>PVKU01001351.1:0-304026 GCA_004027475.1 Anoura caudifer
CCTAAGAAGGAGGTTCCTCATTATCATTCTGGTATGTTGTTCATGAAAGACCCAGGAGGAAGGAAGTAACACAGAATCAAATCCCTACACACGAGGCCATATAGAGAGGATTAATCATATTTTGATCTTAGAATGAAGCTATTCTGAAAGAGGGTATGTTCTTTCATTTATATCAAGAATTTTTAAATGATGTGGTGGTAAGCAGTAGCACTGAGGGTGGGCAAATTGAGCAGGAGAGCAGGGCTTCTGCATGCAAAACTAGAAGCCAAGGACTCGGATTGGGGAGACCCATGGGCAATCATCTTTATTTTCTGGGAACCACAAACACCCAAGCAGCATGGACCGAAGGGCCATGGAGGGGAAAGCTCTTGGTGCAATAAAGCACAGGGTGCACTGGACAATCGCATTTGGATATCATACAGTTCTCACAGGAAACCCTAATCTTGGGGCTGTTGGTGTTTACAGGGTCTATGACGGCTGGTTGGCTCTCAGGTAACCAGCTTGCTCCATTTGCAGGGAGCACTGAAAGACCCTTATCCTGACAGGCTGAATGGCCACCCTCGCTGGCTCTCCCAGGGGAGGGAATCCGCTGCATCAGAGAGGCCAGTACAAACACTACCTGCTTAGAACGCAGGAACCCAGCCTTGGCCATTGCCCTCAAACAAGAAAAAGGCTTCCTCAAAACAAGGATGGAACTTAGAAAATCGAAACATCACTGTCTTGATGTTCCAAAAATTCCCAAAGGTCTTGATCAAGTAAAACAGCAACCAATTTTCAGCTCAAAGGCATGAAACTGGAAGATTAGAACATACAGATATATTCCTTTTCCAGTTCTGACAAATGATTTCCCTACCAATTTTTTTTAATAAATCAGTTTCCAAAGATTGAACTCTGGCATAGCTTATTTTAATTTTTTCCTTATTAAGCACATCTTACATTTCTCCCTGTTTTAGAAATCATATGCTGTATTGGACCATCTGATAGAAAACTTCCCCTTATGTATGGTCTATTTGTTAATGTGAATTTGCAGCCTCCTCAAAAACATCATAACTCTTTGATTTGCCTTGTTCTGATAACTTCATATTAGTCATCTTGTTAATGGAAGAGGGAAAGACTTCGTTATTCCACAACAAAGTGAAGACAGTCCTTGTCAGCCACAATCAGGTGTTTGGAATTAGGGAGCCCAGGGGCTCGAGGCGGGTGTTCCCTGCTGCATATTTACAAGTATGAATCCTGCTCTTTCTGTAGAAGACTAGATAGAGCTGCAGGAAGATTTGAATCTTCTGGTTCAAGGACATGAAGCCCGGAGAAGGAAACTGACTTGCACAAGGTCACACAGTAATCGAACTCTCTTAGTTTAGATACTCCTGGCCAGGGCAAACCAATCTGTATCGGACAAAGGAAACAGAGAGGAGAAGGGCAGGCTCAAAGTGTGACCCATTAGGAAGTAGCCTGGTGTTGGCTCCATACGGACAGCTGCCTGTCTCTTACAACCCCTTACGCATCCCTGAGGTCCAGGGAAGCCACCACGGAAAGGGCTGGGTCTTTCAACACTCTGGCTAGCACAACAAACAGGCTGATGTTACAGCCTCCTCCAGAGGAGCGTGCAAGATTGCCAGATGGTCTCGTTCTCTGCAGGGCCCTTTGCCTCTGCACAGAGTTAAGAAGGTGAGAGATCATCTCTCGCCTTCTTTTCCCATTCATCACCTCCACCTGGGGCTTCCTGGGTTCTGTTCAGAGTGACCCAGTTTCACCAGAGTGACTAGAGGGCCAGAATCTACCCACACCACAACACAGTGATGTATTTGAAAGGGTGGATGGCCAGAGGACAGACAGAGCAAGATGAAATGTCTGTCCAAATGCATGAAAACAGTCTGCAACAAGGATGGCACATGGCAAAACAGCAAAGTGATTGTGGTCACAGCAGTAGGCCACCACTCAAACCCACACACACTGTTCTGTACGGTTCCTTAGTGGCCTGAAATTCTTTACTTTCGCAATAATCTTTTTACTGAAATATACTGGCTTTCCAGCTAGTCTAGATTGCGAGGCTTTACTGAAATACTTGGGTGTATGATGTTAATTCCAGAGGGAAATAGCTTTGGCACAGTTTGAGTCCAGTGGGTGAGTGCAAGCCATTTGCTGGTGTCCTTACTCGCTTAGCAGCCAGTCTACGGTGACATGTGCTCTGGATGCAAGCGCCCAGGTGCCTGAAGATGCTTTGGGTGCAGTGGTGGAAGGAGTTGATTATGCTTTAGTTTCTCATCTTAGTCATTCCATTGACCTTAGAAAAGGGGTGAGAAACTTTAATTAAAGGTGAGAAACATAGACACATTGTATATTATTAGGGATTTCTTGACCTAAATCCTATGCTTGGTAGAATTTTCGCACTGCAGAGAAATTTTCACCTGAAGTTCTGGCTTCCTTTTCAGCAGAAATCCTGTCCACTCCCAAGGTGCGTCAACTTAGAAAACCAAAATGCCATTGCTTTGCATTTCTTTGGGTGCTTCTTTTTAATGTCTGGGTGTACATAGAGGAAGAACACACCTTCAGAACTTTACTGTGCATTCACAGACTTGTGGGGGGGGCAGCCAGACTGTTTCTCAAAATCTCTTAAGTATCTGAATCATAAACAGAACTAAATGAGACCTTGGAGGTCTTGTCCAACCCCCTCCTTATGCAGAGAAGAAAACTGAAGCCCAGAGAGGTATAAACGACTTGCACAAGGTCAATAGTATGTTCCCCCCTCTCCTTGTATGAGGACCTGTGGGATCTGTAGTAACTATTTTCTTGACCAATTAAAATCCTATTACTAGCATTGTTTTATGAGAAACAGCACCACTGGGCCCCGCCGGTAATAAGTCTTTGGAGCTGTCTCAGCCTGCAGTTGCTTTATATAAACTATCCCTTTTATGGGAGTTGAAGCACAGTATGAAAAGGGTTTTTGTCTCATGTTGACCTTGTTTAGTCACATTAACGCACACATCGGTTCCAGGCCCCATTCCATTCTCTGAACATCTTCTGACACTGATAGTGCTGAGCAGAGCAAGGTTGGGCTCACTTCTCTGGCAGAACCGCGGTACTTGGGAGGCCCTCATTCCACGGAGAGCTGCTTCTCCTGGGCAGGGCTCTTCTCCCTGCGCCCCACTGCACAGCAGGAACCAGGGACACTGCCTGAATCCAATCCCAGTGTCTCTTTTCCAGAAAACAGGCAATGCTGTGAGAGCCATTGGAAGATTGTCCTCTATGGCAATGATCTCAGGGCTCAGTGGCAGGAAGTCCTCAACAGGGTCACCAACCAGCCCTCTCAATGCAGAAAAACTAGAATCAGAAGGTAAGACAATACAGGAAGATTTTCTCCAACCAGCTGAGAAAGGAAGGGCTGGGGGAAGGAGGGGCATTTTGAGGAGGTTTTTTTTTGGGGGGGTGGGGTGCTGTTTTTCAATAATATAATGTACAAGGATTAAATTCAGAAATACTTTTAGGTTGCTCTGACAATTAATTGGTCTTTAATTATTTTAACTTAGGTTTAACTATTTTCAGAGGGAAAGTAATTATTCGTCCAGTAGAACTAGATGACCTCCACTATTCTTTTCCCTATATCTTGCATAAGAATTTAGCAAAGCTTTATTAAAAGCATCCTTTTTCCTCATTACAAAAGTTATATTTATATACTGATAAGCAACCATAATACTTAAATCATATATAGTAGTGTACTTTTTAAAAGTATCTTTTTTTAGTCTGTGTTTTCCTTTTAAACAAAATTAACTCATATAGTCCATATTCATTTGGCATTTTTTATGACGCTAAAACATGTCATTTGAGCTGGGTGGGCTGTGATTGTAAGGGCTTCTTCTGGAGACCAGTGGGGTTACTTACTTGCCCACTGGCTTTGAGATGCTGCCCTGTCCATCTCCTCAATAAATGCCTCAGCCTTTTCCTGCATCAGATACCTGCAGGGTCCGGCCCTTATCTTTTTGAGGTGTCTTGTTTGGCCAGAGACATCCCTCCACCCCCTGCTTCCTGGTATCCAAAAATGAGAAGCTGAGTCAAGATCCCTTTTGGCACAAAGGCAGTGACATTGGTGAGGCCACGTGCTCTGATGCGGCAGGGACAGAGTCTGCAGCACATGGGTCTTGTCCCTCCTGATCCATTCCTGCCACTCCCAGATGACCCACAAATAGCCTGAAGGGGAGAGAGAGGATGTAGGAGCCCCTCCAAGTCCCAGCTTTTCCCTGAACCAACCCCAAATCCCTGTTGGCTGTCATGCACTGTGAAAGCAGTATAAGCAAGGCGACTGGAACCACTGGCAGGTCAAAGATACCTCTAGGACCTGGCTCTTCCTTGCTAAGGAGCAGGGAAGAGCCCACGGCTACAGGGTGAGGGCAAAGGGGCACAGAGATAAGGAAGGCTGATGTGGTTCCATCCTTCTTAGATACTCTTAACTGAATCCTGAAACAGCATGAAATGCAGCCAAAAATCCTTTTTGAAGATTATTTCTTTTTTCAATGTGTCAGCATAAGGGAAGGGGGGAGTCCAAGCATGTCCCCAATTTGGTCACAGTTTTCTCTTCTGCCAAAACCATTTGGCAGCAGACCAACCTATCCCCAGGAGAAAGGTATGCTGATAATTCAGTCCTCTAAGATGCATTATTTGCTAAATTAGAGTTACTTAAAAAAAATTAAGTCAGCTTTTTTAAAGTAGGGAAGAAGAAAGAACAAGGAATGCGGAAATGACATCTTCTCCCCTGTCTTCTAGGAGATGTCTCCCAAGCTTTCCTGGAGGCTGTTGCTGAGGAAAAGCCCCATGTAAAACCCTATTTCTCTAAGACAATTCGTGATTTAGAAGTTGTGGAGGGAAGCGCTGCTAGATTTGACTGCAAGATTGAAGGTAAGTTGAAACTGCTCTTCCCTTAACTACAAAAGGGGTTTGGCTGGCTGGTGGGCCCCAACTGTGTGCCCTGAGCAAGGTGTCAGTTCTGGGAGCAATTAGGACCAGCCAGGCTATGAGGGAAACTGGGTCAGGAGGAGCTGGCCCAATGTCCCCACTGCTCCTTCTGAAGGTTAGTGCCATTCAGTGACATCCCCAAGGGAACACTTAATGTTTCACTTACTTACATCAGCCACTAGACCAAATTGAAAGTGTTTTGTCATGGACAATAGTATTTGACTACAGAATGTGCTTACTGAAATTAAGTTTTAAGTTTTTAGGGAGCATGTGCCCATGAGAGGCTCTCCCGGGGGGGCTGGCCTAGAGCGTGGAGTAATGGCCCTGCTGTTCCTCTGCAGGCTGTGTGACCTCAGGAAATGATCTACTGCTTCTGAGTCTCAGGCCCTCACCTGTAAGATGATATCTAATGTCCCGAGTGACTCTTGGGACTCTTAGATGACATATGTGAAAAGAGAAACCTTTTAAGTCCTTTAAAAATGTCATGGAGTTGAGGGAAAAGCTGTGGGACTACAAAGTGCAGAGCGCGCTCAGTGTGACTTCAGACTGAGGGAAGCCGGGATCCAGGCACCTGCGCCGTCTTCCTCATGCTGCTCAGCTGTCCAGGGAACATGGCCATAGAATCAAGGGACCTTAAGGGATCTTAGCACAGCACATGAGAAATCAGCAATGTTGGTGACATAAAGGATTTCAGTTTCCACAGACTGCAACATTCTAGAGAGATAAAGGGCAGAGTAAGACAGACTTCGAGTCTGTGACCGTTGTGTGCCAACCAGAGTAGAGGGTTATCTCCCATCTCAGTCTGACCAAATAAAGCACAGATGCTCGTTAAGTAACTTTCTCAAGACTGCATAGCCCAGGACACAGTCAGAACAAACCATGACTCCCACTTGGTAAGATTCTCCAGCAATATGACTAGATAATGCTCTTTGGGTAAAGTAACCCAAAGTTAGGAATGACAAAACAATTTTTCACCTGTGTCATTATTATCAAAATGCCTTGTAAATGTCTTGCCCACTATAATCTTCTTTTCTTTTCATTCAGTTTTTTTAAATGTGGTGTACTGCCTTTGCTAGTGCGGAAGTGCGCAGATCAGGGCTTCTGCTGAAAGCCTTCCGGCCACTACCTGTAACTCACACCACCACCGTTGCTTTTGGGTTTTCTGAAGTTCTTGACTTTTCCCTTTTCCTATTTAAAAAAAATTATTATAACATAATGACTGTCATCTTTGTACTTAGCTCTTTGGGATTATTTTTTGGTATTTGCATAACTTCAACTAAAGCACCGAGGAGAGATTAAAGCATAAGGATGCTGTTTTGACTGAAACAAAATTCTACCTGAAAAGAATGTTAGAATTCTTAAATTCTTATATGTAATTTTTATTCTGGTTGAGGCTATAATTTTTTTCCTACAAAAATACTTCTCCAAAATTTAAGAACAAGTCAGTTAGAATTATTATATATTTTAAAGGTATGTTTATGTATTTTTTAATGCTGAACTTTGCAGGAACATGATTAATTCATAAATGAGACTAATCAATGTGGTCCATCTCCAGTCATTTATAGGCAGACTATGTCTTTGGATCAGACTAAGACAAATACTGTTTACTTTTTCTTAGCAACATTACCAGCTCCTCTAACTTACGTTTTATAGAGCTGCTATCAGCTTTGAGTTATAATTTACACACCATACAGTTCACCCATTTTTACTGTACAATTCAATTATTTTTAGTAAATTTACAGAAATGTGCAGTCATCACCAGAATCCAATTTCAGCACATTTCCATCATCCTGAAAAGATCCCTCATGCCCATTTGTCCTGAATCTCACTTTTTATTTAAATTTATTTAAGTTCAACTTTTATACAAGATGAAAGTTTCATTTCATCCCAGAACATATGTGGCACTAGGCATGTAGCTGGCTCTGAGGCAGCATTCGAGGCAGTGCTCTGTATCTGCGTACAGGTGGGAGGTGGGGCAACCCCACACAGGTGGGAAATGGGATGGCTGCAGAGCACCTCCCGCGGGGTTTCTGATATCAGTGTTTACAATGCACGCCCTATTCAAATGTAAACATCAAAACAGCTGCTGAAAAGGAACATTCTCCTTGTGGTTTTTTTTTTCCTTTTACTGCATTAATCAATAGAGGTAGCTTGGGAGTTCCTTAAACGCATTGATAAGAAATTTTGAATGATAGTTTCTGCTACTTGTGTTCCCTCCCGTGATGCAGGATACCCAGACCCTGAGGTTGTCTGGTTCAAAGACGACCAGTCCATCAGGGAGTCCCGCCACTTCCAGATAGACTACGATGAGGATGGGAACTGTTCTTTAATCATTAGCGATGTGTGTGGGGATGACGATGCCAAGTACACCTGCAAGGCTGTCAACAGTCTTGGAGAAGCCACCTGCACAGCGGAACTCATTGTGGAAACCATGGAGGAAGGAGAAGGGGAAGGTGAAGAGGAAGAAGAGGAAGAGTGAAACAAAGCCAGAGACAAGCAGTTTCTAAGTCATATTACAAAGACTCTTTCTCTAAAGCTCAAAAAACCCAAGACGGTGAAAGCACCTAGTGTGACTGATCACCTAGTTAGGTCATTTGGGGGTCTTTCTTCAGCAATAGCAGTTCATACCTAGCAGTGTTATTGGAGGGCATTAATTTCATTAGATTTAATTAATTAAATCTAACTGGCACCAACAGCTAGATTTTATTTTGGGAAATCACAGTAACTTGCCCAACCAGTTGATTTTAGAGAGAAAGCAACAAAAAGAAATATTCTTCTGGTCAAAGTCACAAATTCCCCAGCTGAAAGCACTCATGAAAAGTAAGGCCCTGCAGCCACAGCTCAGCCCAAGGCCCCTGCAGACGGCGGTCTCTCTCTGGCTCCTGGCTCCAGAGAACTGGGCCTTTTCCAGACTGCAGCACTTCGTTTGGAAAGCAGTCGGACCATTTTAACTTACGAGGCACCTTTTATGCCAAAGTATACTGTAGACATTCAGATTTTCATCCCTGCCCCCCACCCCCTTCTACCTGCCAGTTTTTCTGGATCTGAACTTGGCGTGAGTTTAAGGACATTACACTTAGATTCTGAAGGCAGGTCCCCTGCTCATGGCTGGTTGGCTTCCTTAAGAAAATAAAGCCTCCTTCCTTCCCCAATCAGTAGGAGATCTAAACTTATCCCCTCTTGGCAGAAGTCTAGCTGCTTCAGACATTTTTATAAGAACCAATAGGGGAAGAAATCCTTGCTCTGTGCTTTTCTTCTGAAACTAGGATTTGTATTTGTGCTGTTATAGCATATCAGCTGTGCATGTATGAGAAAGATTTTTGTGTTTGTATGAAAAACCAGTTTGCTGAAAAGTTAGTCTTAGTTATTTATTGGCCACTATGAAACAAATTTCAACTGATGAAGAGCTGTAGAACTCTGCATACTTTGGAGTCTCCTTCAGGATAGTCTGAGTTTAATACACCTTCATTCTGAACCCTCTCCAGAGAATTCTGCCTACCTTGTGGGTTCCACGATGTTTTTTTTCTTGAATGTGCATCATCATACCTTGCCCCTGACCTTGAAATATATTCTTAGACCTGATAAATGCACTCAGACTTGCATCTTTAGGACTTTTTAACTTTCTTTCACTACATTGGCACTTAAATTTTTCTTTATAAAATTTTGAGAGTCTTAAACAAAGACCATAAACTGATATGCCTAATAAATTTCCTCTGTGTGTGTGTGTAACATTCCAAATACTTTATTCTTTTCCACTGTTTATAAAGTACAGTGATTTAATATTTCAAGGGACTTTTAACAGTTCCTCAAGAACCAATTTTAAATTACTTCAGTGCAATCATTCACAGTTATCAACATTAGAATTTGGTATTACTTAGCCTTATGTTATCTTCCATTCTATCTTATCTGCTTTTTGCTGCTAGTTTCAAATTGCCAGAATTTTTTTTTTTGCTTAAACAGTTACAATATTTTTCATAATAGCCACAGTATTGCCACAGTTTATTATAACAAAGGGTTTTTTAATTTGATTTAGAGCATTCAGAGCTTTTCTTCATCACTTTTAATTGTGTTTAGACTATAATCTTCGCGTGCGTGTGTTACCTGTATGTGTGCATGTGTGGCGTGTACGTTTTGTTTACAGGTTTTTGATGCCTTCTTGGAATTGTGTTAATGTTCTCCCAGTTTATTATGCCATCAGAATGGTAAATGAGAACACTACAACTGTAGTTAGCTCACAATTTTTAAATAAAGGATACCACAATGCATGTGTTTTGTTCAGTCTTTGCAGCTTTCTTTTTCTTCCAACTGGTAGCCCCCAGTTGTAGGCTACCCAGACAGACCTTGCAAACTGAAAACAAACGCTGTGCTGCCTGAATGGCTTACATGGTTGTGTTTCTCTAAGGAACGGGTTGACTGAGGTAGTTCTCGTTTATACTCAGTAGCCTGATTTGCACACTTAGCTCAAAATTTCTCTCGAGCATCAGTTTGGTTCAATTACATTCTAGACATCTATAGTATGCTCGGAATGCTAAAATCTATATGGCACTTTCAGCATGTGACAAAATCGTTGTCGTCACTAATAATACTTACCAGGGCTTGGTTTGCAGTTGTAACTTTGGTGCAATTTCTTATTCTCTCCAAGTGCTATCTTTCCATGTCTTAATGTTGAAGCATTTGTTATCAGGAAACTGTCGTTCCTGCTTTTCAGGAAGTCTGTTATCAGATATCAGTTGGTCACTCCCCCATGTCTGGACAGTCAAATGATATTTTAGACATTCTAGAAAGAATCAAGGCACATCATCAAATGTTGGCCTAGATACTGGTAGTTAATTTGTCCAGTTAATAAATATTTAAAGTTTTTCATTTTTTATGCAACCACAATCTAAAATTGTTCTTAGTGAGTTATTATTTTTAAAGAAAAGGACTTTTTATTCCTGGCTAGTGAAAAATGTACCATATATATTCTGTACCAGGAAAAATAACAGGTACATTTTCTTCTGTTCCATTTTCATCCCAAACATATAAAGAACAACCCATTGATTGTTCCTTACATCGCAGAGCTTCATATTAAATGATATTTCTATGTGTAACTAAAAAAAACATGCTGACTACTGTCAGCTATAACTTAATTTTTAGTCTTTTTTTCTTTTTATCAAAATGTTTGAGTTTTACTTGTCATATTTTACCTGCTTTTAATAAATCTGTGCAAAGAGTATCCAGGAGGTGAAGGATAATTGAATTCTAAAGAAACTCAATTCTCCACTTTTCAAGAAAATGCAAGTAAGAGTACTTTCCTTACCCCTTGGGAACTTGTTTCTGTATTTTAAGAGGGAGGCTCATGTCTGTAGCAGCCATTACTGAGGCTCTTGCACCCTGGCACAGTTAGGACGGCACTCTTGCCCCCTCGCTCAGTGGTGCTGTGTGGCTGGTCCTGGGCGGTGAACTGTGAGCAGGAGTGATGCGCATCCCCTCGGGGCCAGAGCACTTAAGAACTGGCGCAACACTTTCCGTAATGATTGCCAACATGTGGAGGTGTCTGCGTTACGCACCTGGCTCCCCAGCCAATGCCAAAACCGCACATAACACAAGCAGTGAACAAACCTTTGTTCTTATCGATCAAGATTTTGGAGCTCTTTGTGGGTGCAACATAACCTAGACTATCCTGCTATAAGGACATGACTGGATTCTAGATCTGTTCTCACCAATATGGTGAGTGTGAGTCACAAGTGGCTATTTAAATTTAAATTAATTAAAATAAATAAAATTTAAAATTCAGTTCCTCAGTTGCACTAGCCACATTTCAAGTGTTCAGTAGTCACATGTGACCAGTGGCTACCTTATTGGACAGCACAGATCAGAACTTTCTTTAAAGTTCTATCAGACAGCACTGTTCTACCATCAGGTGGGATAATCCTTACCTGTTCCTCCTTTTAGAAGGTGGATTGGAACAGGATGATTGGAGTTTGCATGATTCGTGCTTAACAACTCTCTGCGTAATCAGGACTTGCAACACCCTGATTGCTCCTAAAAAAATAAACAAATAAAGTTCCATTGGCAAAGAGAAACTCCAAAATTTACTGTGCATATTGCTTTCCAAATTACTGTGAAGTCAAAACTTAAAAGTTTGTGTGAAATCAGTCTGGGCAGTAAGATCTAGAGTGTCATCAATTGTATTGGATTATATAGACTCAATAACTTAGGTTATTGATCTTCATTAATTACATTCATATATTTTTCACTTTTTAAGACATTTTTAAAGTAAGTACCAGTTCTGTGCTTCTCACCACAAAATCTAAATAGGCCTGCAATTCACAAGCAATTACCAGATTACTTGTGATATGAAACAACCAGCTAGGCCAAAAGTCGTCTGTGTTTGGAAGTTGGATCTGTTTGAGATAGGGGAGCACCCAATGAGGACATATGGATAGATGCAGAGAAGGAGAGAATGGAAAGGCAGGGCTAGCCATCCTTAGAGCTACAATCATTTTAACTTCAGTGACTTTGACTGTAACTCCCTTCCTGCTGGAACTGGAAATAACCAGGAGATCTATAGTACTTGGAGACAACATTAAATTTCTACCTGCTGGTTGTTTGAAATTCTGGCCCATAGGCCTCGCCGGTATTCCAAATGGTCCCACGTTGCAGGGAGGGCTTCAGGTCAGAGACTATAGCCTCAGTACTGACCACACAGAGATGTGTAATAAATCTTCACATTATCTGACTCTCCAGGACTAGATTTCTTACAGTTGGAAATAACTAAGGAAGAAAGAGGTTACAAATTAACCTAAGTTACTTTGACCATTCACATTTATGAGCTTCTTTGGGGCAGACATTAGTACCTGCCAATAGTCAAGAGATAGGTTGAGCCACAGGGCTTTTCCATAGCCTTGCTCCAGAAGGAGTGAAAGATATATTACAGTGAGAGATAGCCTCAGGCCAAATTCATCAAACATTTATCAGCAAGCAGTCATGTAACCTATTTGGTAAGGTCCAAGAAGACCCAGATCTACCTCTCCAGAAAGCTCTTCAAACAAAAATGTTTTATTTACTTATTTATTTGTAGAGAGGGAGGAAAGAGGGGGGAGGGAAAGAGAAACATTGTTGTGTGAGAGAAACATTGATCAGTTGCACTCCCCGTCACCAGGGGCCCGACCCACAACCCAAGCACGTGCCCCAACCAGGGATTGAATCTGCAACCTTTTGGTTTGTGGGATGATGCCCAACACACTGAGCTACACCAGTCGTGGGTCTTTTTTTTTTTTAATCCTCACCTGAGGATATGCTCATTGATTTTTAGAAAGAAAGGAAGAAGGGGAGAGAGAGGGGAGGAGAGAGTGAGAGAGAGATAGCAATGTGAGAAACATCAATTAATTTCCTCCCGAACATGCCCCAACAAAGGATCAAAGCTGAAATCTAGGTATGTGCCTTGACCAGGAATCAAACCTACAACCTTTTGGTGTACAGGACGATGCTCCAACCAATTGACCTGGCCAAGGGCCAGAAAGTTCTTTACCTGTTCATTGAAGGCAAATGCTATTGTAGAGGAAAAGTCAGCTAGGTTAGGTAGCCCAGAGGAGGGACCGGGAACTAGGAAAGAGTTTGTTTAGGTTACTTAGAAGCTGCCAGCCAGCTGTAGGATTTCAGCCAGGCAGTCATAATTTTTGTTTCGGTCTTTGTACACTCAGCTTCAGATTATGATTCCTCAAGGCTAACTCCTGTCTGCACATAGCAGCTAACTCCCACTTTGGCTCCAGAGCACCCAGCTTCAGATAAGGACACCTCAAGGCTAGAGTTATTTTTCACATCAGCTTCTGTACCTCCTGCTTTTGCTACGTAGGGAAGGGTGTCTAGAAAGCAATAAAAGCCCTGCTCAGCCAAGGCTCGGGGCTCAGAATTTGGGGTCTGTACTCCTCTGGGCCCGTGCATGTTAATAAAGGGTCGTGCTCCGCCATCCCACTGCGTGTTGAGTCGTTTCTTCCGTAACACTATATGATACTAGGGTCGGATATAGCTAACCTGGTTAATCAGCCAAGAAGAGTCAGTTCCATCTGTACCTCTTATTGGAGCTGTATCACTTGTGCCTCAGTGTCCTCATCTATAAAATTACAGTAACAATAGTTCCTACCTCACATGTTTTTATAAAAAGTAAATGAGCTCATGCATACTACCTCATCCTTATAGTAGGCCCCTATTCTTCTGGCCCTCAGAGATGCTAGGATGTCAAAAATCCTCTAATAGCGCTCAAGGAACTGATTATACTTCTGCAGAAACAAAACAAAAATGTGAAAAAGTTATATACTTTTAAATAATGAAAGATGAAAAGAATTATTTAAATTCCACCTACCTCCCAATAAAGCAGCTTAGAAACCGAAAGTGCCCGTGCGATTGCACACACACACACAAATAATTGCTGTAGCCTCAGGAAAGGCTACAACTGCCCTCTTGCTCTAAGGAAAATTTTAATTCCCAGCTCCTAAATACTCTTTTTCATACCCAAAGGAGAAAAGTTCATCTGACCTTATGAGACTTATTTGCCAATCAAAAGGAAATTTCTCAGGTAAGCTTGACTTCAAACTAATTACACTTAACCTTTACCCCAAAAAGTTCCCTGATTTTTCATTGATATTTACAATAGCCAATTCACATCGACTTGTTTCTGATTGCATATTAACCACAGATCAAATAGGGCTCTGCTATGCAGTCTCAGGAAAAGGCTGGATAGGTATCTTTTTAAAATTGTCCGGAAAGCTTACAAATGGAGGGTCCTGTTTTCTAGAGAACCAGGAGGCAAAGAGTTTAGAAAACAGGAAGCTATCATAGTACAGAGAAGGTCAAACATGAGCTACTTAAGACAAGCAGTAACACTGTTGCCTTTACAACCTCTATTAAATGGAGAGTAAGGGAATACTATTTTTTTAAAAAAAGGTATAAACCCTTCAAAGGCAAATTTGGGAGAAGACAAATGAAAAATATCAGAAGTCTAGAAGATGGAAAGTGAATAAATGAGTGTGTAACTGAGTTAGAGCAGAGAAGCTTAAATCTTACTTGCTGCAAAGGAAGAAGCCACTAAGGCTGCAAGTCAGTTTTGCCCTTGAGAACCCCACCAAAATGTCCTGACTGGTGTGGCTCAGTGAACCAAAGTGTTGCTGGTTTGATTCTCAGTCAGGGCACATGCCTCTGTTGCAGGCCAGGTCCCCAGTAGGGGGCACACAAGAGGCAACCACACATTGATGTTTCTCTCCCTCTCTTTCTCCCTCCCTTCTCCCCTGTCTAAAAATACATAAATAAAATCTTAAAAAAAAAAAAAAAGAAAGAAACCCAGGTACCTATGACAGGGAGACAGAAGGGAATGTAAGATATCAATTCACCAATGCAAACCAAGGCCTTTAACATCAAAGCAGGTCAAAAGACCAACTAGGAGATCAAGATAGAAGTAGGAGAGGGTAATTAGAAGTTAGGACAGACAAGCGTCCCAGAGTTTAGGACATCAATCTGAACACATCAATAGTATCCATGACCAAGTGCAGAAAAGATCCTGATCCTAGAAACGTTTGCTTGTTTGAGGTTTTTAAAGACAGGTAAGCTTTCTTTAAATTTGTTGTTCAAGGAGCCACATTGGACTTTCAACAATGCATCCTCTTTATGAATGTCTTACATTCAATTATTTAAAGCAGAAATTCCGTTAATCTCCATATAATTCAATGCACCAAACTTAACCACAATTTTCATTTCCTATGTAAAATAAACTGAGGCCCACACACTTCTGTTCCCACTGACTGACTTGTGTATTTACTGAGCAAGTATCAACTGGGTTTGTTCTTAAATTTATTTATGTTAGTTCTACTTGTACTTATATAATTTAACTAAGTATTACATAAACCAACAAAAATGGGGTGCCTCAAAAAGCACTAGTTGTTTCTATGGAAACTCAATTGAGACAAGTGGTCATACATGGCAGACTGAACACTTGCATCTCATTTCCTGCCTCCCAAAACCTCACTAAAATAAAACTAAAGGAACAAAAGGCATAAAACATAAGGACAAAGAATGAGAGAAGTGATATGACACACTTTAGTTGTTGACAAAATTTGCAATAGAATAACTGGTAATTAATTTGTTTTCATTTTGTCCACTTTACAAGTGACCACAGGGGAGAAAGCCTCGAAAGGCAAGCTGAGTCCTGCCACAGAACAAGGTAAAAGTGGGGGAATTAGACTCACCCACCCCCCCTCTCCTCCACCCTATATGGCCTCTGATAGTCCTTCCTAGCCTGGCAGAAAAGGGGATCTTTTAAAGTTAGCCTAGAGAGGCTGTGGTCTGGTGAGCAACAGACGCAACTGAAGGTGGGAGGGAGGGAACTCAGAAAACACAGAGAGGCAGGCGGACCAAAGGAGCTACATAATGAACCCTGAAACTCCAGCATCTCCCACAGTGTGGCTGCCAGAACTCTGACTGCCAGGTAGGACCAGCTCTGAAATTTGCAGGGACAGTGCCAAATACAAACGTGAACTCCTTGTTTAAAAAAGTATTAAAGATTTCAAGACAGTGACAGTAGGGCATGAAAACAAGATTGAGTTCCCTCTAAGTGTGACTGCACAGTTATGCAGCCACAAAGCCAGCCCTGTTGCTGCAGGTTATTTCTGCACATGCAGGAGACTGGAGGGTTTTTTTCTTGGAAAATTAGACAGCCCAGAGAAATGACTGACATATACAGAAATTTCTCAGTAAAACAGTCTGATTTTCATAAACTTGTCAATGAGGCTATTTATGCATTTGGGGGCAATTTTTGTGCATATAAAAGATTTAGAAACTATTCTGTTTTTAAAATTAATAGTTTACCTATCAATGTTGCAAATTTTAAAACTTAGTTCTTACTTAAACTTTTAAATTCAATTTTCAGATCTGGTTTAGTAGATTTACAAATCTACCAAAATATAATATTCATTTCTGATGAGTTTTTTGCTCGGATTAATTCCCTTAAACATTTTAAGCTGCCTTCATAAATATAATAAATGCATTTCATTTTCATTTCTTCAATTATCTTATAACAAAACTTTCCAAGAAAAGTCCCTAGCAAATACCTTCTCAAGTAAAATAAGTCTCACAAATAAATTAAATGCATAAACAAAATGGGACTTAATTGCTTTTAAATGATGCAATGTTGTTTATAAACTTAGCAAGAGTTAAAACTTTGAATCCCAAGTCTAAATCAGTTACACAATTTATACTTTATTTTTATTTTTTTTCAAATTATAAGAGAAAGTTTATAAAGTCACAGAGCCAGCTGAGCTTCGTGGACTCAGGAAACAAGTTACAGAAGCAAAAAGAAGGGCCATTGGAGCTTGGGAGAAAGAGCAAGGCCAAGAGAGCCTGCCTGGGGGAAGGAGAGGGGGAAAGGCACAGGTTTGGTCCAGGGAGAGAGAGTGTGCCACAATTTATACTTTAAATTGGAATCACAGATTAACCTGTTCTCTAGTATACCCCAATCTCTTAAACATTAGAAATACGGATAATATCAAATAGTTATAACCCACATAAATAAAAGCTTGTTATCATCTTCAATACAATAATTGTAAGAACTGAGAACCACTATTCTAGTTAATGATTAAATCCTACATATAGCGAGGCAGTGGACTTTAGTTTCAAAATCCCAGACAACAATAAAAATGTAACCCATATTACTGTTGTCTCCTTCCTTTTGTTTGAGCTCCCTATTAAAAATTCCACTCATACCAAAGCATCAAAGAATTTATTGATTTTGTAAGGAAGGTAAATAAGGAAGTTCATATTGATCAGTATTTCACCTGAAAAATCCCCCCAGATCTGTCTCTTCTCCTAGGTCTCTTCTCTTTACTCCCCTATGCTTTCTTTATCTTTCCTCACCCTCTTATCTCCCTTTTTCGCAGTGCAGTTTACGTATATCCAAGATGTTGGGGGTTGGGGGGAGTCACTGATATCTACTCCCATTAGAAGACAGAAAGAGAATCTAGTTTTTGATAACGTTAAAGAAAAAATTTTACTCACAAAACCACTCATTGAAGAAAAAGCAAAATACATATAAATAAAATGAACATTAAAAAAATACAAATGTTCTTACTCAACTAAAGATAAACACTAATAATATAATGATATACCCCTTCCAGATTTTTTCTCTGTAGATATACATACTTATACCTGTTATAAAAATATTACACATACCATGTATAAGCCACTTTTTACTTAACATATTCTAAACAATTTCCATGTCTAATGCATCTCTGTATTATTATTTCCCCAACTTTTTATTGAACACTTTTTCCAAGCTTAGAGAAAACATGATAGAATTGTTCAATGAATACCCTTAAACCCTTCATGTAGAATTACTGTTGGGAGATGATTCACTCTCAACATCTCACTTTTCCACACACTTCAGATCTTCTGATCAAAAGCATTTACAACCAATTCAAGAATGTTTGTACAAGGAGCTGAAGGGGATCAGAATGTGCCACCCCAAAATATGCCATTTAGGCGTGAGGACTATTTTAAGCTGGAGGAAACTGAGAAACAGCAGATGCAGAAGAAGCTCTCTATCCTCCCCCTATTTGCCTAAAAGCAGGACATAAATTTCCCTTCATGAATGTGTTCCCTACCTCTGTCTCATACCAGGAAGGACAGAACAAGTTCCAATCACCAGACATGACTCTAAACTTCTCAGTCCAGAGATGCCCACACATCACAAACTTTAACAAAAATAACCCTTATCTCCCATTAGTTTTTACCTTCTCACGACTTACCACCTGCAAAACCCTAAACCCCCTTTCCTTTGTCATTTCTTGACAAATTTATTGCTCTTTGTTAAAATCATACATAAGCCTCTAGGTAAGACCACTTCTTTGGGGCTTTCACTTCATTTCTGTGACCCCTCCCTGCAGAATATACATGAAATAAAACTTTTTCTCCTGTTAACCTGTGTTTTGTCATTTCAATTTGCAGGGCCCCAGCTACTGTACCTAAGAGGATAGAGGAAAAAGGTTTTTCCTCTGCTGCAGAGCTATTCTAGGGTAGTAAATTTTAAGACACATTTCCCTCCCTGAAGATGTCTGAAATAATAAAGACCTCTCCTCTTCCTGGAGAGGACTTGCTTACATCCTAGAATAAAGGTTTCTCTCTCTGGAAGGGAGAACAGGCAAGTTATGAGCAGCCATATATAAGATCAAAACTTCATAATCTCGGGGTCCCTCTGCTACAATGCACCCCACTGCATGTGCAGATGCCATCTGGTATGTTACCCAGTGTATGAGGTTTGGAAGCCAACATAAGATGTTGTTCTGGCTGCTGCTTTTGCCATCCTGACCCACACACGTTTCTTTTTGCTGAATCATTTGAAAGTAAGTTTCCACAGAATCATTTTAATGTCTGAATACTATCCTATTTTAAGCCTTATCATACTTTAACCTGTGTGTACCTCTGGACATTTAGAATGTTTCCAACAGTTTGATATTATAAATAACATTGTAATGAGCTTTTGTAGCTAATTTTTTAAATTAAATTCTTTAAGGTAAATTCCAAGAAGTGTAATTGTTGGGTCAAAGGACATTCATAGTTTTAAGAGTGTGGTATATATTGGGTTGGCCAAAAAGTCTGTTTCGTTTTTTCCATAAACTAAAAGACCCATTTTTCATTTTTACCAATAACTTTACTGATCTGGATAGTTTGAGTATGTCAACTATCTCTCACATGGTAGAATATTGATTGTTTTCAATTAATGTTTTGATTTGTTCACTATCAACTTCAACTGGTCTACCTGACTGTAGAGCATCATCCAGTGAGAAATTTCCAGCATGAACCTTCACAAACCACTTTTGAAATCTTCCATCAGTCACAGTACTTTCTCCACACACTGCACAAATCTTTTTTTTTTGCATTTCATTTGCATTTTTACCTTTCTTGAAATACTACAGCATAATATGCTGGAAATGCTGCATATGAATATATGTGACATTTCTATCTTCAATATTAAAATGGCTATACAAAATTTCACCAATTTTGATAAGTTTTTTAACTACACACTGATATGACAGCTTGTCACAATATAATCTAACAAAATTGCTTTGAATGAAGTCAAAGACAACTAAGCACTACTAAAATCATCTTACCGGAAAAAACCAAACAAGCTTTTTCACCAATCTAATATTCCCAAGCTCCCAGAGAATGTATCAGTCTATACTTTCAGTAGGAGAGTTTAAGAATATCCATGCCTTTATACCTCTGCCACTGTATTTTTATAATCTTTGACATTTTGAATAAGCAAAAAGGAGAGCACCTATCTCATTGTTTTAATTAGCATTTGTTTATAAAAATGATAGATTTTCATTAGTATATTTATTAATCATTAACAGGAAGACCTATGGCCTGAAGCTGTTCAAAGAATGTCATCAAGCATGAAGGTGCCTATAACACAGTCTCTCTCTCCAAAGGGTCTCCTCTCTCCGTATCTACTCAGGTCTCAGTTTTCCCCAAGTTCAAATTCTTAAAAGAAGAATCTGATAGTCTATGGGCTAGCTAACTGGAAATTTAGAGTGGAACTTAGAGACTAAATTCTATCACCCACCTCTCCTTCCTCCAGGTTTTTGTACAATGAACATAGATAACAGCCAAATAGGAATCCAGTGTCAACTGTCTTCATGGTTGGTCAGGTACGCTGAATACACATTCATAGGGCTCTCTGTTAATGGCCGATGAGAGATGGCATTAATGTCGCTCCATCGTCTCCTGATTTGAAGATAGCCTGGCCTATAGCACTGGGCTGATCAGAATTACATTCCCCTCCCATTCCCAATCACAGGTGGAGAAACAAGAAAAGAGAAAATGGTGCCTTGAAAGGTAGAAGAGCCAGCCTGGATGCCTTTCAATTCAATGATTCTGTGCTCGATCTCTTAACCCGCAGTCAAAACATAGACCAATGAATTTCATAGATCTTAACTAATCATATTACTTTTCCCTCCTCCATGTGGAGACCATGTTTATTTCTGATATTCCTTATGAGAGGCATTTTTCATTTTGGCCACTCAGTATCTAAATACATTTTCTATTTGGAAGGAATTTCAATAACAAAGCTCAAGTGTGGGCAAATAGCCCCTTTCCCATCTCCCTTGTCTCTAGAATTTGGGCATGTGAACTTCCTTCCAAACAGATGCTCCTACCTAAGACCTTGACTCTGGAGTGAGCAACAGAGAGAAACACATGGTAGTTTAGAATCCATCCAGAGATGGTAGAGGAAGCAATAATGGACTCATCCAATGTCCAATGGCAGCCATGCCAATAACAAAAGCTATTGGATACTAACCAGTTTCTTCCTATGTATTGATTTGGTCTCTATTTTTGGCTGCCTAATTTCCCATGGTTCCTGTCTGTGTTCCAAACCTCATTCACCATCTTTTCCATCAATTCTGTGAGCTGTCCAATGTCATTTCAGCACATTCCTTTTTTATCTAACTAACAAGAATTGGTTTACATCATTTAGGAACCTGGAAATCTTATCAGTACATACCCCGTTTCTGCAGAAATTGCCCTTTCTATGCAGATAAAAAGGTGAGGGAGAGAGGTGCCTCCTCATCAACTGCTCCTGGGTGGCCAGCTCTAGTCCAGAACTCATTATCCTGACTCTTATGGTAATCACTTCTTTGTGTTTCTGTATAGTTTTAACCCCTGTGTATGTATCCCTAAACAATTTAATTTCACTTAGCCTTATTTTGAACTTAAGATGAGTGAGTCATACTATGTATATCTTTTTGTGTCTTGCTTCTTTCACTCAATGTTTATGATATTCAAAAACACCAAGTACTGCGATTTGTTCATTTGCATTGCTATAAAATATCCCATTGTAAGCATACGTATTTATTCTACTGTGGATAGGTGCTGCGTCATATTCAGCATGTGGCTATAATGAACAACACTGCTTTGAATATTCTGGTACATGTATCTTAGGGGATCTTTAAGGGCATCTATCTGGCAGTAGAATAATAGTCATGGGATATGTGTATCTTTGACTCTTCTAAAGTGAACACATCACCTTATCACCAGCAGTTTCGGGGAGTTTCTGCTATACTACACTCTCACAAGAAAACTAATTTACAACAGGTAAAAGCAACACATACTGAATTAATATTACCTGCCCTCAAGTATCTTATAGTCCAGTGTTTGGGGAAGAGCTACAATCAGAGGATATATGAACACAATTCATATAGTTTGGGGTAAGCCACCACTCCTCCAACTATGGGTATATGATAAAGAACTGGCCAATCAGCATATTTTATCTTCTTTGGCCACAATAATTGGCTCAGTGATATGCGTGTGCCACAAACTAATGAGATTACTTTCCAGGACTTTTGTTACAACAAATGGAAAAGAAACATGGTTTTTGTTCTGGGACTGCTTGATTAAACAAAAGGAATGTATTGACTTACTTGAGTGAGGATAATGAGATAACCCACAAAACTGAAGGAAAAGCATCAGGAACTGGAACCAAGACTCAATGCCTCCAAGACATGCATTCCCTCTCCTGTCTGCTTGGTTTCTTTTTAGCAACAATCTGTCTCCACATAGAAGGGAAGATGGTTGTATGGAGCCAGGAGCACGTTCTCTTACATTTAACAATCCAGCAAAAAGACAAACACTGTGCCTCAGCATCCTTATATCAACTTCACAAGACCCTGATGAGCTCTGCTTCTGTTGTTGAAGTCCTAAGTCTTGAAATAATTACTTTGCTAGAGAAACCATGATTGATTAAGATGATGTCATATTGTCAGGCAGTGTGTCAGACAATGGTGGGGGAAAAACAAACACAAACAACTCAAACCACCATCACCAAGAAAAGACCACTGTTCCTGTCTAATAAAACTTGTAGTCTAGTTGGGGAGACAAATCACATGAATAAACATAAAATGACTGTGGTATATGTCATGAGAACAAGTACATAAAGACCACAACAGGAAGAATGATTTACCTTTGCCATGTATAATGTGCGTTTTTGCCCAAATTTTTGAGAGAAAAATAAGGATACACATTATACATGGGTAGTATTAATTCCATATCTATATGTTTTTAGTTCTTTTATTTATGTTTATGCATTAAAGTGTAACTCTAGAAAGCAATAATGATATCCATATGTTCAAAAATAAATGCTCAAATTTCCTTTATAATAGATAAGTATCTAAATATAAATAAATAATTGAATTAAAAATTAAAATGATTTTTTTCCTGAAAGTTTGGGCCAAAAATGTGGGTGCACATTTTACACGGGAGTATATGATACATGGCAATATACAGTACTCCAGAAGTTCAGGGAAAGTTAGGGCTAAAGGTTGTCTGGGCAGAGAGAGTAACATATTCTAAATCCCTGTGGCAGAAAGAAGCATTCCTCACCTAAGATAAAGCAAGTACGGCTAGGGTATTATGTGGGACCAAATACATAGGTAGGGCAAGACCATGCACATTATCGTAGGCTACTTTAATTATTTTACCTTTTTAAATGTATTTTTTATTTTATTTTTTCCATCACCATTTGTCCCCCTTATGCCCTCCACTCCCAGCAATCATCACACTGTTGTCTGTGTCCATAATATACTTTATCTTAAGTGTCACTAAAAGTCACTTAGATATCTTAAGGGGGTGAGGAGGGGAAAGGTAGCAGACATGAACAAATTTGTATTTAGGACAGTTCACTATGACTCTACTGTAGAGAATAGACTGGAGGTGGGCTTAACTGACTGCAAGAAGATACAATGAGTTTTAAGTTGATTTCCAACTAAGAGAGCTTTTAGTGTTCCTGCCTCCTACTTTCTTAGGTTATCTGGAAAAGAAAAATCAGTTAAATGAATTGAAGAAGCTTTTAGATGAGTGAGTATTTGCTCTGCAAAATGACTCACTTCTTTATTTCTTTTGCAATATTTCCCCCACTGATCACTGTCTGCAATTTGAGCCCACCCACTTGCTCTTTAAAGAAGTCAGGAAAGTAAGGCAACAGGATCTCTACACAATCTGTGGGGCCTTAAAGGATGAGACCCAACAACTGTTTAGTTTCTGTGTCTCAATCTCTAGATGTCTTATGGCTCTAAGTACCATTATCCCCCTGATAACTCTCAAATTTATCTCTGTAGTTCTTCACTGAACCTCAGTGTCTAATTGTCTACACAACTCCTCCGTTTAGATGTCTAACAAAGATTTCAAACTCAACACACAAAAAGCCAAAATTCTTGATTTCTTTCTTCAAAATCTCTTCTTGTACAACTCAGTTCTTCCAAGTTGCTCACAATGTCTCTTTTACTTCACACTCCACATCTAATATATTCACAAATCTTATCATCTCTACTTCTAAAATATATCCAGAATTCAATTCCATTTTCATGACCTCAGTTGCTTCCACTCTGGCCCAAACTTCTATCACTATGGCTTGGATTATTGCAGTAAATTTCTGATTATCACTTTTCACCACCTAATATATATTTATTTTCATCTGGCTCCCTGTACATAATCTCTGGGAGATCCAGGACTTGTCTCTTTCATTTAATACCATGAATCCCAGTGTGACCTCCCAGGCACTCTATAAATATTTCCTGGAATGAATAAATATTTTATACCACCACATATGCAGTCATTTCTTTAAAGGCATGTTTGGGTATGTGAAATTGATGGTAAGGGAATTTTATGAATTAAAAATACCCTGAGACAAAGCAGTGAGGGGTGGAGGGGCATGAAGGGGGAAAATGGGACAACTGTAGTAACATAATCAATAAAATATATTTTTTAAAAAAGGGGGGAAAAAAAGCGGTGACTACCCTGACCCAAGATGGCGGTGCCTGTTGAGGCAAAAGGAGAAGAGGGAACTCACGAAGCGTCTTTGCCCTCCTCCAAGATGGCGGCCACCGTGGGCGCTGTCCCTGGCTCCGCCCCACGCCTCCAGCCCCGCCTCCCTCGTCCCTCCCATCGCCTCCTCTCAGTGCCTAGTGCAGGCGGTGCTGCTCTCCCTAGGAGGGCGGGCAGCAGGCGCTTGACATGGCGGCAGCATCAGCGACTGCAGCGACCAAAGGGAATGGAGGTGGTGGAGGCCGGGCTGGGGCAGGCGAAGCTAGTGGCGCGCGCAAGAAGAAGGGCCCTGGGCCTTTGGCCACGGCGTACCTGGTCATCTATAATGTGGTGATGACGGCTGGGTGAGACTGGGGCTCGGGGAGGCAGGGAGCGAGCCTGCCTGGTAAGGAGGCTCTGCGGCCGGCGGGGTGGCTGGGTCCGGCCCACCGCGCGCTGCGCAGCCGGACGGCTGGAGACCCGGCGCCTGGGCGCTGAGGGCAGCGGAGCACTGAACAGCCCTAGTGCTTGACCCGGACTCCCACCTGGGCGAGGGCCGAGCAAGTTCCCAGGCAGCGGGTGTGCCCCGAGCTGGAGTTCGGGGCTATTACGGGGTGCGGGGAGGCTGCCCAGGCTCAGGTCCAGGTGGACTGGTGACTTGTCCAGGTCTGGGGGCGGTGTGCAGGGCGCTTCTGAAACGCGGAGAGCCTGGGCGGCAAGTCACGGATGGCGAGCTCTTTCCCCCAGGGGGAGTGGAGAAAGCTTGACCGCAGAGCGACCATTTATTTAGGCGGCTGTTTTCAAAATGCAGACTGAGCTGTGGTCTGAAAGGTTACGGAGAGGCTTTCAAAGTTTTTGACCAGTGGCATGAGCCGCACTGTGCTTTAGACGAGTTTAGACTTTTAGGATATATGGGAATGGGAATGGGGAAGGCACTGAAGGTGGCAGGCAGAGCTGCTGAGGAGGATGGGAATAGAGCCACCAAACGGGTTTATCCTCTCTTGTTCCTCCCTCATTTCAGTTCATTCTTTGTCACTGAGTTTTTAGTGCTAGTTTTCATACTGGCTAGATGTGTGACCTTGGATAAATTACTTTATTTCTCTTGGCCTCCGTTTTCCCTCTGCAATACTAAAGAGTCAGGCTTGGGGATCTCCAAGGTTCCTCCAAGTCTTTGATCCATGATTTTTGGTGAGGAGGATCACAGGATCAGACTATTTATAGTGTATTTTTAAATTTGTTTCACATGTAAAACACTTCCCGTAACATTTTATTGTGAAAGTTTTAAACATAAAGGAAACTTGAAAGAACTGCATAGTGAACATCCATTTTTATTTACTTTCACAATACACAATACATTGGTGGGGTGCAAAATTCAAAATATGTACAAGGGTATAAGGTGAAGGTCTTCCCTCTCAACCCTCCCTTCCACCGAGATCCCCTCTCTGGAGACAGCTTGTGTTTTGTATGGTTCAGATGCTGGTACAAGTAAAAACAGATACATGCCCTTTCTCCTCTCCTCCACGCCCATTTATTAAATACAAATGCTAATGTCATATTAACATTTTCAGGACATGTGCTTTTTCTCTCACACACACAAACACACAGATACATCTTGGGAAGATCATAGGCTTTATTGCTAGTATTAGAAATGGCCAGTGTGAATCCTGGGCTCAGAGAAGTTGTGACTTGCTTGACTTGCTTGAGGTCACAGAACTTGTTAGTGTTAGATCTGGATCTACAACCTATTTCTCTTTACTTACAGGCCAGTGAAGAAATATTACAGATGCAAGTTTTCTTTGTCACATAAACGTTCACAGTGATTTTAAAAGAATATTCAGGACTCTTGTGTTTTTACGTAAAATTCTTGCCTTAGCAAGGGCATTGGGTGAGAGCGTTGGGACTAGAGAGAGGTTTAAAGGGACATTGGGGAAGAAGAAAATAAGTCATTATTCCTGAGCAATGACTGTAGAGAAAGGGGTGGAGGGTAAGGAGTGACATCTTAAACTAGGAAGAGAATTTAGGGTTGTGAGAGTAAAATAAGGTGTTTATTTTTTCTGGGCTGCTGATACTGAACCAGTTACACCATTAAGGAGTTAATTTTTTCTTTTACAGGCTATTTGATGTCTTTGTCTGACATTTGGCAGAAATAACTTACATAGTTGAGATTATACATATAGGTAAATCTATTACTGCGTTCGAGAAAACATACCTTAATTAAGGCCCATTCATTTCATTATGGAACTTAAACAAATTACCAGGCCTGAGAAATTTATTTTTGAAAAGGATATTAGAACAGAAATGTAACATTTACAGTGATATGGCTAAGTGCTTTTCTGTTTTGCATTTTGTATTGATCTGGATTTCTTTACTGAATTGATTTTGGGAAATTCAACGAAAAAAACCTGTTTTATTCCTTAAAAAGAAATCTGACCTTCTATTCTTACTTCATTTGTGATTAAAAATGATAGATTTTAAGGTATGGCTATGTTCCAGTGAGATACTTGTAGAAGAGCTGAGCATGCCTCTTCATCCTATTATTATTACAAACCTTTTAACTGCACAGACCATTTAAATTTTTCCTTTAACGCTTTTTTCCCCCCTCTCGTTTTAGATAATCTGGCACTTAATTGAACGGCTCAGGGACCAATTTCGCTTATTCCCTTCATTTTGGCCTTGTTCTCAACAAGCAAGGTTGCCAAAAAGCCTGAGCTCCAGATGGGTGAAGTGCCACTCTGCTTGTGTGGCGCACTCTTGGAATGGGGCAACACTTCTGTGCACGGGCATTTGAGAGCACAAAGTTCATAAATCCAGGACCCTGATTCTTGAGGTCACTTTTAGCAATATCTGTCATTACCACATCTTCCTATTACCTTAAATCCTACTTACCGTTTTATTTTTGTTTGTTTGTTTGTTTTTCTTTCTGCGATTGATCTTTCTTCTCTCTCTTTTTTTTTAGGTGGCTTGTTATAGCAGTTGGCCTGGTCAGAGCATACCTGGCTAAGGGTAGCTATCATAGCCTTTATTATTCCATTGAAAAGCCTTTGAAATTCTTCCAAACTGGAGCCTTATTGGAGGTAGGTTCTGAGGTTTGTTGTTGTTGATTCTATTGTTATAAAATAAAACATGCTATGAAATTATATTGAAGTGGACATATCTGTTGGATTTGCTTTAAATTTTGAAAACTTGCCTTATGGTGTATTATGATGTTGATACATAGACCATCTTTTTAATGTTCTAGAAAAAAGTAAAGTCTCATTTAACTTGTATTACCTGGAATTTGTTTTATGTTCTACTCCTACTGGAATTCAAATGAACCAGGCTTATATTGGGAATTTTAAAAATTAGGGACATCTTAGGCAAGTATTAGCAAATTCAGATGTTTCCAGGGCCAGGCATATGCTGGAAACAGGAAATTATTGGGTGTAGGGTGTCAAGAGTGGTAGTTGTAAGAAATGGTAGATCCTGTCTGAAGGCATAAAAAATTTAAACAAAAGCTTATTAATTTCCTTGTATTAAGGATAATAGATCTCCAGCCCTGCCTCCTAGAGTCAGGGTATATAAGGATTTGTGAGTTGCAAGTGACAGAAACCCAATTCAAGCTATTCTAAGCAAAATATGAGTTTCCTGTCTTCTGTGGTTAATTAAGATACAGGTTTAACTTACAAAATCAAAGGAACCAGCTCAAGAGTGAGAACCAAGGATTTGACATTGCTGCATTCTTTCTCTCTCTTATGTCTGCTTATTTCTGTTGAACGTTAGTCTTAGACTCTCCTACTGAAGTTGCCTTCTCCACATGGTAGGAAACAGGAAGTTTATTTTTCTCAGTATCTATGTCGCAGTTCTAGGGAAGGACTCTGGTTGGCCTTACTTAGACCAATCATTCTTGCCAATGATTAGGCAGGTCTAGGAAAGGGGAAGTAGGGATAGCTTTGGGCACACAGAGGCACTAACTGCCGTAGTTTGTTGTGGTGAAAAGCCATCAGGTTGAAGAGATCTTCCCATGATGACATTAGAAAGGATATTTAAGAAAAAAAAATTTATTTCCATGAAATGAAATGTGATAGCTCATTTGAGCTATCCTCTCCTCCTCCCATTTGAAAGCAGAAAATTTTAGTTTTTTGTTTTTGTTTTCTCTCAGCAAGCAGAGATTTCGATACTGTCTGCACTTACACATTTTTGGTAGATGGTATGATGAAGTGAGCTCCCACCTGGAGTCTGAATACCCTTATTCTGAGTATGCTGGTTTTACCAACTTACTCCGAATTGGGGCAAGTCATTTATCTCTTGTTGCTTTCACTTTCTTATTTGTAAAATAATTATGTTAAAGTAGATTTCCAAAGCCCCTTTCTGCCCTAATCCTTTGAACCAGAGTTTCAAATCCATTTTTTGAACTTAGAGTCTTGAATTTTGTTGAAGGGGTAGTAGTAAGTGAGTACTAGTTTGTCTCTCAGAGCTTAGCCAATACAGTTCTCTCAGGCTATCAAGAAGCAAGTTTGGGGTCAAGACTATCAGAAACTGCCCCAGTGCTTAATGCAATACATTAAGAAGTTGGAATACTTCTACAAATTTAAAGGGGATTGTATCTCTGTAGGACTTTATAATATTGGATGTATTGTTTTAAAAATTTAAGTATACCTTGAAAGGTGCCATTAAACAGTATGATACAAAAACCAAATCTTAGTCTTTGAAGTACTAGTCCAGGGCTATCCCTGGATAGAATTTTTAATAGGGATTTAAGAAAATAATTTGCATTTCTGGTTTTTATCTCTGTTATTCCTGCTGAGAATCAAACAGGTGGCAAATCCTGGGTTTTGATTTTGGGGAAAGAATTACATAATGAAGTGAAGACTGCCAGGAATAAGCAGAGAATTAGCAGTGATTGCAAGAGATCCTCACCCTGGGGTAATAAAGGAAGCTTACCAGAACTATACTTCTTTTGTTACAATAATACAGCTTTTTCTAAAATGGACACATCATAATTTTTTTGTTCATACTCATCTAAGAATGTCATATGTATTTTTTATAGATTACTACAAATTATTCCACGGGTGATAATGTAAATAAGTATGTCTTTGAGCCACTGTAATGGGTACTGTGGGGTTTGAGCCTTTGCTACTAAAAAGCTTACAATCTTATTGGGTAGATGATTATAATAGGACCCTTGGCTGGAAATTACAAAAACCTCCTTAACTAATTGATACAATAAGGGAGGTTTATTATAAGGTATAGGATGTTGCATGGAACCCAAGGGCAGGGATGCCACTGGGCCTTAGGAATGGCCTGCAGTCAGGGACCGGGCACCATGGGGAACCCAGGAGTTTTGGCTCAGTCTCTCATCTCTGCTCTTCTCTCTCTCTATCTCTGATTCTTTCCTGTCATCCTGCAGTCTAGTTTTTTTTGTTTGTTTGTTTCTTAGTCTACATAGCAGACAATGGTAACAGACAAGAGAGCAGCTAGTTGGAAACAGACTTTTAACTCCCAATCCTACATTCCCAGTGAAGGGCCTAATTCATCCAGCTCCATCAGCTCATTCCTGGACCAGTCGTGTACACAGAAGCAAGGTCACATTAACTATGAAGCTGGGAAGAAGGGGCAATTTCTAGAAAAGGGGGTGTTAGGTGCAAAGACCAAGAAGTATTTATAAAAGTATTGAGACACAATACAAGGTATATGAGATGATTTATAAATTGACAGAAAGTAAAATACCGATAATCTGTGGCTCAGGAGATCAAAGTGTGAACAAATACAGTGTGTATTGCTTGAGTATTGAGTAATTCTGAGAGGTCATTAACATAGGTAGCAAAAATATCTCGTATTTAAAGATACCATCATGCATAAAGAAAATGCAGTGTCACCATACCAAAAAAATGAATGAATTATTGGTACATGTTATAACATGGATGAATCTTGAAAACATGCTATGTGAAAGAAGCCCGACACAAAAAGCCACATACTGTGTTTTCCCATTTATATGAAATATCCAGAATAGGCAAATCCATAGGGACAGAAAGTAGATTGTTGGTTGTCAGGGGCTGTGGGGAGTGACTGCTAATGGATACAGGATTTCTTTCTAAGGTAATGAAAATATTCTTGAACTAGATAGTGGTAGCAATTGTACAATTTGGTGAACATACCACAAACCACTGGATTGTACGCTTTGGGTGAATTTTATGGTATGTGACATATCTTAATTTTTTTAAAAATGCTATTTATTAATAATAAGCTGTGGATACGTTTTTACTTTTTTTGTGGATTCATGATATTCACGGGTAAGGACAAATTCTTATGTTTGCAGCTTTGTTAGAGTTGAGTGAAAGATTAGAAATTAGTAGAGTGATGCTACATTATGTCAGTTTAAAATTATTTTTGAGAGAATTTAGACTGCCAATACGTTTATTTAGCATAAGACTAATTATAGCAGACGCTTTAAATACTTATGATTGGATGTACCTCTCTGATTGACAGTGAGTTTTCCAGTGGGTTAAGGATGGCTCTGCAAAGACATTAATTATTGAGACTGATAGAGCCCATCTTCAACGTATGTACCTCACTGTATATGTCATTTACCTACCTCTGCCCATCTTGGACTATCTAATGGACCACAGAAACTCCCTTTCTCCCCAACCTCTTCCTGATCTATTGCTTGGGAGCCCCTTAAATCTACAAAAAAGAAAGAAAGCAGTCTTACCTGTGATCTTTTCCTGGAGTTGATCTGGTAGGGCTGGATCTAAAATGAATTCTCCAGAACTTTAGTTACATTTCCTAACACCCCACCCCCCACTACCATTTTCTAAGCCCGCTGTCTATATTCTGGTCTAACTTTTCACGCATCACCTCAGACTCTCTTCGAATACTTTAATGAAATATTGAGGAAACTGATGATGTATATTTCTTTTAAATATAGCAGAACCTTAAGACCTCGAAGTTTCATTAAAAGAGGGCTCCCATCTTGTCTCTCTGCCTGTTTTAATGTCTTTGGATGATTCTTTTCCCCACAGAGATACTATGTGGTTAGGTTCTATGGCACTGCTAATATGGTATATACTTCTGGCACATTATGTCTTAAGTTTGCTTTGTGAACTCATCTGTGGCCATAACCATCATCAGTAATAGTTTTCCTCCTTCTGGAAACATGCTGATTTGCCAATAATAATAATTTTAAGGAGGAACTTTTGAAACATAAGTTATATGTGCATTTTAAAATACCTGTATTCTGAAGACTTGTCTTGAGAAAACAGACCTCTGAAAGAGACTTCTGCAAAGCCAGCAGAGCAAGTAATCGGAGATATCTAACACAGACAGGAAGACACCAAACCTAGACACACCAGCTTCAAAAACAACATGAAAACCAGAGAGAAAATAGAGCTTGGGTGTAATTAATGTGTCACAACATAAGAAGGGAAAAGGGAGCCTGTGGGAAACAGGAGCCCACCCACACAGGCCTCACTTGCTGCTTGCCGACTCAAGCAAATAGAAGCAGATGGTTAGTGGTATTCAAAAAGGCTAGGTAGTTAGTGGCTGTAGAAGGGAATGTGCTGAAATTTAAAGAAAGAACTGAAAGTATTGATGGTGGCAGTCAGGGCAGGAAGGGAGGCTTCGGTGCAGAGAGATAGGTGAAGATTCAAGAAAAGCAGGAGTTCCCAGTTACAGTCTCAGGTAAAGTAGATTCCAGAGCTGAAGCTGTTGGGAGTTTTCAGAGTTTACCATTTGAAATGTAAAAGAGAACATTACAAAACAGTAGTGCCAAGCTCATCAGAGATACTACCTTATTTTGCTGTGTATAATGCGTACTTTTTTGCTCAAATTTTTGAGGAAAAAATAAGGATGCGCCTTATTACCTGGGTAGTACTTATTTCATATCTATATAAATGTTTTTAATTCTTTTATTTATATTTATTGTTAAACGTAGAACTCTAGAAAGCAGTAATGATATCTATATGCAAAATAATACCCTGGCACACAATAATCAGTTTTGTTTCTAAATATAAATAAATAAATAACTGAATTAAAAAATTAAAACACAAGATTTTTTTCCCTGAAAGTTTGGGCTGGAAACATGAGTGTGCAGTATACTCAGGAGCTCATTCTACGTGGCAAAATATGGTCTTAGTTGGTGGACTATTAACTCCAGAATTTATAACTTCTCTGTTCATATGACAAAAATAATGAAAATAATGATTAAATTAAGTTGGCATAGAGCTGCAATATAAATAATAGTACACTGAGGTTGGTGAGAGAGAAATAGCCATTCTGTCATGCTTAACTGAGGTAATAGTTGATCAGTTAATCCCATAGGGTTACCTAAAGTTGGAAAGCAGAACAGCCTGATAGGAACCTGGCAGTCAACTCTTGTGAGTTATCTTTTATTAATATGTTGACTGACAAGTTCTAATTCTTGGAGAGTCTTGGGGGACAAAGTTCTAGAGGAACCTAGGTCGGAGTCTCCTTTAAGGTACTGAATAAATGAATAAGCTGATGGGTGGCAATTCCTAGGCTAGTCCGATTCCAGTTAATAACACCCAGTAGTTGTGGGAGGTTATTAAGGGTTGGGGATTCTGGTAGATTAATTTGGAATGTTTGAGGCTGAACTGTCCGGTGAAAAAGAACATGCCTCAGGTATTTCCAAGGCTCAGACTGTTGGACCTTTTCAGGGGCTATAATTAAACCTGCATTAGATACGGCCTTTTTTAAAAAAGTGTAAATCTTAGCTAGCATCTCAGAAGATGTGGCAGCAATCAGGATATCATCCGTATAATGATATATTATGGAATTAGGGAACTTTTCCTGGGCCAGACGGAGGAAGTGCCTCTTTTCTCCAGAGTCCAGCTGGGACCGGAGCACTCATTCAAGCCCTGACTGTTAGCTACTCCCTAGCTGAGTGTGATTTCCCTGGATGCCAGGAAGTAGAGGGAGGAGAGAGGACAAAACTGAATGCAAAACAGCCGCAAAGAAGGCAGCCTTGGAAGAAATCTCACTTCCCCTTATTTTAGACACACCAGCGGCATAACCAAATAGCTCTTGGTGCTGCTGTCCCTTACATGGGATAAAGGGCGCAGACTCCTGTCTGTCTAGGTGTGCCCGTCTACGGCAATGGCTTGTAGCTTCTGTCCCTGTTTGGGTGCCAGATGTGGGGAACTCTGGCCTGCGGAGCTCACCTGGCTGCCGTGGATGAGAATAAGGAGTCCTCCAGGTGCAGTCCGTTGCTCGCGTGGGAAAGGGGGTGGCGATTCCCTCCAGTGCAGAATGCCCCGAGCCCTTCCCCGACATGGCTTTTATTAGAGTTGGGAAGTGCATGGGGATACAGCACATGTGCACAGCTTATCAATCAGTGTCCAAAGGGCTATAGTCATAAAAAACTGACACTATCTGTAGATAATAATCGAAGAAACAGAAATCTTTTCAGGTTGGGGTCTGTGGGACATGCTAATGCCAGGTTGTAAAGGCATATATCATGAAGTAGGGAGTTTCACTCCTTATGCTTTGAACTCAGATATCTGGTTTATACCGACAGGGCTTATGGCTGGGCAGAGCAAGCTTCAAAGGATAAAATATGCATTTCAGGCCTGATTCCCACAGGAATCCTCCGTGTTAGAGTCGGGTCATGTCTGCCACCTGCATTTACCTGGTTTTCCAGGGAGACTTACTCGCCCCTTTCAAAGTCGGCTCTCACGGGGCTACAGTCTCTGAAACCACACAGACTGGTCCCCAACAAAATTATGCTAGTGTTTTCAAATTAGAAAAATCAATTTAAAAAAAGCAAATTACAGAGACTGGAAATCAAACATTTATTAGTGTTACCTTTCTGGAGGCGTGTGGTATTTGGGAGGAATAAAAGGGGATTTCTGCTTTTTACTCTTTATACTTTGGTGTGTGTTTATATATCACTTCATGATTCTTAAAAATATATATATATAATGGACATATATAATAAATATGTAGTCAAATATAATAGAAAAGAAAAAATGAATGAGGAAAGTAAAATTTCAAAGTCCTTTGAAAAAGGAAGAAAATAGGCAGCTTAGATAGGTTATCTTTTGATTTAAAGTGTAGTATAGAATTTTACATCTGCTGTAAAAATCCTGTTAAATTGGAAAAAGAAATAGATGAGAGAAATAATAAAACTATTGAATATAGCACAAATACATCATTTCTAATGTCTATGCAAGTAGACTTTTTCATTTTCTCAAAATAAAAAGGTATAGTGGTGGTTACCAGTTTGAATAAAATCCAACAGTCTTTGGGACTGACTTAAGCTTCTTAAAGGACAAACCTGCCTCCCATGACCATGCATACAGAAAAAGCAGGACAGCCCAGTCACAGCTTCAGGTGAAGTCAATTTCAGAGCAGAAGCCAAAGAGAAACTCTTAAGTTTGCAATTTGTCATGCTGAAGGAACATGAAGACACATGTCAGTGGGATTTATGATGGACTAATGATTATCACAGGAAAGCTAATGGAAATACTGTAGAAATACAGATAGAATTGCACTTAAGAGGTGTCATAGTACATGTAAAGGAACACTGGAGATAAGAAATTTGGGTATTAAGACATGGTTTTGCCACTTGATCTTAACCACTGTGAGCCTTCATTCATTATTGGCAGTGAGCGTACTAAGTTAGAGAACCTCTGAGTTTTTTTCCCACTTTTAAGTTCTGTAAGGCTTCCACTATCAACGTATAAAATTACGCAGATAATGAATTAATAAGTTATAGAGCTGAATATAGCAAGAAAGGTAAAATTAAGTGACAGAGAGAAAGTCATGGTAATTAAGGAAATTTCACCTATTTCCTCCTTTAAAAAATGGATGTAAAAGGACTTTGGAAACAAGTTTGGACTGGAGTCTTTGAGGGAGGCCAATCAACAGCCCTCTTTTTCTTGCTTGTATTTTGGACACTGAGAGAGAATTTAAAGGAATTGCACCAGAATCCCATAAATCACTTTTATTAGTGATAAAAGCCTAGCTGGAAGCCATGTGTTAATTGTGCAAGCTAACCAGGCTAAATGAGCTCTAGAATTAAGACTCACCGCACACACTGTCTCAGGCAGCAGTGGCCCAGGTGGCCTGGAGGAAACCAGAGAACTTGGGGTTCTTTGTGAAAACCCCGGTTGGGAGTGGGTTGAGCATGCTACTTTTATTCTTCTCAAATTTCCTGCTCAGTTGAGTCATCCTTCTTTTCCCTAGGTAAAATGGTTAAAAGGTGGACCAGAAATATCAGGGCAAAAAGCCTTCTCAAAGAAGCCAGAGGACAGGGGAAAGGTGTTTCCTTCTAATCATAAGTTCTATTATATTCATTGTAGAAAAAAACCTAGATAAGCATAAAGAAGAAAGTGCACATCGATCTTAAGTTCACACTTAGAGATAACCACTAGTAACATTTTGGTGTCTATTCTTCAAGAGTACATGCTACTATATAGGTAAGTTTTAAGCAAAAATGGCATCATGTATACATATAGTGTGATAATTTTCAAAGCTAACCAAACACTGGTAAACACAACTCAGATTTGTTTTGGACGTCCCCATAGGAACATGAGTGTAGGAGGCATGCCCTGCGGAGCTGCCCAGCTTAGATTTTATCTTCTCTGGGAGCTTTCCTGGTTCTCATAGCTGGACCCATAGCAGCTGAACCTCTACTCCTTTACTCTGCCTCTCAGGCCGTAGCTTGCTGATCCAGACGTGCATACCTGGCCCAGACTTGGCTGGTGAGATTTTTCCCGTAAGAATTTGGAATTTTGAATTAAAAGAGACTGGAACTTACTGTAACCAAACCACCTGAAGTCTCTAGAGCTGCTTTCGTTCCTACTTGCTAAACTTTTTTTGGCTTTGTTGTTGTTTCACCTTAGATTAAAAATGAAATTGAAGGATGATAGGTGGAGCACAAGAGGATTTTTAGGACATCGGAACTACTTTATACGATGCGGTATTGGTGGGCACGTGCCGTTATACATTTGTCCAAACCCATAGAATGTACAACACCAAATGTGAACCCTAATGTAAACTGTGGACTTGGGGTGATAATGATGTGTCGCTGTAGGTTCATCAACGGTAATAAAGTACCACTGTGGTGAGGGATGTTGATAATGGGGGAGGCTGTGCCTGTGTGAGGGCAGGGAGTGTACAAGAAATCTCTGTACCTTCCTCTCAGTTTTGCTGTGAACCTAAGACTACTTTTTTAAAAATGGAATCTTAAAAAAATGACACGGAACAAATTTGTTGGTAGCTTACAAAAATAGTTTCCTAAGTGTAACTCTTAGAAACTTAAAAACAAAGTTTCTGAGTAACCTTCTATGGAAAATGGCATTCAGCATTGAGGTTAAATTTTAAAACTAAAATCAACTTATTGCCAGTAGGTAGTAATGTAAGGGTTCAAGAGGAGATAGCTGTTTACCACACCATTTCCAGAGAGATTTTGAATATGAAGTCTTCTAAATTTTCCCCAATCCCATATGCTTATTTTAGTTCAGTGATTCTCAGTAGATCTCAACAAGAGCATTCCCAGAGTGCACTTTGGAAAACTGGGAGGGTATTTTGATCACCATAATCGATAGGGATGCTGCTGACTAGGTGTCCTATGGTGTCTATGTCCAACTCACTGAAGATCCGTGCTGCATCCCCCACTGATTTTGTGTTCCCCTCCCCCAGAATAACCCCTCTATAAATACGTATTGATAGTTTTGTAGTACATGTTAATACTAAATCATCTTTATGAGAAATTAAACAAAAAGGTTATTAAGTTAGAAACTGGTTGTCTTAGTTTTCTGTTGCTGCATAACAAAATATCACAAACTTGGCAGCTTAAAACAACAGTCATTTATTATTAGCTCATGGTTCTCTAAGTCAGAAGTTGGTCTCTGCTGGGTTCTCTGCTCTGGGTCTTACAAGACAGAAATCAGGGTGTCAGCCAGGCTGACTCTAGGGTTTTAGGAAGAATCTGCTTCTCAGCTCAGTTGGCTTTGCAGACTCCCTCCTGTTCCTTGTGTCCCCATTTCCTTCCTGGCTGACAGCTAGAGGTCCCTTGTAACCCCTAAAGACTGCTCTTCAGTGTGCATATGGCCCCCTTTGTATGGTCCCCTTCTTCTTTGAAGCCAACAATGGCTCATACAATGGAATCCTTGTTCTTTGAATATTTTTGGAGAGAAGGGAAGGGAAAAAAACATTGATTGGTTGCCTCTCACATGCCCTCTACTGGGGACCTGGCCCACAACCCAGGCATGTGCCCTGACTGGGAATCAAACCAGCGACCCCTTGGTTCATAGGCTGCTACTCAATCCACTGAGCCACACCAGCCAGGGCGAGAAGACTGCTTTTGAGGGGATCACATGGTGGGGTCAGGCCTACTCATATAATCCCTATACCTTAAAATCAATTGCCTTGGGAATTTAGTTACATTTGCAAAATTCTTATATCTAGATTAGTTTTTAATTGCATAACCAATGAATAGGAATCTTAGGGAATTGTCTTTAGAAATCTGCTTATTACATTGTTATGAAGAAGAAAGTAAGTGAAATAAAGATACCATCTCAAAATAATTGAGTCATTAGTTACATTCTGTTGTGTAGGTGTTGCAGCATTTCCAGCTTGTATATTTAGTTGAAAAGGATTTTAATGCAATAGTGTTGTTATTTCAAAAGCAGTGAAACATTGAAAATATGTAATAGGAGATTTGAGATTCCTGTTCAGACTTTAGTTGTTAAATTAGTGTAGATACATGAAACGCAGGGGTCTTACTGGATTTTTTTAATATGGACTGTTTTAATGATATTTCATATTAATGTCTTTTAGAGAGATCACCATAGTTTTTATGTTTTATCCTAAAGTCATCACCAATCTGTTCCACACTGCTTTATTGCTTCTTGTGTTACTGGTTTTATTTTTTTTAATCTATCTTCTATCCCTTATCATACCAATCAAAGAAAATGGTCTCCAAGATCTTTTTACAAACTAGACACCAATTGTATATATGTCTCAGAGGGTTTCACAGCAGAAGGATAAGTTTTCTGGGATAGTTGCTTTTTACCCCATCCCATGACATAACCTAGGAGATTATTTTGACACCACACTTACAAATAAGTAAGACCTAGCTCATTTGCAATAATAATTTACTTCCTCATTTTCTCTACTTTGGTATTTACCTTGGCATATTATTCCACTTCACTTATGATTACTTCCCTATTTTCATTATTATCTTAATACTATTTTTATAGTAGTGTTGCTCTTTTATTTCTCTCTACTTTTGCAAAGTGGTTTTTGATATTCTTATTTTTAAATTCAGATGTATTCACCAGAAGTTGATACATATGTCTGGCTGCTTCATATGTCATATGTTGTCCCCAAGTATTTATGTACTGAAATACATCATTTTTTATTGATATTAGAGAAGGAAAGAAAGAGAAAAACATTGATTTGTTGGTCCACACATTTATGCATTATTGGTTGATTCTTGTATGTGCTTTGACTGGAATCGAACCCACAACTTTGGCATATTGGGTCAACACTCTAACCAACCGATCTATCTGGCCAGGGCTGAAATAAATATTTTTTAAAAATAAATTATAAATTACTTTCTTTTTTATTTCTTCTTTACATTCAGTTAGGACATTATATTTTTCTGAAAATTTTTGTGTAGGTAGATATTAAAAATATATGTAATTCAAAAGGGGAGATTGAGTCTAATAGACCCACTGTTTCCATCATGTAAAGAAAACACAATTACTCTTAAGCACTATATATATCCTTTCTGCAAAGTCCTGTTGTTTCCTATTGTTAATCAGCAGCTTGGATATTTTGCCACATACATGGATAGAACAGGTTTTCTGTCTAGGCACTGTCATCTGTCTTGCCTTAAAGCATGTTTTTCATTCATGTCTGCCATTACACATTTTAATCTACACGTATCTTTTAGTTTTCTTCAACTTTGCCTCAGGAGGTTCAGCTCGTCTTGTAATATTCATACATTTGAGATTCCTAGCAATGTTTTATTTCAGAAAAAACTGTAGGATTTGTAATATAGTAATTCTTTTATCAGTTATCAATGAATTTGTGCAGCCTGATTTTTGTAATATAAGTCCTGCCCCCCACTCCTCTCCAAAAAACTTAGTGAAATACAGCAGTTCCCCCCTTATCTGCAGGGGATGATCCCCAGTAGATACCTGAGACTGCAGATAGTACTGAACCCTATATACGAGGTCTGTCCGGAAAAAGTCCAGCCATTGTTAATATAATGAGAACAGTTTGCACAATATTGATGTAACCTGACAGCAAAGGAGAGTGGACTGGACTGTGCGTGTGTGAACAATGATGACTTCACTGTACTAGTCAGAGGGAGTAGCAGACACCATTGAGTGAGCGTGTGCACTGTGTGGCCATCTCATTCAAAATGACTGAGCGAGTAGAACAGCAAACCTCCATCTAATTTTACATTAAGTTTGAACATTCCTCCTCGAAAACGATTCAGATGATTCAGAAGGCTGCAGGTATGGGCAACTGGTGATTGGCAGCTTCATCACAACATACCCACTCACACATCACACGTTACACAGAGTTTTTTGGTGAAACATCAAATCACCCAGGTGACTCAGCCTTCCAACATCCCAGATTTGACACCCTGTGACATCTGGCTTTTCCCAAAATTAAAATCACCTTTGAAAGGGAAGAGATTTTTTAGACCATCAATGAGATTGATGACAGGGCAGCTGATGGTGATTGGGAGAACTGTGTGAGGACCCAAGGTGCCTATTTTGAAGGGAACCAAGGCATCACTGTCCTGTGTACAGTGTTTTTTGTATCTTGTATCATCTTCAATAAATGTCCCTATTTTTCATATTATATGACTGGATACCTTCTGGACAGACCTTGTATACTGTTTTCTGCTATACATATATACCTTTTCACGTAAAGGAAGCACTTTATGGCTTCTTTCTGGCATATTTGAATTACCAACACCACTACTCTTGGGCTTTGCGTCCATTACTAAGTAAAGTATTGTAAAATAAGGGTTACTTGAATACAAGCGCTTCGATATCACATAGTAAATCAGATAGCCCAGAAAGCTACCAAGTGACTCATGGGCGGGGAGCACACAGAGTGGAGGTGCCTGACAAAGGGATGATTCACATCCTCAGCAGAACACATGGGACAGTGAAAGATTTCATCACACTACTCTGAACAGTGCACAATTTAAAACTTACAAATTTCTGTATTTTGCTGTGTATAATGTGCACTTTTTGGCCCAGATTTTTGAGGGAAAAATAAGGATGCACATTATACAAGAGTATAATCATTATATACCGTGGGTATGATAATGGGCATAATAATCCCATGTATAATGAGCAGAAAACCATTGGTGTACATTGTACGCGGGAGCACATTATACACGGCAAAATATGGTACTTTTGGAATTTTTTAAAAATATATTTACACTGTAGTTGACCATGGGTCATTGAAACCATGGATGGGGGGAACTACTGTGTAATAGCTTTTGAGCAGTCTTATCAAGCATGTTTTAGATTAGCCAAGTTTTGTCAGATTGTGGCTTCTGTTATATAAAACTGATGTACAATGAAATTCTATGATAGAAAATCAGTAGAGTAAAAAAAAACCCAGGTTCTTGACCCTAGGCGTCACTTACTGTCTTGGGCAAGTTATGCAGCCTCTCTGAGCCTTGGTTTTCTCATCTGCTTGTAGAGATATTTACCTATTTACCAAGGTAATTGTTAGGATCAAACAACAGTCTGCTAGAGAAATGTAATTCTAAGATGCACTACGGTAGCTGATAGGTCTTACCATTTAGAAAAGCTTTGGTCATTCATTCGGTCTTGTAGATGGCTTCAAATTATGTCTTTACCACCTTCACCAGGGTTAAAGCAATGCCATATGTACGATTATTGGATGGGGATTTAGAAGAGCATAATTGGCCCATTGGATGGCCATTGAGATGAAGAGATAGCAATCTCATCCAAGGCACTGGAATTTAAAAAAACAGGGAAGACAGATGCTAGAAGTAGGCAGGACTTGGAAACCAGTTGGAGTTATGGGTGAGGGGAAGGAAAGAATAGTTGAACTTGAGAGAATAAGAGGTTGGTTGCTGACCATTGAGGCATGCTATATTTGAACTACCGCTGGTACAGCTGGATGGAGATTTCACAGGCTGTTTGCAATGTAGGCCTGGAGCTTAAAGAGATAGTTAGAGATTAGAGCAGGAACATTTCTGTAAGGATGTCCTGAAATGAGACAAGATAGGAACAAAGGGGAGAGCTTTGTAGAATGAATGTCTGTGTTGAAGCGCCGGCCAAGCAAAAGGAGCCAACAAAGCTTATCTGGCCCCGTGTTCTATTGTCTGCTCTGTAGAATATGAGACGTGGGGGATGCAGACTTATAATACTGCTATTATAAGCTTATATGTTATAAAAGAGGTCCTTGACATCTAATAGACTACTGGGTGAGATTACTCCTTAGGAAATCTTCTATAGATAAACCAACTAAAAATGAACAAACAAAAAACTGAACAAGAATTTACACTTTGTTGAACAGCTCGTAGCCAAGTTTAAAAATGGAATGTTTATTTTTCATGTTCAGCACTCCCAGCAGATACTGCTCTGTTCTTCCTGAAAGGCTAGCTTACATCAAATAAAGCTATAATATTGTTGATCTTTTCTAATTTTCTTTTTTCCCCTTTTTTCCTCTAGATTTTACATTGTGCAGTAGGTAAGTATAGAGTTATCCCTCTTACTGTGTACTGTGGATTCTACTTCTTTTTAAAGTCATAAATAATAGGCTGATTTGATTGTTATTGATTATTTAAAAAACTTCATTATGTATAAAATTGCTTAAATTGGAATGAGTTTTGGTTTCTAAAATCACAAGTGTAATTTAGATGTTATCACTGAACATTTTGTTAAATGCCACAGTTGTTTTGCTCTGTCAGTTTAAAGAAGCTTATCCTGCCTTTTCATTACAAGGGTAACAGAGGAACACTAGCTTATTTATAAAGATGTGACTTGGGGTCCTGGTGCTATAGAAAGCCCTTTCTGTTGTCACTTAAATGTTATATTCTCTTTTCTGGCCTTTAAAATGGGAATCATGCATACATTGCCTACTTCCCAGATGAATATTTAATATATCTGACAGTGATCGGAAACCTGTAAGTATAAAGGGTTTTACAAACGTAAGGGGTTTCTTCTAAAACCAGATACAGTGCGTTTTCTTCTGGGGAGAAGGTAAGGGCCATCTTCTGCTCTGGAACTGAGGCATAACTTCTAGTCTGGGGTAGCTAAACCCTTTTAGTTAAATGGGAATCAGTTTTGGAAATTGACAGACCCTGTATAGTAAGCTTTTAGTGGTTGCCGTGCATCCATACTTGATTGCCAAAAAGATTTGAAGTTGGTACTCAATTCACAAGCTGTGAAGGTCTGAAAACTCAAGAACTATGTATTTGAACCATTATGGCCCTGATTCACAAATTAAGTGGGTTCTTAATATATTCAGGGCACCATACTTGCCACTGGGGAATTCAGAGAAGAGGAAACTTACAGTTCAGGCGGGCAAATAGCAAAGTGTTGGCCATGGATCTTGTAGGGGTCACTATGGTACCTGTCCTCATTCATTTTAAGGAAGACAAAGCATCTTCATTATGAGGAGTTGCACCTTGCTTATTTCTGACTAGAAAGAAAATCTACAGACAGGGATTTTTCAAATGGTTTGCAGAATTTTGTATGCATTTTCTGTGTTTATTTTGGGGCTGGGTGGGTAGAATTCATAGCTTTCATTAGATTCTCAGAGGTGTGTGTAAGAATCACTGCTTAACTCAGAGGTTAAGAATCAGTGCTTTAGACCTTTGAGCAATCAGTTTGAAAGGGATTTGGGGACTCATCTATCACATGGTCTGCTTTCCCAGAGTAGGTAAAGGGACCCAGTCCAGGTCACACAGCCCGCAAATGGTGGAACCTCGCTTGGACTCAGACCATTCTGAACCAGCACCTGTTTGTTTTGATTTTTATGATGAATGGGTTTTTGCTGATATATAATCTCACACACATTTCCTTTTTTATACTTTAGCTTCAGTTTTGAGGTGAAACAATCGCCCTGTAAATTGTTAAATTAATTTTAAGTATAAGCTTGTGGATTAGGAGGTATATTTGGCCAGAGAGAGTTCTAGAATCACTGCAGCCCTTCTCCATATACTGAGCCCCCACTCTCCCCAACTCTCTGAACTTTCAACTACCTAGAAAGCTCTTAGATGCCTATGTTTTCTGAGCCTATGTGTACTGTTGTTTTAGTTAATATTTCATTTTATGATAATACATTCTCTTTATTTGTCTTAGAATATATTCTTATACCTCTAAAACTTTCTACCCCTTGAAATAAAGTTTCTGACAAGAATATTTATTCATTCATACCAAAGACATTATTGAATGTCTGGCAGGTGGGTGCCAGGCACTGTGTTGTGCAGTGGAAGTAGAGGGGTGAGCAGGCCCAGGCCTGGGCTCAGGAAACTCATAGTCCCCGCTCTGAGGTGCTCTTGCAGAAGGCATTCCCCAGACTCCCATCCATGTCACACTCTGCTCTGATGGTTTGTTGATTGGTGCCCCTGACACAGTTGATGCTTTGAAATTTCTTCTTATTTCCTCAGAGACCTTGTCAGTGATTCTGTCTCCTGCATCATCGCCCTTTGTCATCTGCCTTTTCCTTCTCCGCTCACAAAATGCTCAGAGTGCTCCATCCTAAAAATGATTTTTAACCTAACCTTTGACCCTATATTCCTCCCTTTCAGTTATATAATTCCTCTTCATAAACTCTTACAAAGCTTAAACTTTGTAAAAGTTTATGGTAGACTCTATCAACGTCCTCACTCCCATTTATACCTTAACCCAATAGTCAGGCTTCTGTCCTCATTGTCCCATTAGAACTGCCCCCTGGTCTAAAATCAGCAGCAGTTTCTGCTAAATTCTCAGGACACATGGAACTTACTGGGCCTTTGAGCTGCAGTAGGCACCGCCGATGACTCCCTCTGCGAGACCCTGCTCCTTTAGCTTTCACCAGAAAGAGCCCTCCCAGCTTCCCTTGTCCCCTCGGGTTCTTTTCTTTCTTTGGGGCTTGTCTTTCTGACCTTGCCCCTGAATTGTGGGTGACCCAGGGTGTGATCTAGCTCATTGCTGTTCTGACCAAACACAACCCTTTGTAGGTGAGTACTTCCCTTCTCATAATATGAGATGCCTGTGATACCTGCTTCTCTCTCTCCAAGCTGCACCAGCACCCCAGACTCCAGACTCATGCGTTGACCTTCTGGCTACCCATTCCTGAATGCACACCTTCTCCTCAGTATGGCTCAGCCTCCCAAACTTGTTCTGCCTCCGACATTGTCAGGGGTACCACCAGTCACAGCCATTCAGTCACCCTTCCTAGACCTGGAGCTCATCAGTGGTGCCTCATTCCCAGTTACTCACACTCTTATAATCTGCTGGTTATCAATGTTTGTCAGTTCTCCTTCTGAAATCTCACATTGTCCTGTCTTCTTACCCCTATTCAGGGTCTCAGTATGTCTCATCTGGACTCCCATATGGATCTCTGAACTTCTAGGCTTGTAATATTAATGATAATAAGAGCTACCATTTGTTGAACATTTACTGTGTTCCAGTGCTTTATACTCATCATCTCATTTACTTCCCATCTTACAACTAACAAGATTGTAAGGCTTGGGAGGGTTGAGGCTTGGAAGATTTTGTGTCTTGCTAAAATTCACACAGCTAATCAGCTGTAGAGCCAGCGGTTAAAACCCATGACTGCATCTCCAAGTCCATGCTTTGCACAGCCCTGGAGGGACTTAGTTAGAGAATAATTCCGAGTATGTCATTTGCTGTCTTCAAACTCTTCACTGATTTGAACTTCATGATTTGGGCCCTGCCTACCTCCCCAGCCTTACCTATGACCATTTCCTGCTTCCTATTCCATGCTTGCAGCAACCTTAACCTTCCTGTGCGCCCCCCATGAGCCATGCTACTGCACCACTGCCTGCCTGTGGTCGCTGCCCAGGTTTTACACTCTGCCTAGACTGAGCGGCCCACCCTTGCAGCTGACAGCTGTTCGCTACTTTCCTCCAGTAAACTCCCCTACCACCCACTGGCTAGGTTAGACACCATTCTCTACTTCTTCTGTAACACCCAACAGCTCACTCTTCATTATATTTTCCACAGTGTGTTATGGTTTAACACTGCACTTGTATCCACCAACGCCACTGAATTTTTTGAGAATGAGAACCGTTTCCTTTGGGTTTCTATATCCTAATACTTAACAGTACGTGACACCTACTGGGAACTCAGTGAACATTTGATCATAATCTTACCAAATACATGTGAAATTTTCCAAAACTTACTTCAAAATGTTTTCAATTCCTTAAAAAATTAGTGGGAGTAATAATAAATAGAAAGAGAAATGCTATTTCTAACATTAGCCACAGGCAGCCATTTTCACCCTTTTTCATCTCGTGGCACCATAAACGAATTACTAAAATTCTGCAGCACACCAAAAAATGATTTTGTCCATCTGACAAAAAAATAGGTGTAACTTTGATTCATTCATGCTGGACGGCAGCTGTTGTGTTGGTTGTTGTCATTTTTTATTTGACAGTCTGAGGGTAAAGAGGTCAGTGCCCCTGACTAAATAGTCAGGTGTCACATGTTTTGAAAACGTTTTGAAAAGTCTTGTGTTTGCATCGGTTGAAAATCTCTGGCCTAAGGCAATGCTTTATATTTTACTCAAACAACTTAAGTTTGTTTTTGGAATGATGGTTTACTTCCCTGTGGCTTTTTGAAAGTTTTCACTGTAACAACTTGGCCTTTCGGAAACTTGTTATAGAGACTTGAGATACCTTTAGTTTATGTGCTGTTTATAAAAAGTCTGAACTTAAATCAGACCCGGGTTGTTTACTAGCTCTGTGACTTCTAGGCAGTCCCTCAGCTTTTAGTGTGCTCTCACTTCTTCATTCATAAAAGGGGGATAATGACACCTGCCGTGGAGGCATGTTGTGAAAATGAAGTGGGACAGCGTCTGAAAGCAGCACAGCGCCGGAAACAAGGCGGCGTTGAAAGTTGCCCAGCAGAATGGTGGCTGTTGCTAACTAAAGCGATGTGATGTTACAGGATGTTAAAAGTTTTATTCTGTCCCTAATGTAATATTTATTTTTTAAATTTATTTTAATTTTTGTTCTTGTATAGTTTTCTTTTACTCCCATCCCAGCCCCCTAATGTAATATTTAATATTTAGATTGTGTATAGTGTAACTCTTACCTATTCTTATTTTCATTAGATTACAGTTTTACTTATTTTTAGGATGGGTCACGGTTACCTCTTGTTCATGGTTGTGACAATGCAACTTGGCAAAAATAACCTCCAGAAACAGGAAACTAAAATTCCATTTGAGAGGCTCTTTTCTGTGAGGAAGTTGACCCTTCTGCCCTTGCAAATAGGTTCCCCTGGCCCAACTCTGTCAAAGTCAGTTCTCCATTGATGGTGCAAGAACAAGACTTTCCAAATACCGTCATTGCAGTCCTTCACCTAAGATTTCTGGGATTTTATATTTATGCAACAGTTTCCTTCTTGGAAATGGGATTTTTTTTTTTTGAAACCCACTTTGAGACATGTCTTTCACAAGAGTATAAAGAAGAATTGTGCTTTATTCATGTGGCACAGTTTATATTGAGAGAAGTGTAATCTATTTTTTCATTTTGTGTTCAAGATTATTAGATTGTGGAAGAGCCATGTGGTTCTCAGGTAACTTCAGAGTATGGCTCCCCCTTTGTTAGATGAAAATTAGAGGCAGGAGGACTGGAGCTGAAGATTCTCTTGGTAAGATGTGACATTGTGCATTTGGTGAACCTTCATGTTGGAAATTATAGTGTCAACATAAATAACTTTAGAAGTTTTCTTTTGATTGAAAACTGTAGAACAGATATCTAAACAGGAGCTTGGTCATAATTCAGAGGGTGTTATGTCTAAAGGTGAGTATTAGCACTTTGATTTCATCCACAGACAAGGACAGAAGGCCTTTCATTTAGATATCTTGGATTTGGGGTTTCAGATATTTGCTGTATGTGCCAGCTTGCACTTCTCTTTCAAACTGAAGACTCCTTTTATTTCATTAGTTTTTACAGGCACATTTTAAGAAATTCACAGTCACCTTAATACTAGCAGACAGCATGTGGCTTCGGGCTGATTTTTCACACAGGTGGGGAACAGGTGGTGCCAGGAAGAAAGAGGGGGCAGCTGCTAGGGAGACAGGCACCGAAAGACCCCATCCCTCCTATCAATTTGATTGAACTAAATCCTCTAAACTGCAGCATCCCCTTCCCCACACCCCACTCTGGTAGGGTCAAGCTGTTGTCAGTCATTCACAGTACATCACTGTAATGGAAGTGCTATCACTTACTAAAACCAGACACAGAGCCCTCCATATTTTAGCAAAGAGACCTCTGGAAGGGCGGCTTCCTGGAGGGAAGGGTAGTGCCTCTGGGTTCGCTCACCTGGAATTCTGCTTTGGCGTCTCACCCAGCCTTCATGGGTATACCCGAGCACAAAAATATAACTTCTTTCTTTGGTTCCACTTAGCTCAGTTGACATTTTTAAAATGAGCTTTACCAAATAGGGAGAACAAAAAAGAAGTAAGTCGCAAAAATACAGACAGTATAAAAGTACTCACGTTCTCAAAGTATGAGTTTCTGATCCTGAGATCTAACGCCCTTTTTTTTACTGGGAGCTGACCAGGTCATGTGGACCTCGCTGGCTGTCTTCCTCCCTGTTCTTAGCATGCTTGACTCTGGGGACCCCTTCCTTAAGCCCGCTTTTCTGGCTCCCATACTAATGTGAATTAAAAACATTTCTGATTCAAATTGAGACATTGCTTTCTGCTCGAGGATTGTAAAAGCAGGAAGAAGGAGCCCTTGGAGGTAGAAATGGTCATAACCTTTCCCTGCCCATCTCCTGGAGAGTAACGTGGGTGCCATGGTGAGGTTAGAGGCTTGGGTAGGAGTTTTCCAAAGTTGACCTTTACCTCCTTGCAATTCTGCCCTTGTTGATTGTTCAGTACGTTGGTTTTGCAGCATCCTGACACCAGCGCTCTGTATCAAAACCATGTGACCATGTTCAAACCGTAATCTCCCAAATTAGGCAAACCCTTCACACCAGCCTGGCTTAGTCTTCCTCTGCCTTGGCTCTTTGTTCATTGCGTTGCTTCTTGATCAAATTTTCCTTTCCCCACATCTCGATAGGAAGAAGAGGGAGAAGATAGTTCTAGCACCTGCATCTTGTGCTCCGGTACACAAAGCGGCAGTCCCTTGTTCTCAGAATAAACCTTGCCTTTTTACACCTCCATAATTTTGTATGTATAATTTCCTTTGCCTGGAATGCCCAGCTCTGTTAGTTGTTTCCTGCTCTGCATGAACGTACAGAGATGCAGGGAAGGGAGAAATAGGACGTGCTCATTATGAGCCTTAAGTGCCAAAGCAGGGAAAGTGGGAGATGCACTCAGAGCTCATGCGCATTGGCACCTAGTAAACACTCAGTTTAGTTGTAGCAGCAAACATAATTCCTGAGGGTTTCTGTGCCCTCTTGGAGTTCAGAAGGGAAAGCCATGAAGAGAACCTACACCAGGGAAATTTACCCCTTGCTGCCCTTGCAGGTTTGAATGGAAACCTGTTATTGAGATACTTAAAATATCTAATAGATAATAGCATCTTGCTGTCCAGTCCATCAGGAATCAAGCGAAGGCAAACCAACCCTATAGGATGAACAACTAGTGCGACAAGTCAGACATCCTCCCTCCCTCTGGGCCTTGGTTTCCACATGTGAAAAACAGGAGGTTGGACTAGGTAATAAATACATGGTGTCTAACATTCCTCTGAGCTGGATGTTCTGAAATGCCATCAAACTGTTAACTGATGTCACTTCAGAGATGAATGTCACTTGAGTAGTAATATGAAGGGAGACTATGCTCAATGATGAAATGTGTGAATATTAGGAAATTTGCTTCAAGTACAGTAGTGTTAGTACATTTTCTCCCCAAAGCCAAAGCAGAAAGCAGATGGGAGAGGAGGACACACGCACACCCACGCACCCACACACATTTTCTACAGCATACATTTGCCCGCTACATCACTAGATGGCACCCTTGTATTAGTGAGATAGTTTCCTCTTGGAAATGGGAGGACTTCTAATAAAAACAGATAGTCATGAGACCACAGCTGAAACTGAGGAGTAAGTTAACCAGAGACAAGAGAAATGGATGTTTTCTATTACTCCCTGATTACTTGATGATTGATGTTTGAAGTAATGAAAACCTGGAACTTTCCACACTGTCCCAAAGGAAATTATCTTATAAGTAAATATTTCTTAATTACAGGGCACAAAGTATCTTTAAAATTAAAATGAACTTTTTAAATTAAAAAGCTGGAGGCAAAGAAAATATTTCAGAAGTTCTCTGGTAATATAGTTTATAATGGTCTAAAGTTAATAAACCTAAAACCTTAGTCCAGTGGAGCTGGAAACACCATCTAGTGACTGAGTTTAGTAAATTCCATTGAACCAAAAGGTGAAAGCTTGAGTCATCTTTAACAAAAGAATTATTTGATTTATGATTCTGTGGCAGTTGAATGGTTAAATAATGTATTAATAAAAGGAAGAATGCTTAGGAATATTTTATAATATTGCTGTTTTTTATAGTTCTTCTTTTAAAGATTTTATTTATTTATTTTTAGAGAGAGGGGAGGAGAGAAGAAAGAGTAGGAGTGAAACATCAACGTGTGGTTGCCTCTCATGTGCCCCCTACTGGGGACCCATCCCTTAACCCAGGCATGTGCTCTGACTAGGAGTTGAACCAGAGACCCTTAGGTTCACAGTCCACTGAGCCACAGCAGCCAGGGCTTATAGTTCTTTTATAGGTTTCCTGGGAGAGTATTTTTTTTCTTCATTTAGAGTGAACATCTTTCCACTAATTTTCTTCTTTTAATAGCAGTTCCTACCTTACTATGTTCTTTCAATTGGCAGCCTGCATATAAGATTCATCCATGTCTTTACATGGCTTGATAGCTCATTCCTTTTTATTTCTGAATACTTTGTTGTATGCACCAGTTTATATTTACCTATTAAAGGACCTCTTGGTTGCTTCCAATTTGAGATGATTATGAGTGAAGATGCTAGAAATGTTTGTGTGCTGGTTTCGTGTGGACAAAAAATTAGCATTTTAAAATCAGTTGAGTGTATACCTACTAGCACAATTGTTGTATAGTAAGAGTACATTTAGCTTTGTAAGAAACTACCAAACAGCCTCTTCCATAGAGGCTTTACCATTTTGCATTCCTATCAGCAACAAATGAGAGTTCCTTTTGCTCCACATCTTCATCCCAATTAGATATCTTGGATTTTAGCCATTCTAATATATGTGTAGTAGTGGTATCCTTTGTTTTAATTTTCATTTTTTGAATGACATCTTAATGTTGGACATCTTTATGTGCTCTTTGGTGAGGTGCCTGTTCAGATCTTTTGCCCATTTTTTAATTGGGTTGTTTATTTCCTTGTTTAGATTTGGATGTAAACCTTCTGTCAGATATATGTTTAGCCAGTATTTTCTCCCACTCTGCAACTTTTCTTTTTCTTAATAGTGTCTTTCACAGAGCACAAGTTTTTAATTTTAATAAAGACCAACTTAACCAATTTTTCCTCTTATGAATTGCATTTTTGGTGTTACATCTAAAAATTCATTACCAAATCCAAGGTCACATAAATCAAATTTCATCAAATGTTTTTCCCCAGAATTTTATCGTTGTGCATTTTATAGGTATGTCTATGATCCATTTTGAGTTAATTTTTGTGAAAGATGTCCAGTCTATGTCTGGGTTCTTTTTTTTTTTTCCCCATATGGATGTTCAATTCTTCTGGCATCACTTATTGAAAAGACTATCCTTTCTCCATTGAATTGTCTTTGTGCCTTTGGCATATATCTGTTGATTACATTTTTGTTGGTCTATTTCTGAGCTCTCTGTTTTATTCTGTTGGTCTATATGTCTATTATCCTGCCAGTACCACACTGTCTTAATTATAGCATCTTGAAATCCAGTCGTATAAAGTCCTGCAACTTTATTATTTTTCTTCAGTATTGTATGTGTCTTTGTCTTTCCATATAAATATCAGGACAGGACCAGTTTGTTAAAATCTGCAAAATAGCTTTTTAGGATTTTGATTGAGATTGTGTTGAATATATAGATCATGTTGGGAGGAGTTGACATCTTCACAATATTGAGACTCTCAATTCACAAACATGGAATAGCTCGCTATATATTTAGCGCTTTGATTTTTTCCAACATCGTTTTGCAGTTTTCCACATACAAATCCTGTACCTATTTTCTTAAGTTTATACCTAAGTATTTTCTTTTTTGATGTTATACATTTTTTAAATTTCAAATTCCAGCTCTTTATTGCTATTATTTAGAAAGGCAAGTGACTTTTACATATTGATTTGCTATCCTGCACCCTTGCTCTAGTTGTTCGTTTGTTCTAGAAGTGTTTTTGTATATTCTTTGGGATTTTCTATATATATAGTAATATCATCTGTGAATAAAGACAGTTTTACACCTTCCTTTCCCACCTGTATACCTTTTATGTCTTTTGTCCTACTGCACTAGCTGGGCTTCTCATTTTGACATTTATTGTGTTCTTTACTAAATAAGATAAAGCTATTCCCAGATCAGTTTTTCTCCACAATCCATTTTGAAGAAATGCACACTTTATACTACATATTTACTATCAAGGTTGAAATTCAATAATTATAAGATTGTTCTGGATTTTTTTTTTTTTTTAGATCTTCTTTAGCCTTACTTATTCTTTGTCTGCATGACCTGTTTTACACTGAACGTGGTAATGTTAAAGTCTCTAATTATTCATGTTTTTCTAATTTTCCTCCCTTCTGTAGCTTCTGATTGAGCAAAGGTAGTTGCTGTTGTGTTACTTGGTGAATAGATAATTGTAATTGTCATGACTTCATTGTGAATTGTGGCATTTAGCACTAAAAATGTCTTATTTGTGATTTTTCTGAATCACTTTTGTATCCGCATTGAATTGGGTCCTGTTTGCTGAGGCAATTTGAAAATCTCTTTCCTTTAATAGGTGAGTTAGGCCCATTTACAGCTATTAATATGACAGATGTGTTTGGCGTTTGTCACATTTATAATTGCTACCTGTACTATATTTGCTATGTTTACCTAGATGATGTTTTTGCTTTTATTTTTTATATTTATTTTGGTATTTAGAAGATTTTCTCATTCTAGTGGCTAGCTTCATATTTATACCTTTTCAAAGGCCCTTCGTCCTCTTTTTTATTTAACCTTTTACTTTCTAGTTTGTCAGTTTTTAAAGGTATCTTTTGACTCCCACCTACTGCCTATACAGCAGTGAGCTTATTCTACTTTTCTCTTCTGCCATCTTTTTACTTGCTTTATTTTTATTTATACTTCATCAGAGCATGTAACATCCCTCTACCCTGCCCTCTCCTTTGTTTTTGTCTTAAGTTCATATTGCATGTATTAAATGCTTATTGTCAGTTCTCTTGTCGAAGTTTCCTGTCGCCTTTTATTTGGATGAAACTTATCCTCTAGTGGTGTCAAGGACTAGGAAGGGTCTGAGTTTTTGCCCTACTTGTAATCTCAGTAAGTTAGCGTGTTACCATGTCATGGATGTTGACAGCGTGCGGTGGTTTGTGTTACAGGAGAGGAACATGGAGTTTGGGGAACCTAGTGCCTTTATGGTAAGTGGAAGCAAACTTGCTGTGTGCTCTGTGGGTAGACACTTACCTCATCTCTTAAGGTTATACCATGCAAACACAAAGCTAAGAAATAACCTGGGTAAAACAGCAGCCAGCACGCTGCATTTTCGGCATACCCGGCAGGAACATGCACAGATTGCCCAAACCCATTGCAGATTGCCTTTCCCAAAAAGTAGGTTGTAAAAAAAGGGCTTGTGACTACAGTATACCCCTAGGTCACAGATATTTAAATTTTTTCTATAGCCTTAATATTGGAAGTACTGATTTGCTAGGTATAAACTCCTTAGTTCACACTTTCTTCCCTTGAAATTTTTGAAAATGCTACTTCATTATCGTCTTGCTTAGATATTTCTTTTGGGAAATCTGATAGCAACTTCATTATTGTGCCCTTTTAAGATATTTGGTTTTTTTACCTGAAAACCTAAAGTTTTTTTACCACCCTTACTGAGATCTAATTGACACGTAAAAATTGTATATATTTAGAGTATACGATTATCATTAAATGACTACCACAATTAAGCTAATTAACATACCAATCACCTCACATAGTTATCTTTTTTTATAGTGAGAATGTTTAAGACCTATTACTTGCTTAAAAAATGTCAAGTACATAGTATAATGTGTTTAACCGTAGTCACCATGCTGTACACGGGTACTCCTGACTGACTGAAGCTCTGTGCCCTTTGACCAACATCTCCCCGTTTCCCCAGCGCCCCCAGCTTTTTCTAACTGCCATTCTATTCTCTGCTTCTGTGAGTTAGATGTTTTTGGATTCCACCTGTAAGGAATTCCACCGTGGTATATTTCTCTTTCTTGCCTGACTTACTTCACATAGCATAATGAACTCCAGGTTCACCCTGTCATTGCAGATGACAGGGTTTCCTTACTTTTAAAGGCTGAGTAGTATTCTGTTGTGTATATATTATACCACGTTTTCTTAATCCATTCATCCATCAATAGACACTTAAGTTGATTCCCTCATATCTTGGCTGTGAATGATGTAGTGAACATGAGAATGTAGACATCTGTTTGATAGATTGATTTTGTTTCCTTTGGACATACACCCAGAAGTTGGATTGCTGAATCATATTGTAATTCTATTTTAAATTTCTGAGGAACGTCTACAATGTTTTAGTTTACATTCCTACCAACAGTGTATGTACAAAGCTTCTCTTTTTCCTATGTACTCGCCCACACCAGCCTTTTGACTTTTTAAAAATATATTTTATTGATTATGCTATTACAGTTTTCCCATTTATTCCCTTTTATTCCCCTATGCTGTATCCCCCAACCCATATAACACCCCCACCGTAGTTCATGTCCATGGGTCGTACATATAAGTTCTTTGGCTTCTACATTTTCCATACTATTCTTAACCTCCCCTATTTTGTACCTACCATTTATGCTTCTTATCCCTTTTGCCTTTTCCCCCATTCTTCACCAACTCCCTGCTGATAACCCTCCATGTGATCTCCATTTCTGTGATTCTGTTTCTGTTCTGCTTGTTTGCTTAGTTTATGTTTGTTTTTGTTTTAGGTCTGGTTGTTGACAGTTGTGAGTTTGTTGTCATTTTACTGTTCATATTTTTGATCATCTTCTTTTTCTTAGATAAATCCCTTTAACATTTCATTTAATAAGGGCTTGGTGATGGCAAACTGCATTAACTTGACCTTATCTGGGAAGCACTTTATCTGCCCTCTCATTCTAAATGATAGCTTTGCTGGATAGAGTAATCTTAGATGTAGGTCCTTGCCTTTCAAAGGTCCTTGCCTTTGAATACTTCTTTCCAGCCCCTTCTCGCCTTCAAGGATTCTTTTGAGAAATCAGCTGATAGTTTTATGGAAACTCCTTTGTAGGTAACTGTCTCCTTTTCTCTTGCTGCTTTTAAGATTCTCTCTTTATTGCCCTGGCTGGTGTAACTCAGTGGATTGAGCACAGACCTGTGAACCAAAAGGTCACCAGTTCGATTCTCAGTCAGGGCACATGCCTAGGTTGCAGGCCAGGTCCCCAGTAGGGGATGTGCAAGAGGCAACCACACATTGATGTTTCTCTCTTTCTCCTTCCCTTCCCCTGTGTCTAAAAATGAATAAATAAAATCCTTTAAAAAATTATTATCTCCTTATCTTTAATCTTGGGTAATGTAATTATGATGTGTCTTGGTGTGTGCTTCCTTGGGTTCAACTTCTTTGGAACTCTCTGAGCTTCCTGGACTTCCGGGAAGTTTATTTCCTTTGCCAGATTAGGGAAGTTCTCCTTCATTATGTTTTCAAATAAGTTTTCAGTTTCTTGCTCTTCCTCTTCTACTTCTGGCACCCCTATGATTCAGATGTTGGAATATTTAAAGTTGTCCCGGAGGTTCCTAAGCCTCTCCTCATTTCTTTGAACTCTTGTTTCTATATTCTGTTCTGGTTGAATGTTTCTTTCTTCCTTTTGCTCCAAACCACTGATATGAATGCCGTTTCTTTCCCGTCACTGTTGGTTCCCTGTACATTTTCCTTTATTTCACTTTGCATAGTCTTCATGTTTTTCTCTATTTTGTGACCATACTCAACCATTTCTGCGAGCCTCCTGATTACCAGTGTTTTCAACTCTGTATCTGATAGGTTGGCTATCTCTTCATCTCTTAGTTCTGTTTTTTGGAGCTTTGATCTGTTCTTTCATTTGGGCCACATTTTTTGTCTCGGCACACCTGTTACATTGTAAGGGGTAGAGCCTTAGGTATTCACCAGGGTAGGGCAAACCGTGTTGCTGCATCATGATGCTGTATGTGGGGAAGGGTTCCAAGAGGGAACAGTGCTGCTTGCTCAGCTTTCAGACGGCTTTCAGTCACTTCCCCCGCTACCCACAAGCAAATTGGGCCCTTCTGGTACTGATTCCTGGGTGGGTGGTTTTGTGTACATTCTAAGATCCTGTAGGTCTCTCCAACAAACTCCTGTGAGGCTGGGAGTTTCTCCTGCCACTGCAGCACCCACAGATTTTTTCACTCAGAGGTTTTAAGGCTTTATTTCCCCATGCTCGGGCGCTGGGTTGCACAGTCTGTCTGACTCCCTAGTTGTTCCCCCCAGTTTATCTGCACACAAATGTGGACCACCCGCTCCACCAGCCAGTCCTCCAGCTGCTGCCTTGCCTCAGGTTCACTCTTGAGAGAGAGTGAACCTAGGCATCCTCCAGTAAGAGCCAGAGAGCCATTTTCTGCCCTCTTTTTATTTTAATCTTCTGGCCCATAAATACATGGGCTCTGGAGGCATTCAGCTTCTCAGCCAATCTGTGCCAGACTGTTTACTATTGCCTCAGGCAACCTCCTCCTACCACCCCAACCTATTCCTCCCCAGGGATCTGATCAGGTCTCTGCATCAGGTGGCTATTCAGGTTTCCCGACACTTATTAAACAGTTATTAAAGAGATTATCCTTTCCCCATTATGTGTTCTTGGCACCTTTTTTAAAGATTGATTGACTAAGTGTGTGGATTGATTTCTGGGCTCTGTTATGTTCCCTTGATCTGTATATCTGTTTTTAAGTTTATACTATAATGTTTTGATTATTATAGCTTTGAAGTTTATTTTGAAGTTACGTAGTGTGGTGACTTCATCTTTTTTTTTTTAACTCAAGATTGCTTTGACTATTTGGTGTCTTTGTGGTTCCATGTGAATTTTAATAACTTTTTCTTTTCTAGGTTTTGAAAAATGCTATTGGAATTTTGATAGGGATTGCATTGAATCTGAAGATCACTTTGGGTAGATGGGCATTTTAATATTAATTTTTTAATCCATAAATACAGTATATCTTTCTATTTATTTGTGTCTTCAGTCTCTTTTTCAATGTTTTATAATTTTCAGCACAGAGCTTTTACACCTTTGGTTAATTTTATTCCTAAGTATTTTTTTGACACTATTGTAAATGAGGTTGTATTCTTAATTTCTTTTTCAGAGTTCATTATTAGTGTATAGAAATGCACCTGACACTTGTATGTTGATTTTGTATCCTACAACTTTGCTGAATTCATTTATTAGTTTTAACAATTTTTTGGTGGATTCTTTAGTTTACTGTATACAGGATCATGTCATTTGCAAACAGAAACAATTTCACTTCTTTTCCAATTTGGATGCCTTTTATTTCTTTTTCTTCCTAATTGCTCTGGCTGGGACTTCTAGTACTCTACTGGATGGAAGTGGTAAGAGTGGGCATCTTTGTGTTGTTCCCAATATTGTATGAAAACATTTATTCAGCTGTCCACGATTGAGTAGTTTGTTAGCTGTAGGCTTGTGATTTTTGCCATTATCATGTTGAGATGTATTCCTTCTGTACATCATTTGTTGAGTTTTTTATTATGAAAAGGTTTTGAATTTTGTCAGATGCTTTTTCTGCATCTATTAAGATAATCGGATGATTTTTATCCTTCATTTTGTTAATGTGGTATGTTATATTTATTGATTTGCATATATTGAACCATTCTTGTATCCTGGAGTTAAATCTCACTTGATCACAGAATTTTTTTAAATGTGGTGTTGAATTTGATTTGCTAGTATTTTGATGAGGATTTTGCATCTGTGTTCCTCAGGAGTATTAGCCTGTAATTTTTTTTTCTTACAGTTTTTTCATTTGGCTTTGAAATCGAGATAATGCTTACCTCATAAAATGGGTTTGGAAGTATTCCCCTCCAGTTTTTTGGAAGAGTTTAATAAGGACTGGCATTAATTCTTTAAATGTTTGGTAGAATTCACCAGTGAAGCCATCTGGTCCTAGGCTTTTCTTTGTTAGGAGGTTTATGATTATTGATTCTATCTCTTTGACTCATTATTAGTCTGTTGAGATTTTGTTTCTTCTCAGTTCAGTCTTGACAGGTTGTATTTCTAGGAATTTATCCACTATGTCTAGGTTGTCCATCTTGTTGGCATATATGTATTTACAGTAGTCTTTTATGATCCTTTGTATTTTTGTGGTATCGGGTGTAATGTCTCTTTTTTTTAATTTATAATCTTATTTATTAGAGTCTTCTCACCTTTTTTGGTCTAACTAAAGGTTTGTCAGTTTTGTCTTTTTAAAAAATCAGGTCTGCCCTGGCTGGTGTAACTCAGTGGATTGAGCACAGGCCTGTGAACCAAAGGATCACGGTTCAATTCCCACTTCAGGGCACATGCCTGGGTTGCAAGCCAGTTCCCAGTTTGGGGCATACGAGAGGCAATCATACATTGATATTTTTCTCCCTTTCTCCCTCTCTCCTTCCCTTCCCCTCTAAAGATAAATAAATAAAATCCGAAAAAAATATCAGGTGTTGGTTTTACTGATCTTTTCTATTTTTTTCTTTAGTCTCTGTTTTATTTACAAGTATTTCTGCTCTGTTCTTTATTATTTCCCTCCTTCTGCTGACTTGGGGTTTAATCTGATTTCTTTCTAGTTCCATTTGGTGTAAAGTTAGTTATTTGAGATTGTCTTTCATTATATGAGCGTTCTTGGTACAAACTTCCCTCTTAGACCTGCTTATGTTGCACCCCATAAGTTTTAGCATGCTGCGTTTGTTTTCCTGTTCACTTGTCTCAGACGTTTTTTATTTCCACTTTGACTTCCAATTTTCCAAGTTTACTCCAGTAACTGGTTTCTAGTTTCACGCCATTGCAGTCAGAAAAGATACTTGAAGTAATTTTACTCTCCTTAAATTTTGAAGATATGTTTTGTGACCTAATGTGATCTCTCCTGGAGAATGTTCCGTGTGCACTTGAAAAGAATCTGGACTTTCCTGGTGTTGGCTGGAATGTTCTATATGTGTACGTTAGATTCCTTCAGTCTGTGATATTTGCTGTTTCCTTATTGATTATCTATCAGGGTGATCTACCTGTTGTTAACAGTGGGATATTGAAGTCCCCCACAATTATTATATTGTTGTCTATTTCTCCCTTCAGCTCTTTTATTATTTGTTTTATTATTTATTAGGTGCTGTGATGTTGGGTGCATATATATTTACAATTGTTATATCCTCTTGATGAATTGATCCCTTTATCATTGTATAATGATTTTCTCTGATACTTTTTGTCTTAAAGCCTATTTTTTCTAATATAATTTAGCCACCTCTGTTCCCTTTTGGTTACCATTTACATGGAATATCTTTTTTCAGTCTTTCACTTTTAGTGATATTTGGTAGGCAGCATGTAGTTGGATCTTTTTTCTTAAATTCACCATTCTGTTTTTTAATTGTGAGATTTAATCCGTTTACCTTTTAAGTAATTATTAATACTATTACCGCTGCCATGTTGTTAACTGCTGTCTGACTGTTCTGTAGTTCCTTTCTTCCTCTCGTACTGCCTTCCTTTGTGATATAATGTTTATTTATATTGGTCTCTTTTGGTTCCTTTTGTTTTTTTGTTTGTTTTATTTATTTTTTGTCTACTGAAGGTTTTTTTTGTGCAGTAACTATGAGGTTTACATAAAGCATTTTAAACAGTCTCTGAGGCTGATAATCCCCTCACTTTGCATACAAAAACTCTGCACTTTGACTCCTCTCACCACATTTTACTCTGTTGATGTCACAATTTACATATTTTATGTATTTCGTATGATTTAAATATTATTGTAGCTATAATGATTTTTAATACTTTTGTCATTTAATTTATATACTAGAGTTTAAAGTGATTTATGTACCACAGTTACAATACCACAGTATTCTGAATTTGACTATATTCTTGTATGGTGAGTTTTATACTTTTATGTTTTCATGTTAGTATCCCTTCATTTCAACTTGAAATATTCCCTTTAGCATTTCTTGTAAGGCATGTATAGTTATAATGAATCTCACAGCTTTTATTTATCAAGGAAAATTTTTTTAATATATTTTATTGATTATGCTATTACAGTTGTCCTATTTCTCCCCTAACATTCCCTCCACCTTGCACACCCCCTCCCACACACATTCCCCCCTTTAGTTCATGTCCATGTGTCATAAGGTCTTTAGCTTCTACATTTCCCACACTATTCTTGCCCTCCCCCGTCTACTTTCTACCTATCATCTATGCTACTTATTCTCTGTACCTTTTCCCCCTCTTTCCTCCTCCCACTCCCCTGATGCTAACCTTCCATGTGATCTCCATTTCTGTGTTTCTGCTCCTGGTCTAGTTGTTTGCTTTGTTTTTGTTTCAGGTGTGGTTGTTAATATCTATGAGTTTGCTGTCTTTTTACTGTCATATTTTTTATCTTCTTTTTCTTAGGTAAGTCCCTTTAGCATTTCATATAAGGGCTTGGTAATGATGAACTCCTTTAACTTGACCTTATCTGAGAAGCACTTTATCTTCCTTTCCATTCTAAATAACAGCTTTGCTGGATAGAGCAATCTTGGATGGAGGTCCTTGCCTTTCAAGACTTCAAATACTTCTTTCCAGCCCCTTCTTGCCTTTAAGGTCTCTTTTGAGAAATCAGCTGACAGTCTGATGGGAACTCCTTTGTAGGTGACTGTACCTTTATCCCTTGCTGCTTCTAGAATTCTCTCCTTCATTTTAATCTTGGTTAATGTAATTATGATGTGCCTTGGTGTGTTCCTCCTTGGGTCCAACTTCTTTGAGACTCTCTGAGCTTCCTGGACTTCCTGGAAGTCTATTTCCTTTGCCAGATTGGGGAAGTTCTCCTTTATTATTTGTTCAAATAACTTTTCCACTTGTTGTTCTTCCTCTTCCCCTTCTGGTACCCCTATAATTCGGAGGTTGGAATGTTTAAAGATGTCCTGGAAGTTCCTAAGCCTCTCCTCATTTTTTTAAATTCTTGTTTCTTCCTTGTTTTCTGTTTGGTTGTTTCTTTCTTCCTTATGGTCCATTCCATTGATTTGAGTCTCAGTTTTCCTCCTATCTCTATTGGTTCCCTCTGGATTTTCCGTCATTTCATTTATTGTAGCTTTCATTTGTTCATCTAATTTGTGAGCAAAATCAACCAATTCTGTGAGCATCCTGATCACCAGGGCTTTGAGCTGTGCATCTGATAGGTTGGCTCTCTCTTGGTCGCTTAGATGAATTGGCTCTGGGGCTTTGATTTGTTCTCCCATTTGAGCCATTTTTTGGGTTTTGTTTTTTTTTGTTTGTTTGTTTTTTTGTTTTTTGCTGGGGGGGGGTTGTGAAGCTGTATGTGGGGGCGGGGTCTAAGAGGGAACAATGGCACCAGCTCTGCTCTCTCTCAGATTCCAGTCCCTTCCACCACTTCCCCTTCGCCTGGATTATCTGCGTGCAAATGTGGGACTACTTGGTCAGCCAGCCGCCTTGTGTGGCCTCACTGGGTCTGCACCCACCCTGTGCCCGGGGTCTGCTAGCCGCCGCTTGTGTGCCTGGGATCTGCCAGCCACTGCTGCCTGCGTGCCTGGTCTGCCAACCTCCACTTTTTCCTGCTGGGACTCCGCCCCTCTTACCGGTCAGGATGAATGATTGTTGGACTTCCGTACAGTTCAATTTTCTATGAGTTCTGGTTGTTTTCTTGTTTCTAAATCTTTGTTGTCCTTAATTTTGGTTGTGCGAGGAGGCACAGTGTGTCCACATATGCCTCCATCTTGGCTGGAAGTCATCAAGGAAAATCTTTATTTCAACTTCATTTTTAAAGGACAGCTTTGCCTGGTATAATATTCTTGTTTGGCAGCTTTTCTTTTGACATTTTGACTATATCATCCCACTGTCACCTGGCCTGCAAGGATTCTGCTGAGAAATTCACTGCTACTTTGTTTCTTTTTAAATCTTCTCCCAAGGATATGTTTACTGATTTTTAGAGAGAGAAGAAGAGACAGAGAGAGAAACATTGATGTGACAGAGAAACATCAGTCATGTACTTCTTGTACATGCCCTGATGGGGGATTGAACCCACAACCTAGGGACTGAATGTGCAGCCTTTTGGTGCATGGGGTGATGCTCCAACCAACTGAACCACCTGGCCAGGGCTGTCATTATTTTTTTTAAATAAGCTTTCTACCCCTTTTTCTGCTCCTTTGGGACTCACATAAGGTGTATACATTAACCAGTGTATGATGTTCCATAGATTTTCTTCGTTTATTTGAATTCATAGGCTTTATGGTGTCCCATAAGCTTCATTTATTTTAATTCTTTTTCCATTTTGTGTCTCTGACCATGAAATTTCTGATGACCTGTCTTCAAGCTTAGTGATTCTTTCTTCTGCTTGTTGAGTCTGCTGTTGTAATTCTCTATGGAATTTTTCAGTGCAGTTATTGTGTTAATTCAGCTCCAGAATTTCTGTTTGGTTCTTTTTTTATGCTGTTTCTTTATTGACTTTCTCATTCTGTTCCTGTATTGTTTTCCTTATTTTGTTTTATTGTCCCTCTGTGTTTTCTTGTAGTTCACAAAGCTTCTTTAAAACAGTTACTTTGAATTCTTTGTCAGACAGCTTGTGGATCTGCATTCCTTTTTGGCATAGTACTGGTACTTAATAGTGTTCCTTTAGTAATGTCATGTTTTCCTTATTATTCATGATTATTGTGACCTTACAATGATGTCTGCACATTTGAAGAAATAGGAGCCTCTTTTAGTCTATATACACTGCTTCAGCAGGGAAAGCCCTTCACCAGTCAGGCTGGGAAAACTGGCCTGGTACCTGGATAGGTGGGTGGGCGGGCCTGGTGCCTAGGTCTCCTGGGGTATGGCTGAATCATGCCTGGATCTGCAGGGGCCTTGGGTGCTGGGATGGGTCTGAGTCCTAAGTCTGTGGCCCTGGCCTGGAGCTTGCAGCCATGGAGACTTGCCTGGCACTGAGGTGGTTCTAGAGGCTAGGTCATTGGGGGCTGGCCCAGTGCCAGGGATCTACTGAGGCCAGCCTGGACCCTGGGGCTGCAGGGGCTGGTCTGGCACTAGGACAGACCTGTATCTTAAAGTCGTAGCTACAGGCCTTGTGACAGGTATGTGGCAAAGTTGGGTTTTTACTTAACTCCTCTCCCCATGTGAAGGGTATCTCTTCCTGTGCCCTGCTGCCAGGGCTTGAGCTCCGGGTAGCACAGGCAATGTGAAACCCTTCTTCCTACCCTCTTCAATAAGTGTCCTCTTATTTCCCAGGTGCTATAACCTCCCATCTGGAACCCTTAGCTCTTGTGAAGGTATTTCTGGGGATAAACAGTTGTTTAAACTGACATTTCTGTGAGGGAATGAGTGCTGGATAACACTATTCTTACATTCTGCTGACGTCACTGAGGATTTTTTTCTTTATATTTAAAGTTTAGGTTTTAGTAGAATGTACCTTGAAGTTGACCATTGCAGGACAATTTTCCTGGGTAACTACTATGTCCTTTCCATGTGTAGATTTAGACCTTTTATTTCCAGGAAGTCTTATGGTATTCCAGTTTTAAATTTTAGTTCTGTTTCATTAATCTATTTCTGATTTTTCAGAGATTCCAAATATATGTATGTTGGATCTTCTCTGTCTCTCTCCTCTTTTAACCACTTTCTCTCTGATCCCTTTTATTTATGTATGTATGTATATCTTATTTTTATTCTCATGGTTGTTTTGCTCTCTTTCTTCAATGTTCTTATTAAAGTTTTCATTTAAATTTGTTCGTCCTTGGTCTCCTTGAAATTTAGTCTTCATTTCATGTATGATTTTATCTTTTGCTTCCATTCTTTCCTGAGTTCAAGCAACTTTTTACTTCTGTCTGCTTTCATCCATTTCTATTCTGCATTTTTGAACTTCTCACTAAAAATAATTTTTATATTACTAAATACTTATTTAATCATGTTTAATTCATTGTGGAGTCTTGTGTTGAAGTTTTCTTTGTGGTTATTTTCTGGAGTGCATTTTCATTTGCTGAAATGTTTTGATCCTCTTTTTATTTTCTTCTGATAGTACTTTTGTATAGTTGTCCATTGCTTTCATCTTTTTATTGTGGTTATAGAGCTGGGAGTTTGAGTTGGTTTATAGGGTTTCTATTGTGAGAACGCTTTTACCTGTAAATGTAGTGAAGAATAGTCTCTTCAATGGATGGCTTATTGTTTGAGAAGGTCAGTGGGGGTAGGAATTGTCTGTTTTTAGCTCTTGTGTGTGTTTTGCAGGAGTCTAAATTTTCTCCTGTTTCTTTTTACTTCAACATTTAGTTACCAAAAAGCACCTCTTCCTCCCCTTTTTAGCCATTTCTTCTCCAGAAGCAATGCCTTTTTGATTTTTTGCGTTTCTTTTTTTGTATTACCATTTATCCCTCTTATATGCCCCTCCCCTCTGACTGCAATCACCATACTGTTGTCCATGTCCATGAGTCCTTTTTCCTTTTTGCTCAGTCTCTGCACTCACTATGTACCACCCCCCCTTAGCTGTCATCCTGCTCTCTACATATGAGTCCATCTCTGTTTTGCTTGTTAGTTCAGTTTGTTCATTAGATTCCACATGTGAGTGAAATCATATGGTACTTGTCTTTCTCTGATTGGCTTATTTCACTTAGTATAATGTTCTCCGGGTCTATTCATGCTGTTGCAAAGGGTAAAAATTTTTTTTTACATCCGAGTAATATTTTCTTGTGTAAATGTCACATAGTTGTTTTATTCCCTCATCTACTGATGGACACTTGGGCTGCTTCAATACCATGGCAATTGTGAATAACATGGCAATGAACATGGGGTGCTTATGTTCTTTTGAATTAGTGTTTTAGGTACCTTTGGACATATTCCCAGACGTGGAATTGCTGAATCAAAAGGCAGATCCATTTTTAATTTTTTGAGGTGTCCCTATACTCCTTTCTACAGTGTCTGAACTAATCTGCGTTCCTCCAACAGTAAACAAGAGGTCCCCTTTCTCCACATCCTCACCAGCACTTGTTGTTTGTTGATTTATTGATCATAGCCATTCTGACTGGTGTGAGGTGATACCTCATTGTGGTTTTAATTTGCATTTCTCTGATGATTAGTGACATTGAGCAGCTTTTCATATGTCTGTGGGCCATCTCTATGTCCTCTTTGGAGAAGTGTCTGTCTATTCAGGTCCTTTGCCCATTTTTTAATGGGATTGTTTGCTTTGTTGGTGTTGCGTTTTATAAATTTTGGATATTAACCCCTTGCAATGCCTTTTTGAGATTGCCTTTTGAGTCCCATACTTAAGTTCCTTCCCTGTGTTCTGATTGACAAGGTATTCTTCACTGTTTTTGTACTTAGGGTAAACTGCCTCTTTGGGGGTTGATTTTAGTTTAAATTTAGGCTCTCTGTGCCTTTCTTTTCTCATCCATGTGTTCTTTCCAAACTCCTCAGTTTTCACAAAGGTTTTTAGTGGGAGTCTATGTCTTTTAGTTTTGCTGAGGCTATAGATTTTGTATGGCTTTAGTTATTGTTGATCTGAATAGATTTTTGGAGGATATATAGTATTCAGTTGTATAAACATATGATGAGTTTTAACCAGTGCTCAGTTTGTTGAATATGTAGGTAATTTTAAAATGTGCAGATAACTATGCCTATAGCTAAATCTTCGTACAGCTATAATTTGTCTCTAATGAATAAACTCTTAGAAGTAGGTCGAAGGTAACATCAAATTTTAAGGCATTTACTAATGCATACTTCCCAGTTGCCCTTCAGAGAACCTCCAAGCACTTGTTGAGTTTCCGCTGGGTGGGAGGCACTGCACTGACTGAGCACCAAGAATACAAATACCAATAGGCCCAGTTGCGCTGTCACGGACGCAGACATGAAGCACATTGTGACAGAAACTTTGCCCAAAGAATAAGTTCAAAGTATAGGAGCACAGAAGGAGAAGTGACAGTGCTTTCTGGAACATTTTTTATTGCAAACAAGCTCACCTTTGTTTTCTCAGAATATTTCCTCAGCTTTCCTACCTTAACGGAAACCTGGTTTTCCCTGAGGACAGCGTTTCCCTTGCTGCCCCTCCAGGTGGGAGTATTCACTCTTCTACCTGCCCAGTCTCTCTCTCAGCTCTTTTCCTGTCCCTTAGGCCACCAGCACCTGACCTTAGATTCTTTCATGGGCTCTCTTTCTCTGTATGTCCCTCATGTTGGTGTTTACTTTAGCCTTCGTTTTCTTCTCCTGTACAGTCTCCCTGTGTGGCTTCACCATACCTTTCCTCTACCTTCAGTGGCTCCCACATATGCCCTTCTGGGCCACATTTACCTCCTGAGTTTCCACCCCAGCCCCCCAGCTGGACATCTGTACTTGGTTATTCTGCAAACACCACAAATTCCACACATACAAAACTTAACTCATCATTTTACCCCAGGCCTGCACCTTCTCCTGTTCTCTGAATCTGTCTGTGGCATTACCAGTTTCTACTACTTACCTAGAAGAAACCTGGACACATAAGCCTTGACTCCCACTTCTTTGCCTTTTCACCATTTTCCCTCTGCTTATCTTTTCCTTCCTGGAAGAGGAAGGGAAATCCTTTCTCTTCCTCTTATATTTCCATCCTGTCTCTTTTTGCTCTCATGCCCTACTCTGAAATCTCTCTACCCCTCTTTCTCTTTCTTCTTACTTTTCCTCCCATTTATTTTTCCTACTTCTTGATTTTTGCCATCCCCCCTTCCCATTTTCTTGCCCATTTATCCCTCTGCATTCCCTATTCTTAGACTCCTCTGAGCCTGCACTGCCCAGGTATGGGTCTTGGTTATGCACCTACTCTTCTTCCTGTAGAGAATTAATGTTTGCACGGGACAGTTCGCAGCTAGAACACCATTTCTAAAGTGCGGGCCAGAGGAGAATTGGGTAGGCAGAAAGTATCAAGAACCTCTAGACTAGAAGCCAGTTCACTGTTTCTCCCTTTCCCTTCTGTACCGAGAGGCAGACCTGTATTTGTCTTCTGAGCATACATGGGTTCCCAAAGGACAGCTCTGGGGTGTCTTGAAAGCTACAGGTAAAACTTGGTGCAGGAAACACCTTGAGAAAGTCTCAAACCTGACAAAAAGAACCTGAATAATCAAGAATAAAAGCCTTAAAAGAATACCAGTCATTGAGCACAGGCCTGTGAACCAAAAGGATCGCGGTTCGATTCCCAGTCAGGGCACATGCCTGCGTTGCAGGCCAGTTCCCAGCAAGGGCAAGGGATGCACAAGAGGCAACCATACATTGATATTTCTCTCCCTCTCTCCCTCTCTCCTTCCCTTCCCCTCTAAAGATAAATAAATAAAATGTTAAAATAAAGAAATAAAAATAAAACATTAAAAAAAAAGAAAGTACAGTTTCAAAGGCTTTGTTAAAAAAAAAATACCAGTCAGTGAGTGGCAGCTAATCTTGGTGTGTTCAATGGTGGCTATTTTTCACAGCCTTCTTGAGATTTGGTTAATCTTTACCTTTTATCATAGTTTTAGCCTGGAGAAGCATGACTAATAATTTCAGGAGGCAGCTGAGTTAAATAAAGAGTGTTTTGAACTCCTAAGTTCTGTTAATGACAGCTGCTCAGAAAGGATTCAGGGATCTATAAATAATGGCAGATTAGCACCTTGAGTAGACTGTCAGGAATTAAATAGACAGCTTGTTCTTAAAGATAGATTTTTGGAGCTGTAATATATTGTTTCTTTATTGACCTATAAGAAAAGAGAAAAACGACCTATAAGAAAAGAAAAAAACCAAAGGGTATGTGACCATTTAAGAAATGAATCATTTTTGTACATATATGTCTAATATATGTTAATTTTTGATAGAGTAAAATCTCAAAATATAGTTATTTTACTTTATTGTGGGTTTTTAAAAAATTTTTCTTATTGATTTTTTTTTGAGAGAGGGAGAAAGAGAAGCATTGGTTTGTTGTTCCGCTTACCCATGCATTCATTGGTTGACTCTTGTACATGCCCTGACTAGGGTTCAAACCCGCAACCTTGTTGTATCAGGATGACACTCTTATCAACTTAGCTGCCTGGCCAGGGCTCTTTATTATGGTTTTTGAAGGGACATAAGAAGAATATGTTGTTTGCCCTGCTGCAGTGATCAAAATGATTATTGCTTCCAGGGATGAATGGACACTCAAAATCATTAAGTAATTACATAATTTCTAGCTTATCTAAATATAATTTTATATTGAAAATATGGTTCTGGTGAAAGAGTCTATGGCAATCTGTTAATACATTAAAATTGCCCCAAACTGGAGTGGCTTAAAACAACAAACATTTTCTGTCTCCTAATTTCTGTAGATCAGGGTGTCAGGAGCAGCTTAGTTTGTTGGTTCTGGCTGTTTGTCTCATGTTTGCAGTCAAATGCCGACCAAGACTGCAGTCCCTGGAAGACTTGGCTGGGACCATAGGATCTGCTTTTAAGATAACTCACTCGCAAGGCTGTTGGCAGGAAGCCTTCATTTCTCATCGTTTGGTCCTCTTGGTGTAGGCCTGCCGGAGTGTCCCTCTGACATGGCAACTGGCTCCCCGCAGAATGAATGAATGGTCCAGTGGACAGAGCAAGAAGGAAGCAACAGTGTGTTTATGATCGAGTCTCTAATGTCACACACCATTACTTCTTTTTTCTGTTTGTTTGAAGCAGCTTGCACTCATGGGGAGGAGAACTAAGGTCTGCCTCTTGAAGGGAGGAGTGTCAAGCCTGTGGGCACAGGCTTGTTTTACCTGATTTTATACTTCCTGTGGTTGGAGTCAGTGTAGCTTAGTAAAGAGCATGGACTCTGAAGCCTGACTTCGTTAGTTTGTTTCTGGTTTTCTACCTCTTACAGACTGTGTGAGTTAGCATGAGTTACTCCCCTTCTCAGGACCTCATGTTCCTCATCTGTACAATGAGGAAAATAATAGCACCTACTCATGGGAATGTGTGCAAAGTATACTAGTCAATGTAAGTAAAGGCTGTAGAACTGTGGCCTATGCATATGGTGCTCTCAATAGGTTATAGTATCATTGTTGTAGTTTGAGCAAAAAGATAGCCTAATTTGTTTCTCCCTTTATTTCTGTATAATCTAAAGAATATCAGGATGTCCAACTTTTGGGGATCTCTGGGCCACACTGGAGGAAGAAGAGATGTCTTGAGCAACACATTAAATACACAAACACTAACGAAAACTGATGAGGACAAAAAAAGATTTTAAGTAAACTTATAACTTTGTGTTGGGCCACCTGTGGGCCATGGGCTTGACACCCCTGGAACAGGTAGCAACTAATACAGAGTTTCTGGTCATCTTGGCAAGTTCTTCGGGATACATGGATATATGGTGGGAGGAAAGTGAGCTGGTGACTCTCAGTGCACATTCCACCTGTTGTAGGGTGTCCTGTGAGGACTCGAGCTTTATAATGACACACCATGAGGAAAATGTGACCCTGTCCACTCTGAAAGTCTAGCCTGGGAGGGCTTCCTCCCAACTTACCAGGAGCCTGCTCTGGGATGTGTGATCTCTGTCCATTATTCTTAGGGTTCATTCACATACTCAGCTCATATATATTTTCTAAATTTCTTTGGAGTTCAAAGTTAAGTGATCCTTTACAGTACTTTATTTACTGCAGAGAATGAAGTAAAATACGTATTTCCTAGTTCTATGGAGTTTTATCTCCTTTCATATAACATTTTCATCTCATATCTGTGGCAGATTTGCTTAATTTGAGTAGGATTCTCATGGCTAGAGTTCTTCTTTGAAAACCTCTGTACGGGTGCCCTGACCAGAGTGACTCAGTTGGTTGGCCATGGTCTTGCAAACTGAAAGGTCGCCAGTTAGATTTCCGCGTCAGGGCACATACAAGAGGCAGCTGATCGATGCTTCTCCCTCACATTGATGTTTCTCATTTCTCTCCCTCTCTCTCCTTTCTCCTAAAAAAAAAAAAAAAAAAAAGGAAAGAAAAAAACCCAGACCTCTCTAAGGGAATGGGATAATTACAAATCCAACACTTTTAAAGAAAATGATTTATTAAAGAGCAAACAACTATTGTGATAGTTAAATACCTGAATAAATACTGCACTGATATCAGTAGATCCTGACCTGGCATTGGTTGCCACATTCTTGGCTCCAGAAAAGATGATTTTAAAAGATACTCACAAATACCACATGTCAAAACTGCAAAGGAAAGCAGATTTTTTTGTTTTTGTTTTTGGGTATGATATACCAGTGACTTTTTTTGAAATATGAACTCTGTTTCATAGATAACAAAGAAACTTGTTAACCAGAGGAATTGTTAACACCAAATTTCTGTCATATTTCTTTATTTATGCCAATAGTCTTCATGGCTGCAAAGTGTAATTGAAATAGCTTCTTTAAAAAGTGTTACCTAGTCCTGCGTGCTAAACTTTGCTTAGTCCACCCAAATTCCCTTCAGATTTTGGGTTCATTTTCTCAACTGTAAGAGAAAGAGTATGTGGGGAGGATTACATTGGCTGCACAGGCCAGGGTTCTCATTGCTGTGCTTTATCTAAACAAGGACCTCTTTTTCCCATATAATAAGAAGTCTGTCTTTTTGCTCCACTGTCAGTAGCGTGTGACTTCTGTCTCAGTGCATGCAGTTCCATAGTTACACAACAGCTGTGATGGGTTATGTGGTGTCATGTCACACTCCAGGTAGACAGTGGCTGTACAGCAAGGCTTTCCAGACGCTCTCAGTTAATTTTTTCATTGATTAGCACTATACCACATGGCTTCCTCTGATGCTAAGGGATTCCAAGGAAGTGGGTGTTTAGCAGGGTGTGTATACTGCTACCCCAAATAAGATAAGAGCTCTGTTAACAAGGAACAGAAGGAGAATGCACAGTGAATAAGCAACCCGTAGTGGCTGCCACAAAGGATTTGGGTGGTTGCTGACGTCTCGAGCCTGTTGAGTTCATCCACTTGGAAAAAGAATATAGTGATATTATAGTACTTCATGTGAATAGTTAATCTGCTTTATATTTTTAAAGTTGGGTTTTAGATGCAGAATCATCCATTGGCTTATCCTTAAGTAATATACATGGTTATAAATCTCAGTAATGACCTTATCTATGATCTCCTCCTCCCAGCAAAAACTTCATTAGAATAGCGGGTACTTGAATAAATTCTTCCAAAAGCTATTTGCATTATTATTTTTGACTATATGTGATTTTATGTTTGCTGAAATAATTGTAAATCATCTATGTGTGAAAACAGTTACACATTATTTAGTGGAAATTGTACCCATTTTTTTATTTTAACAGAATTTGCAATATTAAATCAAGTTGTGGAATTTTTTTAAGTGAAAAGGCCTTATTTTCTAAAGTGATCTTATTTCTATGTAAAAGTTACACATGAACATTGTAAAGAAGAAATTTATCTAATATGAAAGATGAGAAGAAGAAAATAATGTAGTTACCCAGAAGTAATTATTGTTACCATTTTGATATACATTTCTATACATACAAAGTATGTGGCCCTAGCTGGTGTGGCTCAGTGGATTGAGCCACTGGTCTGCGAACCAAAATATCACCAGTCTCGTTCCCAGTCAGGGCACATGCCTGGGTTGTGGGCCTGGTCCCTGGCTGGGGGCATGTGAGAGGCAACCAGGTGATGTATCTCTCACACATTGATGTTTCTCTCTTTTCCCTCCCTTCACCTCTCTCTGAAAAATAAATAAATAAAATCTTTTTTTAAAGCATATATTTCAGGATAATGTATTTTAGGATTTAGGTAATAGATTTTTGAAATTATTTGTGAGCATAGTTCAGTGTGAATAAATATATTAACTGAGGTATCTCAACATAAAACATTGGATAAATAACTCCATTTCAACCTTCAAAAGGTAAATAACAGTTACTATTTAATTTTCCTTATTTATAGCTGAACATTTTTAAAGTCGTGTTTCTGGAAAAGTTTGGCATTAATAAATTCTTACTGGTTTTGATTTATCTTATAACAAGAAATAAAAGCTTTTGCTCTGAGCCTAGGATTTCCTTATTCCTCCCTGAGGCCATTTATTTATTTGGGGGGCTCACAATTGAAATATTATCAGAATGATAGCAGATGATTGAAATGAAATAGAATTTTTTTACAGTGACCATTTAAAGTTCCGTGTAGGTTTGGGTCTTTCTGTACCTGAGCATTCAATGGCCTATCATTTTCAAACTGCAGATGTATTCCACCTCTCTAGATAAATTTAGCTGAGGAATTGTAGGTTCAGGTTATAATTGCTCTTTCTCTTCTCTTCACTTCCCAGCCTCTGCAGTACTTTGACAAGCTTCACTCCTCCTTGCAAGCAGTGTTTTCAGTGTGTCTTTCATGCGCTGTCAACAGGCTTTTTCCATGATCTGCTGGCCTCCTCCTCAGTGAGTGCCACCGCCACCTCCACCCCTGCATTAGTGCAGGGGTGAGAAAATAGAGCAGGGCACAGTCATTGCATTTTTTGACATCTACTCTATGAACAGTCCTCAGTTGACCCTTTCTTTATCCTTCTTAGATCTCTTACCTACAATAAGAGTCATGTTGCCCCCAAATGGTGCTTGGTTCTTTGATTATTGGCTCAAGGATCCAATAGCTAGGTTTAAGTTTCGGTAACAGAGAAAGTGAAAATACTGTTTTCCATTTAAATGCCCCCTTTAAATGCATATGCTGTGTTTACTTGGTTATAATCAGAGTGGCTATCATTTGATTTCTAAGATTTTTCTTTTAGTATAATTATTTTCCACTTTGTTACATAATCTCTATAGTGATATTCAAATTTTTTTATAGGTAATTTATTCACAAGGTACAACATTCAAAAGATACAGAAGAGTATATAGCAAGAAGAAAGTCCCTGTCCCACCCTGCTTCTGCAGCTGTCCAGCTCCCTTCCCCTTTCCGCAGAGGTTGCTGCTTTCCCTGATTCTTTGTGACTTTTTTTTAAAGCTTGATCCTTTCTCATTATTTACCAGTTTTCAGAATAATGTACTGGTTTCTCGGAATCTCTAAAGAAGACCGGTGAAAGTTAGTAGGGGTTTTACCCCACATAAAATATTTCTTTATTGTTCTTTAAAAAGGTTTGGGGTTTGGTTTTTAATCAGGCAGCAGTACTTCTCATCAGTCTGACATCTCTCTCACATGTCAAACTGGCTTCAGCTAACAACACTGAATTAAATCCGAGAGGGAGAAAGGGGTTTCAGTTTTGAGGGGGAAAAATCCAGTTATGAGAACTATTAACATCAGTCTGTAATTTAACACAAAATGAGGCCCTGGTCAGTGTGGCTCAGTTGGTTGGACATGGTCCCACAAGGCAGAGGGGTCCCCAGTTCGATTTCCTGTTGGGGTTCGTGCCTGGCTTGTGAGTTCAGTCTCCACCAGGACACCTGTGGGAGGCAGTCAGTGCATGTTTCTCTCCCACGTAGATGTTTCTCTCCCTCTTTCTTGCTCCCTTCCCCTCTCTCTAAAAATAAATCAACTCTTTAAAACAAAATGAGGGCTAATACTTTGTGTTACTTTATGTACCCTTCTTCTCATACAGAACCAAAGACACAATTTCCCTGACTCAGGCAGGCACTGATACTGATAGACTGCACGTACTCTTAGTGTGAGCACCAACTGCATGTTCTCTCTCCCTCTCCCCTTCTCCCCCCCTCCCCAAAATAAGAAAAACCAGAGCATGTCAAAGTGATCGTGAAGGTTTTTGCTGCTTCTTTAATCATCATGAGCTCATGAATTTTTAACGTATTTGATGTGATTCAGTCCATTGTAGCTGTTCTTTTTAATTCTCAAATTGTCCATCTTTGGCCATTGGGAGCATCTTTAGATTGTCTTCCCCTGCCATCCTTTATCTTCCTTGCTTTCCGATATAAGATGTTTCAGGATCGTGTTGTATTCACTGATATTTTGAAGTTAGTATAAAATATCTCATCAAGATAGATGTATCATCATGTCTTCCTTAGGGGAGAATGTTTAGGTTGTTCCCATTTTTAAATATTATTAATAATTTTTCAACCAGTATCTCTATTGATATATAGACTTCTTAGTCTTTGGTTTATGCCCTCTGTGTACATTTTCACATGTAATTACTAATTCAAAGAGTATGAATATTATTTTAACTCTGAAAAATATTGTCAAATTGAATCGTTAAAGGATTGTGCCCCTTTGCAAAATATGACTATGGTGGTTTTAATATAATACCAACATTTATGCATTCTGACTATTTTTAATATTCACTAAACCAATCATATAAAATCATAGGTACTCTTGTTTTGCATATTTTGTTAATTATGAAATTTAAAATAATTTCATGTTTATTGTATAAAGTTCATTTGCATATGAATTGTCTATGCCCTTTGCTTATTTTCCAATTAGAGTCTTGATTTTTTTTAAAGAAAAAACAATTTGTGTTCTTTATATATCCTGAATATTATCCTTTGTCATAGTGGTTTTATATATTTTAATTCTGTTCTAGTTATATATTGACCAATAATTAACCTTCTTCAAGAGTTATAACCAGATTTTAAACATAAATATTAATATGTTATACTCAACTACCTATAAGACAATTCATTTTACTTCTCTGATCCTTGCTTTCCTCATCTATCACGTACTGGGTTGAACTTAATCTCTTAGATCCTTTCAAGCTCTGACAGCCAAAATTTTCTTAGCTAATGATCACCATATTTAAATAACCAGTGTGGTCCTTTGCTCTTTTAAATAGAGAATCTTTAGCATTGGAAAACCTTTCACAACCTTCTAACAAAGTTAAACTTCATCTCCTTCAATATTCCTTCACTACCCACATGGTTTGGTAGAACTCTGAGAAAGAACATGTTTGGGAAAAGTAAAATTCTTGGTTTGCTTGAGTGAAATCCTGTGATTGTTGGTGTTTTCAAGTTACAAGGGAATAACTATTCTTTCAACCTTGTCTTTAGATCTTGTATTATTTCAAGTGACCATTTGATGGGGTTCAACCTTTTTTAAAAGAGTTTGTTTATTTTTAGAGGGAGGGGGAGGGAGGGAGAAAGAGAGGGAGAGAAACACAATATGTGGTTGCCTCTCAAGTGCCCCCTACTGGGGACCTGGCCCATAACCCAGGCATATGCCCTTCCTGGGACTCGAACCAGTGACCCTTTGGTTCTCAGGCCAGCACTCAATCCACTGAGCCACACCAGCCAGGGTGGGTTCAGCCTTTTGAAAAAGCTTTATGTGAAAGAATTTTCTGAAGTTATTGAGACAAAATTTAATAAAATTTTAAAATAAAGGTACTAATAAAATGTGTTTTTTGTCATCCAGTATCCACTGTACTTAGGGATTGTTAACACAAATCAGCAGAAGATGGCTATAAACATGAGTTCAACTATCAATTTTATTTGGCCCTGACAGTTTTATAAATTCTTTTAAAGAAAAACTTATGATATAGTCTCTCTGGTGAAATATATATTGAACCATCTATATTTCACGGCTGCTATGAGCAGTCTAGTCTAACACCTGGAGTTCTATGAACAATAAAAAATAATAGGTTGTCAGCCCTGGTCAGTGGCTCAGTTGGTTGGAGTGTCATCCTCTACACCAAAAGGTTGCTGGTTCGATTGCCAATTAGGGCATATACCTAGGTTGAGGAGTTCAATCCCCAGTCGGGCACATACAAGTGGCAACCAGTCGATGTTTTTCTCTCACACTGATTTTCTCTCTCTCTTCTCTTCCCCTCCCACCCGATCCCTCTCTCTCTAAAATCAAAAACGTATCTTCTGGTGAGGATTAAAAAATAATAAAAATAAAATAATAGGTTGGTGAATTTGCCTTTGGAATGCTAACTGAAATATACAAATTTGAGTGAGTTTCCATGACTTATAATTGACTCACTGTGTCCTCTTAGAGAATAGTTTCTAGTATTTTTATGTCTTCATCTTTTTCAAAATGTGACACCCTTTTTTTAATATTATCTTCAGAAAGGTTAGAAATACAACGTATCATGTTTTTCATGTCAATATTTTGCTCTCATTCAGAGAATAGACTTCTAGTAACTTTATTCTTAAAGAGTGGAGCCCTCAAAAGTAAACATACAAATTAAAAGCCTCTGGGTATTCGATAAAGCCCTCAAAAATCTCATTCCATTCAAAGGCCTGTGGGCCCTCTAACTGAAGTCAATATATTGCTACTTTTTACATGTAAGAACCTTAATTAAGTGGAGGAAGAGCAAACTGCCAATGGCAGACACTTTGACAGCTTGCCATCTGAAACGGAGGAAATGGTAAAAAATAAATAAATAGAAAACTGTATAAAAAATATCCAGTAAACCAGAAACTACTTATAGTCAAAGCCCTTTTTTTTTTTTTTTCTTTAGAAAGAGGGGAAGGGAGGGAGGAAGAGAAGCGTCAATGTGAGAGAGAAACATCTGTCAGTTGCCTCTCAAACACACCACAACCATGGACTGAACCTGCAACCTAGGCATGTGCCCTGACTGGGAATCGAAGCGTCAACCTTTTGCTTTGTGGGACGACTCACAACCAATTGAGTCACACCAGTTAGGGCTAGAGCCATTTAATATATAGAGACATGGCTCAAAGTTATTCCATACATAGAGCACCTGGCTCTTGTACACGGAATTATATACCTGGACTGTTTTCTCTCCTTATATTGGTTGTAAAGGGCCTCAGAGCCAAGTTTGTGATCTGCCCCAAGTAAGTGCGCAGGCCTTCTCTACATCTGTTTAGGTATTAATCTCTACCATGGTTTCATCTTTACTACCTTTACTTTCCCTATGCCCAACTTTCTACCTTATATTTTAATATCTATCTTAGTGTTTTTCCAGCTTTTTTCAAGTTTTCCTAATGTCTAAGAGGGGTACAGATCCATCCCAGGGGGGCTGAGAGTAAAAGCCAGATAGCCGGCCATAAATATTAAACACTTTTGAAGCTTCCCTTTTTTTGTGTGTGTGTAAAATGGATTCTCCCCACAAAAAAAAAAATTCCAGGGAAAATCCATGAACATGAACTATGTATATATATCCTATAGTTTTATCTCCTAAAGTACCCATTTCAATTTAGTAAACAATAAGCACAAATGCACTTAGTAACAACTGCCCTTTTAGCACAGAGAAAATGCAATGCCCTCTTACAGTTCAGTACATCTTTTAGAAATGCTAACCTTAAATAAATCCAGAGCTTATGTAAGTGCCATAATTTTGATATTGCACTTAGTGTAGGACACAAAATTTCTCTTGTCAGAGTGCAGTAAAAATGAATTAGCCCTGGCCAGGTTGCTCAGTTGGTTAAAGCGTTGTCCCATACACCAAAAAGGTTGCAGGTTCGATCCCAGGTTGGGTCATATTCGGGAGGCAACTCTTTGATGTTTCTCTCTCACATCAATGTCTCTCTCTCTCTCTTCCTCTTCCTCTGAAATCAATAAACATATTCTCAGGGGAGAATTTTAAAAAATAAATAAAAATGCCTGGCTGGTGTAGCTCAGTGGATTGAGTGCAAGCTGCGAACGAAAGGGTCACCAGTTCAATTCCCAGTCAGGGCACATGTCTGAGTTGCAGGCCAGATCCCCAGTATAGGGCACATGAGAGGCAACCACACATTGATGTTTCTCTTTCTGTCTTTCTCCTTCCCTTCACCTCTCTCTAAAAAGAAGTAAAATCTTTAAATAAGTAAATAAATAAAAATTATAAAAATTGTATTCACCATGAGATACATATTATTTACTAAAAGGTCCCTTAAGTTTAACAAAATGATTATGAAAAATTTAGGTTGGAATTACATTTAGCTATATTTCAGTTTTCAGTGATATCTGAATTCTATTAAGCAAATTAGTATTGTCACTTCTCCTTACATCTCCTCTTTCCTGATTCCCATTCTTTAAATTATATTATTAATTTGATATTGTGGTTTATAAGCATTTACACTATGTTCTATGACTATAATTACTATAATTGTTAAGTCTTAGTGATATATTTGAATGGATTCATTGCCCACTATGGGCTCTTGTACCGTGACTTCTCCAGTCCTGAATTCTTTATTTTGATTTATCCCTCGTTTGACTGAATGTCTGACAGAAGGTGTCCCTCAAGGTCAGTCGCGTAGGCATTGTGTGACAATCTCTTTCATTATTTAGTGATGTTTACCTTTTGCCATTACACTAGAATGCTATCTTGGTTGGGTATAATATTCTTGAACATACTTTCTTTCCCTTCGACCTTTGTAGTGTTGCTTCATTGTCTTCTGACATTGGATGTTGCTGTGGAGAAGTCTGAAGCCAGGCTGATTTTCTTACCACTTTGTAGGTAACTTGCTTTTTTTGTCTGGATTCATGAAGTATTTTTGTAACGAAGAAATTTCTTGGTTTTATGCATTCACTATCACTTGTTTTCCGGAACACAGCGTATTCTTTCAGTACAAATTGAGTTCTTTCATTTCTTGGATTATACCCTTGAATACATTTTCTGTTCCATGTATTGGATTCTCTACTTCGGGAATAGTAATTACCCCTGTGTTGGACTGTCTTTATTTTTCATAATTATTATCTTCCTTCCAGTTGCTTTAATATTTGACATTCCTCTAGATGCTTTATTTTAATTTTTTTGTTGCATTATGTATGTATGGTTTTTATTCCTTTTCACCTTACTAAAGTGTCTAGCCATTTTATTTGCTCTGATATGGATGTTACTGAATTCTCCCTGACTGCATTTCCACAGTAGTTAAGATTTAATTGTTTTCCTCTGTGAGCTACAGTTTAAGGATTGGAGTTTTTCTGTCTTATACATTTTTCTACACACTGAGGGCATGGGATAGGGCTAGGGGAAATGCACAGATATAAAACATGAAGCTTCAGTAATTAAAACTGTGTATGTATGTATTGACATAAAAAGATCTTTGGGATCTTTTTAGGGAAGAAAAGCAAGCTATAGAAGAATGTGTATAAAATGCTGCTATTATGTAAAAGTTGGGGGAAATGTGTATATCTTTATACATTCACTCACATATTTGCTGTTACATATCTAAAATATAGACTAGGAATGATAGACAAGGAATTAATTATTGATTACCTGTGGGAAAGGCACCTGAATGATAGTAGGATGGGATTGGGAGGAAGACTTTTCTGGTTTTTATACTTTAAAAATTTTGAACAATGTAAATGAATTATGTAAAAACGTATGAACCCTTTCTCTTCTGAGATTTATTTGCTCCATCCTGGATCCTCAGCCCTGTAGAAAGTGTATCTCATTCCCATAGGGAACTTTGTGCCAGTCCTCCTCCAACTCTGCAGGACCTGAAAAACTTGGTATTGGTGAGGTGGCTTCTGGGTAGTCATTTCTTACATCTTCATCACTTTCCAGGCTCCATGTTTGTCAGACTCCCATCAGAAATTTATATTTCTCTCTAAATCTGGTCCTAATATTGAAAATTATTGGGATTTTTTTTTATTTACTTTTGGGGGATGGAAGTAGAGTAAGAGGTGTGCTATAATCTTTCCTCTCTTGGTTAACACCTTTAAAAATATATGGCATAACGTTGTACTCCATTTTTTTTTTTTTTTTTTTTTTTTGGCTGAGGCTGATGATTTGTTGTTATTGAATTTTTTTAAAGATTTTATGTATTTATTTTTAGACAGGGAATGGGAGAGAGTGAGAGGGAAAGATACATCAATATGTGGTTGCTTCTTGCACACTCCCTTCTGGGGGCCTGGCCTGCAATGCAGGCATGTGCCCTAGACTGGGAATTGAACCAATGACCCTTTGGTTCACAGGCCAGCGCTCAACCCACTGAGCCACACCAGCCAGGGCTTGTTGTTATTGAATTTTGTTAATTTTATTTCAGTGGATTCTGTATTTGGGTGGGAGATTCTGATTTTACTTGCCATTATTTATTTTAATTTCTGGCACTGACTTTGTGTCTCCTGCCTTTCCATGGTCTGGTCTCCATTGTATTCCTGATGGTTGGCTCCTTCACTGATTGTGGGGTCCATCTGAACACTATCCTACTCTGCCCCCAACCTGTGTTGCCATTCCTATACCTACCTTTCAGCCTGGTCTTTGTCATATATAGCCAATCTCCAACCCCACTCTCCTGGTCTGAGGGCTGCATCGGGTAGGGTTTCCAGTGCTGCCCAGCTTTGTGGGGCTCAGCTGTCTGGGGAGTCCTCAGACCACCCTGGTTCTGGGGAAATAAGATATCAGTTGCCAGAATCACTTTATACAGCTTTTGCTATACACACATACACACATTCCTGTATTTCTTTTATCTGCTAATGTTTTGCTTCAAAAGTTCATTGCCCTTTGAACATAAATTCCCATATTATTTCTCAAGTTATAACCTTGCATTGCCAGAGATTTACACTGCTGACAGATATCTTTCTGAAACCAAAAGGTAATCTTGCTATGCCCTGTTTGCAAATGTTTAGAAGTCTTGCACCACCTTGAGGGAAAAGTGCGAACAATAAGAGCTATCCCAAAGCAAATCAATTATAGCCAAAGAATATAAGTTCCTGAGGGTAGGGACACTGTCTTTTTCACTGTTAGATCGCCAGCACTGAGAACAGTGCCTGGTATAGCATGGAATAGGTACTCCAAAAATATTTTTTAATTCAATTAATGAATAATTAGATGCCTAGTAAATCTTTTTTGAATGAATTTTTAAAAACATTTTATTTATTTATTTTTAGACAGATGGGAAGGGAGGGAGAAAGAGAGGGAGAGAAACATCAATGTGTGGTTGCCTTTTGCATGCCCCCTACCGGGGATCTGGCTTGCCACCCAAGCATGTGCCCTGACTGGGAATTGAACCTGCAACCCTCTGGTTTGCAGGCCGGTGCTCAATCCACTGAGCCACACCAGCCTGGGCTAAAGTAATCTTGCTTATACAAGGATCCCTCTTCTCTGCTGGCCTTTGACAGGTCCAGTAGAGCAGGCATTTTGAGATGGGGTTGTCAAGGTAGGGTCTGAACTGCTGTTTACTATGTAACTGGTTGAAGTAGTGTCACATGCCACAGAAACGGAGTGGGAACTGGTATGAGTGATGCCATTTGGGGAAGACTCAATGGCTCTAGGCAGGTTCTCTGAACAGGGATTGTGCGAGCACCTAGAGGCAAAGCCAGAAACATCACTGCATCTCAGCCTAATTAGAAAACATTGACTGACTTTTCGTTCCCTAACTTAAATTTTAATTACAAAAAAAGAGAGATTTTATTTATTTACTTTTAGAGACAGGGGAAAGGAGGGAGAAAGAGAGGGAGGGAAACAATCTGTGTGAGAGAAACTTTGATCAGTTGCCTCATACACACCCTAGCCATGTGCCCTGGCCTGGAATCAAACCAGCGACCTTTTGTTTTTCGGGATGACACCCAACTGACTGAGCCACACTGAACAGAGCCTTACCTTAAGTTTTAAATGTACTGGCTTTTTGTTCCATAATTTGTTAAGATTTAAATTTACTGTAGAGGGTGTATTAAAGCAGTCATGCTTCTATACTGAAATGTTAAGTGAGAAGAGAAAAATACAAAGAGTATAAACAATAGAATTGAACTGTATTTAAATATATACTTAAGTATTAATGTCATTAAAATGTCCATACTAACCAAAGCAATCTATATGTTCAATGCAATCCTTATCAAAATACCAATGGGATTCTTCTCAGAACTGGAGCAAATCATCCTAAAAATTATATTGAACTGCAAAATACCCTAAGGAGCCACAGCAATCATGAAAAAAAGAACAGAACTGAATGCAACATGCTCCCTAGACTAGATTACAACCTATGATCAAAGCACTATGTACAGTATTGGCACAAAGAACAGATACGTACATCCATGGAACAAACTAGAGAGCCCAGAACTAAATTCTCACTTGTATGGTCAATTAATCTATAACAAAGGAAGCAAGAATACACAATGGAGAAATGAGACTCTCCTCAATTAGTGGTGTTGGAAAAACTGGACAAACACATGCAAAAAAATTGAAACTGGACCACTCTGTTACACAGTATACGAAAAAATAAATTCAAAATGGGTTAAAGATTTAAATGTGAGGACTAAAGCCGTAAAACTCATAGTAGAAAATAGAGTAAACTTTTTTGATGTCAGTTTTAGTAATATCATTTTGGATATGTCTCCTCAGGCAAGGAAAACAAAAGCAAAAATAAATAAATGGACTGCATCTAACTAAAAAGCTTCTGTACAGCAAAGGAACCATCAACCAAACAGACAACCTACTGAATGGGAGAAGATATTCACAAATGATATATTTGATAAGGGGTTAATAGCTAAAATATATAAGAAACTCATACATTCAACATCCAAAAAAATCCAGTTAAAAAATGAGCACAGGATGCGAATAGATATTTCTCCAAGGAAGACATACGGATGGCCACAGGCATGTGAAAAGATGCTTAACATCACTGATCATGAGGGAGATGCCTATCAAAACCACAATGAAATACCACTTTGTACCTGTCAGAATGGTTGTTATCAAAATGTCAACAAGTAAGTGTTGGCTAGGATGTGGAGGGAAAAGAACCTTCAGCACTGTTGGTGGGCTGTGAATAGGTGCAGGCACTGTGGAAAACAGCATGGATGTTCCTTTCAAAATTTAGAAATAGAACTACCATGTGACTCAGCAATTCTACTTCTGGCTATTTATCGGAAAAACCCAAAGTACTAATTAAAAAAGAACAATGTGGGGCAAAAGTAGGTTTATAGTTGTTCATATGAAAAATAATACAGTAATTAATAAATAATAGTACACACATAAACTCTGTTTAGTGTACTCACAACTGTAAACCTGCTTTTTCCCCACCCTGTATATACACCCCTCTGTTTATTGAGCATTATTTACAATATCCAAGATATGGAAACAGTGTAGGTATCCATCAATAGATGAATTGATAAAGAAGATGTGGTACATATGTAATACAGAACATTACTTATCAATAAAATATGAAATCTTGTCATTTGTGACAACATGAATGGACCTAGGGGGTGTTAATGCGAAGTCAAATAAGACAGAAAAAGACAAATACCATTTGATTTCATTTGAATCTGTGGAATCTAAAGAAATAAAACAAATGAACAAACAAAACAAAAACAGACTCACAGAAACACAACAAACTGATGGTGGCCAGAGGGATGTGGGGAGAGATTATGCATGAAAAGTAAAATAAAAATATACTTAGAAGAAGAGAATGGTGAGAAATTCCAAAAGAGTAAATCTTTGTTTTTGGTTACTAAAATTTATTTTTAAGAAAAAAACCTGATAATATTTTAGCACTTTTGAAAAAAAGCATATATGAGGTCTGTTCAGAAAGTATCCAGCCATGTAATATGAAAAATAGAGATATTTATTGAAGAAGGTACAAGATGCAAGAAACATTGTACATACAACAGTGACGCTTCAGTCCCCTTCAAAGTTATGACCTTCTTGAGGAAATCTGGTTCATTGATAGCAGTTTGAATCAAGTCATTAGCAACTGCAGCAGAAGCCAGAGTCATGATGTGCTTCATGCCAAGATCCTGCATCAAAATCTCAGACACAGTCGTTTTTCTAAATATATTTTATTGATTATGCTATTACAGTTGTCGCATTTTTTTCCTCCCTATATTCTCTTCCGCCCTGTATCCCCCTCCCACCAGCATTCCCCACCCTTAGTTCATGTCCATGGGTCGTACAGATAAATTCCTTGGCTTCTTCATTTCCTATACTGTTCTTAACCTCCCCCTATTTTCTGCCTACTAATTATGCTTATTCCCTGTACCTTTTCCCCCATTCTTCCCCCTCCCTCTCCCCCCTGTTGATAACCCTCCATGTGATCACCATTTCTGTGATTCTGTTTCTGTTCTGCTTGTTTGCTTAGTTTGTATTTGTTTTTGTTTTAGGTCTCGTTGTTGATAGTTGTGAGTTCGTTGTCATTTTACTGTTCATATTTTTGATCATCTTCTTTTTCTTAGATAAATCCCTTTAACATTTTATATAATAAGGACTTGGTGATGATGAACTGCATCAAGCTGACCTTGTCTGGGAAGCACTTTATCTGCTCTTCCATTCTAAATGAAAGCTTTGCTGGATAGAGTAATCTTGGATGTAGGTCCTTGCCTTTCATGACTTTGAATACTTTTTTCCAGCCCCTTCTTGCCTGTTTCTTTTGAGAAATAAGTCGATAGTCTAATGGAAACTCCTTTGTAGGTAACTGTCTCCTTTTCTCTTGCTGCTTTTAAGATTCTCTCCTTATCGTTCACCAAGGGTAATGTAATTATGATGCACCTTTGTGTGTGCTTCCTTGGGTCCAAGTTCTTTGGGACTCTCTGAGCTTCCTGGACTTCCTGGAAGACTATTTCCTTTGCCAGATTGGGGAAGTTTTCCTTCATTATGTTTTCAAATAACTTTTCCATTTCTTGCTCTTCCTCTTCTACTTCTGGCACCCCTATGATTCAGATGTTTGGAATGTTTAACGTTATCCCAGAGGTTCCTAAGCCTCTCTTCATTATTTTGAATTCTTGTTTCTTCATTCTGTTCTGATTGGATGTTTATTTCTTCCTTCTTCTCCAAATCCTTGACTTGAGTCCTGTTTCCTTCCTGTCACTGTTGGTTCCTTGTACATTTTCCTTTATTTCACTTTTCATAGCCTTCACTTCTTCCTCTATTTTGTGACCATATTCAACCATTTCTGTGAGCATCCTGATTACTAGTGTTTTGAACTCTGCATCTGATAGGTTGGCTATCTCTTCATCTCCTAGTTCTATTTTTTAGAGCTTTGATCTTTTCATTTGAGCCATATTTCTTTGTCTCAGGGCACTTATTAGTAGTGAGGGGCAGAGCCTTAGGTATTCACCAGGGCGGGGCAACATGCATCCCTGTGTTGTGGCAGTGTATGTGGGGGAGGGGTCTGAGAGGGAACAATGCTACTTGCTCAGTTCTAAGCCAGCTTTCAGTCACTTCCCCCACTACCCACAAGCAATTTGGACCCTTCTGGTGTTGATTCCTGAGTGGATGGGTCTTTGTATTTTCAAGGACCCTGTGGGTCTTTCTAATGAACTCTCCTGTGAGGTTGGTAGATTTTCCTGCGACCTTGACCCCCACAGCTTTTTACAGCCAGGGGTTTTGAAGCTTTATTTCCCTGTGCTGGAGCCCTGGGTTGTGTGGTCTGTCTTGCTCCCCATTTGTGCCTCCCAGTTTTTCTGCATACAAATGCGGGACTACCTGGTCCATCAGCACCACCTTTCCTGCCCCAGTCCTCCAGCCACCTCCTTGCCACAAAGTCCTTTCAGCCCCACCTGCTCATCTCTGCCCCTCCTACTGGTCTGCATGAATGTGTCTTCTTTAACTGGTTGTCAGACTTCCATAGAGTTTGGTTTTCTGGCAGTTCTGGTTATTTTTTGTTATTAAATTTGTTGATATTCTCTTTTTGGTTGTGCAGTGAGGTAAAGTGTATATGCCTACACTTCCATCTTGGCTGCAAGTCCAACACAGTAGTTTTTGAATCCCCAGATCAGCTTCTAATTCTTGCACTCTCAGCTGCCAATCTTTGTTGATTGCAACCCCACACACGTTCAGTATTCTCAGATGTTCTGCTTGTTGTAAGCCTTCTAGAATGTGGATCACTTTCCACAGATTCTCAACCATCTTTGAAACATTTGTACCACACTTTTATTTGTGCTGCACTCATTGCATTGTCCCTGAAAGCCTTCTGAATCATCTGAACAGTTTCCACAGAGGAAATGTTCAAGCCTAAAGCAAAATCTGATGCAGATTTGTTGCTCTACTCAGTCATTTTGAACGTGATGGCCACACAGTACATACGCTCACTCAGTGGTGTGTACTACACCCGCTGACTACTACAGTGAAGCTGTCATTTGTTCACACATGCGCATTTCAGTCCACTTTTCCTGGCTGCCAGGTTACATCAATATCACTCAAACTGTTCTCATTATATTAACAATGGCTGGACTTTTTCTGGACAGCCCTTGTATAAATTTTCATATTCCCTACAAAAGAGAGCTTTATGGTAGAGAAGAAATAAGTAATAAACCTGTGGTCAGCCAAATTGCAATATTCAGACCTCCCAAATCCCTGTTTAAAGTCACACTTACTAAATGAATGATTTTTAAACTTTTTAATTTTTATTAAATTCATTGGGGTAACATTGGTTAATAAGATTATATAGGTTTCAAGTGTACATTACTGCATGATCTTCATATTGCAATGTGTGCCCACCACCCAAAGTCAATCCATCTTCCATCAAGGTCCATCCATGTTGCCACAAATGGCAGTATTTCTTCCTTTCTTATGGCTGAGTAGTATTCCATTGTATATATGTTTCACATCTTCTTTATCCAGTCATATATCGAAGGACACTTTGGTTGTTTCCATGTCTTGGTTACCATGAATAATGCTGCAATGAACATAGGGGTGCATATGTCTTTGTGAATAAATGTTTTCAAATTTTGGGGGTAGATACCCAGAAGAGGGGTTGCTCGGTCATATGATAACTCTATTTTTAATTTTTTGAGGAACCTCCATACTGTTTTCTGTAATGGCTGTACCAGTTTACATTCCCAGCAGCAGTGAATGAGGGTTCCTGTTTCTCTACAACCTCCCCAACACTTATTACCTGTATTGTTGAGTGTAACCATTCTAACAGGTGTGAGGTGGTATTTCATTGTTGTTGGTTTTTTTTATTTGTAGCTCCCTAATAAGTAGTGAAGTTGAGCATGTTTTCATATATCTGTTGGTCATTTGTATATCTTCTTGGGAGAAGTATCTGTTCAGGTCCTCTACCATTTTTTAGTTGGATTATTTGTTTATTTGGTGTTGAGTTGTATGAATTCTTTGTATTTTGGATATTAACCCCAGGTTGGAGTTGTTTTTTTACAAATATCTTCTCCCATTCAGTTGGTTGCCTTTTTGTTTTACCAGAAATTTTTTTAGAAGGGTCTCTAAAATACCAAACATTCCATTATTACAAAGGCTTTGCCTGTATTATAAGAAACCCCATACCGCCCTGGCTGGTGTGGTTCAGTGAATTGAGTGCCGACCTGTGAACCAAAGGGTCGCTGGTTCAATTCCCAGTCAGGGCACATGGCTGGGTTGTGTAGGGAGTATGCAAGAGGCAACCACACATTGATGTTTCTCTCCCTCTCTTTCTTCTTCCTTTCTTCTCTCTTTAAAAATAAATAAATAAAATCCTTAAAAGAAAGAAAGAAACCCCATACCCATTGGCAGTCATTTTATTTTCCTCCTAACCTTCCAGACCCAGGTAATATTTATATCTCTGTAGTTTGCCTGTTCTGAACTTTTCATATAAATTGAATCATGCAACATGTGGTCTTTTGTCACTGGCTTTTTCAGCATAATGTTTTCAAGGTTCATCAATACAGTAGTGTGTCTCAGTACCTCATTTCTTTTTATTTATTACTTTTTAATTTTATTTAGTTTATTTCTAATGTTGTGTGGGTATACCACATTTTATTCATTCATTTGTCTGTTGGACATTTTTATCATTTCCAGTCTTTGGCTAATGTGAATACTGCTGTGAACATTCACAAACAACTTTGTGTGGCATATGTTTTCATTTATTTTGGGTATATGCAGATCTGTGAGTACAATTGCTGGATCATATGGTAACTCTTCATTTAACACTTTGAGACACTGCCAGACTGTTTTCCAGAGTGACTATAGCATTTTAACCCCATCAGCAATGTACGAGGGTTCCGATATCACAATACCCTCATCAACACGTGTTGTTTTCTGTCTTTTATATTATAGCCATCCTAGTGGGTGTGAAGGGTATATTATGGTTTTGATTTGCATTTCCCTGATGACTAATGGCCATGTGCCTATATTTTTTGGAGAAATCTCTATTCAAATCCTTTGCCCACTTTTTAAATTAGGTTACTTGTCTTTTCATCATTAACTTTTAAGAATTTTTTCCCTGGCTGCTGTGGTTCAGCGTGTCGGGCTGTGAACCAAAGGGTCACAGTTCAATTCCTGGCCAGGGCACATGCCTGGGTTGTGGGCCAGGTCCCCAGTGAGGAGTGTGCAGGAGGCGGCCAATCGATGTTTCACTCAGGCATTGATGTTTCTCTCCCTCTTTCTCCATCTCTTCCCTTCTCTCTAAAAATAAATAAATTTTCTTAAACAGAATCCTTTATATGTTTTGTATGTAAGTCCTTAATTTACAGATATTTTCTCCTACCCATGGGTTGTCTTTTCACTCTTGTGATGGTATCCTTTAAAGCACATGACTTTGATTTTGATGAAGCACAATTTATTTATATTTTCTTATGTTTTTAGTGCCATACCTAATAAACCATTGCCTAACCTAAGGTTACAAAGGTTTACATCTGTTTTCTTTCAAGAGTTTTATCATTTTAACTCTTCCATTTAGGACTTTGGTCAATTTTGAGTTAATTTTTGTACATGACATAAGGAAGTGTTCTAATTCCATTCTTTTGCTCAGGGCTATCCAATTGTCCTAGCACTGTTTGTTGAAAAAAAAAAAACAATTATTTTTCCATTGAATTATCTTAGCACCCTTGCTGAAAATCATGTAACTATAAATGTGAAGGTTTAGTTCTGGACTCCCAACTTTATTCCGTTGATCTGTATGTCCATACAGTTATACTGTTCTTTCATTCATTTTACAGAGATTTGTTAAGCATTTTTATTTGCTAAGCTTTGCTCAACATTTCCATGTTACTTGGTTTTGGGAATCAAACCATCCCTCTTGAAGCCCAAATCCTCTTTAAGAAACTTATTCTAATAGGGTATAGATTCTCTTTTTCTTAATGAGGTATAAAGTGATTTCCTTTCACAGCCAAACCTATAGAGGCAGTTATCTCTATCTGATTTGTACACGGGCTTTTGGCAAGTTGTAGTTTGTCCAACTACATAAATGTTCAGAAGTCTGAGTGTACTTTAAAGGGCTTGGAGATTGGTCTGGGGTAGTCCAGTGAATGTACTGAAGATGATAAGGTGAGTTTTGAAGTGGGAGGAGCATCTGTGCCAGTGGTAAGAGGTTCCTGGCAGGTGTGGAGTGGCTGTGTGCGACTCGAGAAGTCTCGGAGCTGGGAAGTCTGGTGCTAGCAGCAGAAAGGCCAGGGAGAGATGGTGCGGGGAGGGGCTGCTGGATCGTACACCCAGAGCTCTACTTTTAGATTTTGTTTTACTATCAGCCCCTTGCCAGTGTAAAGTTACAAAGGAAAAGTGATGCTTATGGGTACGACTCATTGCTGGGTCTAAGATGGCCTAAAGGAGGCAAGAATTTTATGTAATGGTAGTAGCTGGTTTCTAGATAGAGATCGCACTTGGTAGGGATTGAAGGAAGAGGCCAAAGAAATGCAAACTTAGCAGAACTTGATGATTATATAAAATAATTAAAGATGATTCCAGTGTTATAGCTTGAAGATATTGGGAGGATCATTGTGCTTACTGTAATAAACAAGGTGAGAAGAAATGGTTTATAAAGATAATAAACTTTGATTTTGCTATGCTTATTGACAAAATCTTCAAGTGGACCGTAAAAGGTACCAACTTAACCGTTAGATAGTATATCAAGTCTGATATTCAGGAGCTTCCAGCATTCATTGGACACAAAAATGGTTGATTTCCCTTCCACAGGTGCCTATCCATTTTTGAAACCCATATTGTTAATGGACTTTCAGTGTCTAATTTTAAAGGTTAAGCAATGGTTTTATTTTCTTTGCCTGTATGATAAGTGTAAAAAATATTTTACTTGGTCAGGCCTAAGAAGGGTACCTAGATTCCATGGTTTGCTATTGTAATTAACCATATATTGTTGTTTTCAGGGAGGAAAAGTTTTTAATATTTACTACATTGAAAAACATAGTCTATACAGCAATAAGGATAAGTTTCAGGTGTTTAGGATGGTTTTGTGTCCAAACATTAAAATTTGAATGTTTTAGAAAATTTATTTCATGTTGAAACTTAGTATAGTACAGTTATTTACCCATCCTAAAATTTCTTTCAGGAATTGTTCCATCTTCCATTGTCCTGACTTCTTTCCAGGTGATGTCAAGAGTTTTTCTAATATGGGCAGTCACACACAGTGTCAAAGAGGTAAGTGTTTGTAAAGACTGAAACAAAATAGTATCCACACTAACAAATGCTTGTCAGCTGTTCTCTCTCATATCTCTCTGTTATAGCTAAAGATGGAATTCCATGTCACATCAATATAGCCCACAGAAATTCATATTCACTGTTGGAATTGGGTTATTAGTGGGAAACATACCCCAAATACGCAGTGTTGTTAAAGAGAGGGCTAGTTAAATGATGAAGTTCTGCAGTCTTTGATCCCATGGAGATCTGGGTGGTGTGGGTGTAGTCTGCACACCAGTTATGTTCCTCTGGTGTCTTGTTTGTATCCAGCACGCTGACATCTAGACAACTGCATCCTTACAGCGTGACTGCTGGGAGGGTAGGGGACGTTAATTCATTCCCAGAACAGTCACTTTTTTAAAAGTAATTTTTTATTTTTTCAGTTAATATTAGTTTCAGCTGTGCACCCCAGTGATTAGACATTAAAAAACTTACTAAGTGATCACCCCAATAAATCTAGTACCCATCTGGCACCATACATAGTTATTACAATACTATTGATTATATTCCCTATGCTGTACTTTACATCCGCATGACTGTTCTGTAACTACCAGTTTGTACTTCCTAATCACTTCATCTTTTTCACCCAGTACCCCTCTCCTCTGGCAACCTTCAAAATGTTCTCTGTACAGAACAGTCTGATCTTTTTAAGACCCAGAGAAACAAAGTTGTTTCCACCCAGCCCACCATAGTTTATGGAATTCCCCCGCGTCTAGAGGACCTGAGAGGTGAATGCTCTCAGCTGGGGGTCTTGGTGCGAGGACCCCAGGCAGGCCTGGGGGAGAGCCATGTTACCTAGGTGTGGGCTCACAGCTATGCTTTCATTTTCTTGTATTGGGGAAGGGTATTATTTCGCTATATGTCTTTTGCCTTTTAAAAGTCATTTCTTTCTTGCTAATGTCACCTTTAGGTAAAGTACCTATAACCACCATAAGGACTCATTTTTCAGTTTTTCAGTCCCAAAAACCTATCACCAGTATTATTTGGTTCTTTGAGGCTCATGAAATGCATTTATCCATTAGCGTTATTCTAGGTTTGTTTGTTTTGGGGGGTTTTATTAGGGGGAGGGGAGTTGCCCTCTATTCTTCTGAAATCTCTCAAATATTTTGATTTGGGGGATTTATTTTGACAGTTTCATTTGTATTTCAACTAAGGAGTTTTTCTAACTTTTTATTGGCATATGATACAGATAACAGAAAAGTGCACAGAGCTAATGAGTTTTTAACCAGAACTGATTAAGCTAAGGTATTGTTTTTGTTAAATTCATATGGAATTTGCAGCTGCACAGGCTTTTTTATTTTTTTCCCTCTTCTTTCATTCCTTGGAGATGTCTGAACTTTCTGTGCAGGGAGAATGTAAAACAATTACATCTTTTTTTTCTAAGTGATCACATTTCTTTAAAACAATTGTTAAAAGAAAAAACAGGCAAATAAATCCAAATGTAACATATTGCCCTTTGTTCTCACTTTCGTTTATGGAGTGAGAGAAAGTTTCTAAACTCGTACCATGTAACCTCTTTCTACAAATCATCATTTTAACCTGTATTTCTTGCTCCCTTACTTTCTTGTATATACTGTTTCCTTTTTATTTTAAAACTAATTGATAGTTTTAACTTCTCAATAGTCTCAAGTGTCCCATTTCTAATAGTAACTCATTTACATTCTTAAATAGATAATTGTGTATGTTCAATAATGAAATGTTAGGTATGTGAAAACAGAGGACTGTCTACTATGGAGTGTTTAATCACTTTGCCAATACAGTCAATCATTAATTGTGCAGGTGCTAATGCTCCAGCTGATGGGTTATTCATGGCCTCTGCTTCATCTCTCTTCTGCTTCCGTGGCCACTTCTGCTGATTAGCCCTTCTGGCAATCAGGAGAGCAAGTAAATAGATGCTTACAGTTCTAGCAGTTCTGTTGGCAGCATTGCCAGAATTTCCTGGGCAGATCGTTAAGACTGCTTGGCTTAAAAAGCTATTAGATGTCTCTGGGTTACAGGTGAGAGGAGCTGGCCATTGACCTCAGTAATCATGCTGCCTGACAGATGGTATCGAATTTGAGCTTTGCAGTAATTTAAGTTATATACTTGCTAGAGCTTAATGTTGAAAATTATTTCTCTGTAACCAAATTTAACCAGTTTCTACTATTATTAACATACTGTTTTCTTAAGAATGTGATACAGTCAATTTCATTGTCTTTCAACCACTTCACTATACACCCTGCTGATCACTTGACTTCATTCATATGTAAGTAGAGTTCCTAGTCTTTTTCTGGAATCAAGGTTCTTTTCTCCTCATTTCCCTTTTCTTTGGACAGAACTCATTCATCATTTTGTTTATAGCACCCCTCCGAGTCATTGATAGAAAACTTGAAAAGCCTGTGGCAACTCAGAGCCATCTACTGTGTTATCACCTGTTCCTTGCCCCTCCTTTTAGCCAAATGCTATTTTCCTGTTTTACAGTTCCGTATTAGCTATAATTCAGTTTGTTCTATACATTACACATGACTTCCCTACTAAATTCCATTCTTTTACTTCCTGAAATATCTTTAAAATATCTTTATTTTCTTTGTATTCAGTTATGTTTACTTTAATGGTGGGAACCACATAACTAATGCATAAGGAAATTGACCTCAGAAATAGCTGCTTAATAAAATACATCTCACTTTTCCCCTGGCTGCTGGGCAGCTCAGTTGGTTAGAGCATCATCCGGATACTCCAAGGTTGTGGGTTTGATCCCCAGTCAGGGCACATGCAAGAATCAACCAATGAAAGCATTAAAACAATACATGGAACAACAAAAATCAGTCTTTCTCTCTCTCTCTCTCTCTCTCTCTCTCTCTCTCTCTCTCTCTCTCTCTCAAATATATTTCACTTTCTCATAGTAATGTTCAAATTCTTTTCATTCTACTCTTATTCTCAGTTTCTTTTTATCTCACAGTCCCCTCTAAAGTAGACAGGAACTCTTCGTGTTCCCAGCATTACTTTTGGATTTGAACTCTTACTCAGTCCTCTCTGACCAGCTCATATTTTCCATGCTCATTCCTTGTTTTTCTGTAATTGTACATGATGTGCTAAGGTATAGCCCATATACCTTTGAGGACTAGGTAGTACTTTTTTCATATTGGATGTGTATTTCCTTTTAATAGGCTCTCCCCAGTTGTCATTTTAATTCTCTCCCCTATAAATGTCACTGTGCACACTGTAGAAATAAAAGGTGACAAGATGATTTTCTTTATGACATATAGGAACCCACCCATCAGCTAGTGACACCTTGATTGGCAGCATATTAAAGGAAAAAATGTGGTCGCTATATTCGAAACTTTTTCCTGACCTAACATAACCTTCCCACGTTTTTCCTTTTAAAGATTACACACACACACACACACACACACACACACACACACACACACACACACGAGTAAAGTACAGCTCCTGACAAAAACAACAAGTTCAGGCTGGGAGGAGGAGAGCCTGGGCGGTACAGGAGAGAATCAGCAGTTCTGACTTAACCTCTTTCGTTTCCAGTGTTCCTACCTGTCTCCCAGACCTGAACCGGTCCCTTCTCACCACTTAGCCGAGATGGCCACTCCTGCTGCTGTATCAGGCCTTCCGGGGGTATCGGGACTTCCCAGGCGTTTGTTCCTCTCACCGTCTCTTCAAGTCTGTTCTTTCTCTTCATGTTGAATTAAACAAGATTGGCTTTGTTCAGAGAAATACCACCTTCCATCTTTCACTAATGCCACCCACACCCCCTTCAAAAATAGACAAGTTCGCATATTCTTCCTTGTCCAAAAGTAGCTAAGCCAAGCCCTAGATTCCTGGACACATGAGTAGGCCGCTGTCCCTTTTCCTGGACCAGCCTTCTTTGAAGAAACTACCCCAAATTCTCTCCTGAGTTCTTAGTGTAAGATCAGAAGTCCCCGGTCACCTCCAAGGGCAGTAGTTGGAAAAGAAGTTGCTAGACTCTCCCTGTGGCTTTAGCCCAAGTACATCTATACTTTACTAGGGGTAATTTACATAAAATAGAACTATACCCTGGAATGCTGAGCCTTCTCTCCTTTCTCCCCCTTTGCTGCTATTGGAAAAAGGGGTGTTTTCCTGCATCGCTCTGGAGTGGTCTGTGAATGCTCCTGATTTCACCAGTCAGCTGTTCCCCACATCTTTTTGGCATGCTACTTAATGACACTTAATCTGCCATTGTTGCTAACTTCTCAGCAAGATGCTTACAGAAAGCTTGTCATCAGTGTTTAAGAAAGTTGGTAACCTCCAATAATTTATCATTATACTGGTTTTGTTTATTTGATGCATTATAGTTTACAGAAAACTTATTAAAATATAGTATGATCATTTACTCTTGAAACCATCCTTGAGGTAGGTTGTAGTCACCTCCATTTAGAGTTTGGAAGCTAGAGAGGCAAAGTGATTGGGTGTCACACACCCAATAAATGGCCAAGTTTCTTTCTCACCCTTTATAAGGGTGATGTAAACATGTCCTTATTTTCATGGCTAGACATGCATCATCTGTATGGGGAGGAACACCTCTGTCTGAGATTCAGAAACACCTTTTCTCTTCAACAGTTCTGTCATGCCAAATGCGTATTGAGAAGTGACTGTCCAGTCAGATCATTTATGCATGAAGTGTACACATCGTTCGGCCCTGGTGCTTGTCTGCAACATTTTGCCTATTTGCTTCTCTGTTTTTTTAGTGCTCAAGTGGCTCTGTGATGAATTCCTGCAATTAATTGTCCTTTTTCCTGCCCCACACTTGGGAGTGGAGCCAGAGAATCATTGTTATTATGCTCCTCAGGTAGTTTTATGAATTCTAAGGTTCGAGAATGCTCTAAGATACTGTATGTTGTGCTGAAGCTTTTATTTGACCTTTCTCTTTTCTCGGTTTCACTTCACATTTCTACTCAATTTATTTGAATCCTAAGCAAATCTTAACCATTCTTTCTAAGTCCAAGAGCCGTAGTTTCATTCTTGAAGAACAAAAGCCTTCCATCCCTTCACTGCTAAGTAAAGACAGATACTAAGTAATTTCTGGTGCCTTCTCCAAAATCTAGCATCTGCTGGACTGAGGCTCATGAGTATGTAAGAGGAAGCTTGAGGGACCTACCTTGAAGGCAAAGGAAGGTCTGTAATCATAACATTGAAGAAGCAAAGCTAACTTTGATTTTAAGAGAGAGGCATAAGAAATCCAGCTGCTTCACTTTGCGAGGTGGGTTGCCGGGAAGAACTCTGTCCTGGGCAGGCGCTTCCTGCTGCCAGGCCAAGCCACCAGGCAGATTGTTTAGGATGTTTCCACATGAGGAAACACTGCAAACATCTCTCTTCCCGGGACTTCTCTGGAAATGTCACGTTCCTTGGGCAATTGTATTACATTCTATATGATTCAAATTCAGTATTCTGGAACGTGGAGGTTTAGTATCCATAACTTCTGTGAGGGGTTTATAAGAGTTGATTTTGACATTTATTTTAGGACAGCACTTTAGCTTCCTGAGTTGTGCTTTTCACATCTGTAAAATGGTACTACTAATACCTGTCCTGTTTATGTCACAGCTTTTTGTGAAGATTAAGTGAGAAGAATAGATTGAGAACACAGCAAGCACTATTTAGAAACCAGGGTCTCTAGCATGTAATTTTTTGCCAAGCAGCTTCTGAAATCCCTTGTAAAGCAGTTTCACTTCAGAAGGAATGCTACTTCCTTCATAAATGGAACACTTCTCTTCTTCCTTTCCTCTTCTTTTTCACTCTCGTGAAAGCTAAATACTAAGTCAAGTTATATCCTAACTCTCACACTCCTGTTCCTATTTTGGTTGCATTGCAGGTTCTTCTGGGCCTTCCAGCTGGGCTCACGGTGCGCTTGTGCTTTTGCTACGTCCCAAGGTTGCTTTTCTTGTTAGCTTATGTCCTGTGCTGCACACGCCCACAGCGAATGGGTATCCGTGCACATGGCCTTTCATTGAGGCAAGAAGGGTATCTCGTCCTCAAGATGAGGAGCCGAAGCACTGTGTCTGGGGCACATCGTCCCTCCTCACGTGTTGTGCTTGGACCAGAAGTCTTCTCGCCCACTGCCCGTTCCACAGTGACGTTCCACTCAGGCAGCAAAGGCCATTGGCATATGTTCAGTATGTCTTGGCCCCATCAAATGCTGAATGTCTAAAATTTTCTACTCTATTCCATTTATTCCCTTACTTTCTATTTTAAATATTTCTGTAGGTGGATTTGCATCACCTTCACTTTTAAAACTAGCATCTCTCCAAAGGTAGAAAACCTTATTATTTGATTGTTAATAGGGCACTGTCAAACTTCAGACAACTCCCAGTCAAATGCTGCAGCACTTTAATGCCACTTTGCACGGGCACTGAAAGACAGTTACCATCCTCGTAGCTAAATGGTCTGTGTTGCCATTGCCTATCTTTTGCATGGGTGGTTTTGGCAAAATCAGATTATCCACTTTTATCTTACTAAGTTTCTGTCTATCCCTTTCCAACATTTTCTTGAGTTGATTATGAAGAGTTTATTTCAAAATATTGAAAAATATTTAGATCTTTTTATGTCACTGTAGGCCCACTTCTAACAGAGGATGTTGCATCTTGCTCCCATTATCTTAGTTCTTTTGTGGCCCTCAAAAAACCCCACTGGGGCTCATTTGTTCAAAATATACTCTACTACTGTTCTTTGGAAACTAAGTCAGTTTTGTTGAAAAGCAAAAACAATGCACATCTTAAACCATGCAAGCCAACATCACCACCACTTCCTACAGAACATCGCACCCATTGTCATTTAATACAGGGTGTGGCAAAAGTAGGTTTACAATTTTGAGTATGCAAAAGTTTATTCTTTTTTAATTATATTTTATTGATTATGCTATTACAGTTGTCCCATTTCTCTCTCATCATTCCCCTCCACCCTTCACACCCCCTCCCACCCACATTCCCCCCTTTAGTTCATGTCCATGTGTCATAAGTTCTTTAGCTTCTACATTTCCCACACTATTCTTGCCCTCCCCCTGTCTATTTTCTGCCCACCGTCTATGCTACTTATTCTCTGTACCTTTTCTCCCTCTCTCCTCCTCCCACTCCCCTGTTGCACACCCTCTATGTGATCTCCCTTTTTGAGTTCCTGCTCTTGGTCTAGTTGTTTGCTTAGTTCGCTTTTGTTTTACGTGAGGTTGTTAATATCTGCGAATTTGCTGTCTTTTTACTGTCATATTTTTTATCTTCTTTTTCTTAGATAAGTCTCTTTAACATTTCATATAATAAGGGCTTGGTGATGATGAACTCCTTTAACTTGACCTTATCTGAGAAGCACTTTATCTGCCCTTCCATTCTAAATGACAGCTTCGCTGGATAGAGCAATCTTGGACATGGGTCCTTGACTTTCATGACTTGGAATACTTCTTCCCAGCCCCTTCTTGCCTGTAAGGTCTCTTTTGAGAAATCAGCTGACAGTCTGATGGGAACTCCTTTGTAGGTAACTGTGCCTTTATCCCTTGCTGCTTCTAGAATTCTCTCCTTCATTTTAATGTTGGCTAATGTAATTATGATGTGCCTTGGTGTGTTCCTCATTGGGTTCAACTTCTTTGGGACTCGCTGAGCTTCCTGGACTTCCTAGAGGTCTATTTCCTTTGCCAGATTGGGGAAGTTCTCCTTTATTATTTGTTCAAATAAGTTTTCCACGTGTCGCTCCTCTTCTTCCCCTTCTGGTACCCTTATAATTCGGATGTTGGAACATTTAAAGATGTCCTGGAGGTTCTTAAGCCTCTCCTCATTTTTTTGAATTTGTTTCTTCATTCTTTTCTGTTTGGTTGTTTGTTTCTTCCTTCTGGTCCACTCCATTGATTTGAATCTCAGTTTTCCTCCCATCACTATTGGTTCCCTGTGTGTTTTTCTTCATTTCACTTATTGTAGCCTCCATTTGTTCCTCTAATTTGTGACCAAAATCAACCAATTCTGTGAGCTTCCTAATCACCAGAGGCTTGAACTGTGCTTCTGATAGGTTGGCTACCAGTGCTATGAGCTCTGTATCTGATAGGCTGACTACCTCCTGGTCACTCAGATGAATCGGCTCCAGGGCCAGATCTGCTCTCCCATTCTTGGTTTTGGTCTTTGTTTTTGTCTGGTCATGGCTGTTATGTAGTGAGGGGCGGAGCCTTAGGTGTTCCCCAGGGCGGGACAGCCAGGTCGCTGGGTTGTGATGCTGGATGTAGGGGCAGGGTCCAAGAGGGAACAATGGCACTTGCTCCAAGTTCTCTCACAGCTTCCAGTCCCCTCAGTCTCCCCTATCAAATTGGGCCCCTCTGGTGCTGACTTCCGTGTGGTTGGGCCTGTGCACGCTCCAGGACCCCAACAAACTCTCCCGTGAGGTTCGTTGGGTCTCCCCAATGAACTCTTTTGTTAGGCCAGGACTCCCTCCCAGCACCTCAGCCCCTACAAGCATCCTCAATGGGTGCTTTTAGGCTTCACTTCCTGGCACTGGGGTCCTGCGTCGCGCAGTCTGTCTTGCTGCCTGCTTTCGCCTGGTTTATCTGTGCTCGAATGAGTGTCCATGGCCAGCCACCTTGTACGCCTTGCTGGGTCTGCTCCCATTCAGCAACGCCGCCGCCTGCGCACCTGGAGTGACCTTGCACCTGGGACACTGGCTTATCCTGCCATGACCCAACTCCCCCAGCCGCGGACTCCACCCCTCCTACAGGTCTGGGTGAATGCTGTCGGACTCCCGCACTATTCAAGTTTCTCTTTGTCCTGGTTGGGTTGTTTTTTGGTTGTTTTTTTTTTTTTGTTCTGTAGTTTTGTTGTCCTTAATCTTGGTTGTGAGAGGAAGCACAGCGTGTCCAGCTACACCTCCATCTTGGCCGGAAGTCCCAAAAGTTTATTCTTGTATTATTATTAGTTATTGTATTATTTTCCATAGAAACAACTGTAAGCCTAGTCTTCTCCCCTCCCTGTAGTTGACTAGATTCCTCCACAAAATCAGGAAATTGGTTTCATTTGTCTTTAAGGTTAATCTTTGTCTCCTCTGGGCTCCGCTCCTCATGGTGACTCTGCCTCTGATACCCCTTCCTAAAGCTTCTTAGGACCTTTTCTTTTGCTGTCTCACCCCAAGAGCAAAATCTGACATCCATCATTCCTGTTGTCAGTTCTGTTATGAGAGAGCAGTTATACCCAGCAGACTCCCCAGAGCACTGCACAGTTACCTTCGTTTGGGGAAATCTCTCTCCAGAGGGGAGACCAGGGCAGACCCACCCAGCCTACCCCAATCTTGATTGTCCTGGTGATGCCTGATCCATTCAGGCTTGAGCACTATTGGCTTCTGTTCCCTTTGCTCCAGAACTTCCAAATCTTAGGTTTTCCAGTGCATTTTACAGCTCAGTTAGTCTTTTTAAATATTGTTGCTCCCCCCCTCATTTAATTAATGTTCTAGATGCATGTGTAGTGTCTCCTACTTTACTCCTATTTTTTATAATGAAATTTCTGACAAAGATAGTTCTTGTTAGAACACATCATCTTCAAGTATAAGATGTTTCTGTATCATTGGGTAGCATCTGTATGTATTGCTACTACTTACAAATAGTAGGAAGCCTGTTTAGAGGCAGATCTGGCTGCTTGCAGTCCTGAGATTGACAAAGGCACTTGACTTTTGGCATTTGGAAACTGTCATAGAAAAGGAATGAGTGAAGGAAGGAAGGAAAGAATTGTTACCTTGGGTGTGAATAGTTTCCTAGCTAATCACGTGAGATTTGCATGCTGGGAGCCTGAGTGGTTTCAGCTTTGTCATATGTCTTCAGCTTGGATGCAGGATAGCACCGGGGGGAAAGCTCTGTTTCACAGAACCGGGCCGTCGAGGCGCATCGTCGTGGGGAGTTACCAGTAGTGAGTTCTGGCACTCAGACCAGTTTTCATCCATGGTTTAAGGTGAAATGAATTAAGATGCTTATTTAAACCATTTATTTCAAGCCAAAATAATAATAGCTTTTTGGTACTATGTAGTGATGAAACATGTTGCTTACCAAGTTTTTGAAATTGGTGTTCCATCTCCCAGCACTGTGCAGTAGGACTTTCCACAGTTGTGGAAGTGTTCTCCTCCCCGATGCTGTTCAATACGGTACTACTTGCTATATGTGAACGCGTGTCAAACCCCTGAAATGAGGTTAGTGTGAATGAGGACCTGTATTTTCATTTAATTTATTTTATTTTAAATAGTGTCATGTGTTTGAAGGTCATGTAGATGTTTAGTGTTCGGTGTAATATTTACCATTCTCTTGATTTGAGTCAATTAGGTTTTCATATATTTTATCTCATATATACATGACTGTATGATTTTTCTAAGAAATCAAAAGGCAACCCTGGCTGGTGTGGCTCAATGGATTGAGTGTCAGCCTGCGAACCAAAAGGTCGCCAGTTCGGTTCCTGGTCAGGGCACATGCCTGGGATAGGGGCCAGGTCCCAGTTGGGGACGTGCAAGATGTTTCTTTCTCACATCTCTCGTGGATCAGTGTTTCTCTTCTTCTTTCTCCCTCCTTTCCCTTCTCTCTAAAAATGAGTAAAATCTTTAAAAAAAGAAAGAAATCAAAAGTCAGACTAAATTTATATGGTATGCTTAGTATGCTGTGTTCTTTAAATCTGGGGATGTTTCTGGTACCCTAGATTAAATTGTCATTAAAATATTAATTTCAGCCCTAGCTGCTGTAGCTCAGTGGATTGAGTGCGGGTTGCAAACCAAAGGGTTGCCTGTTCGATTCCCAGTCAGAGCACATACCTGGGTTGCAGGCCAGGTCCCCAGTGGGGGCCATGTGAGAGGCAACCACACATTGATATTTCTCTCCCTTTCTTTCTTCCTCCCTTCCCCTCTCTCTAAAAGTAAATAAATAAAATCTTTTTAAAAAGCCCTAATTTCAGGTGTGGGAAACGGTGTGGATGGTAGTATTGTCTGCAGGGGCAGCAGGTGATGGGCTGGCGAGGCTGAGGCCCACGGCCTGGCCTCTGCAGCGGGCTCACCATGGCAGCATGTCCCTAGGTTTACCCTTGTTGAAAAGTGTTTCACAGGCTTTTGCTCTCTTACCTGGTTAAAAGATGCCATAGAAGAATATTCAACATTATTATCCTAACGATCTCAGAGATCTCATTTCACACCGTGAGAGTGAGATGACGGGCATGCTTCATGAGCACTGCTAACGTATGTCAGCAAAGTCAAGGAAAGCCAGAGTGCGTTACCTGTAAACCGTTCTTAAACACATGCGCCCCACAGTACCCTGAGTGGCATTTTTAAAGTGTCGATAAGTATTCACTTGAAAACTTGCAATATATGGCAGGAGGAGCTCTCTTGAATTACCTGTTCCTTTGCCAGATTGGTTCTTTATGTACTGTATCTTTTCAAATATAACTTTAAGCATGAATAGGGAGTATCAAACAGCTTAATTAAAAACACATACATGGACAACAGTATGAGTATATTCACCTTCCTGATAGTTGGTCTGTACCAACTGCAGCGGGTAACTGGTCCCTTTGGGAATCTTGAGGAAATCATCTCGTTCTCCCTGCTCCTGTGCAGTACATATAAAGTGTATTTCAGTTTTTTCCAGGAAGAGGGTTCAGGAACCTTTTTCTTTTACACATATGAAGAAGCCTGATATAGTCAGGAAAGTTTCATTACAAGTTGTGATGCATCGTGGATAAAATAAAGTATGTTACTAAGTTGTCTGCATTTTCCAGAGAGAGGATCCTCTCCAAGTCTGAAGTGAAGCCGTGGTGCCGTTCGGGAATGTGTAAGATGTGACTTGGTGTACACGTGTGGGTGCATGCTGAGAGTGAGCTTTGCATTTTAGAGGGGGGAATAACTAATTATTAAGCTTGATGCATTAAAGAATTTTGTTTTCTTCAGATTGCTACCATAAACATTGATTTTTAACAGGATGAGTTTTGGCATCTTCTCCCTTTTACTTTATTTTTCCCTGGCAAGAGATTACCAGAGTAACCAAAGACCTGAAAATTGTGCCTTTTTTGCCTTCAACATTGATGCTGCTTCGTTGAATCAGGTTAAAGCAATCTTTTGTTGAGGCCGTCACCTCAAAGAAAAGTATGTTCAAAGCCTCACATGTAAAAACTAATCAAACTAACCAAATTTTTAAATAATATCTTATAAATTTTCAAACTTTAGTTTTTCAAATGTTGCATTTGTGTGGCAGTTTGCCACCTATAGCAGAGGCCATCACCTGGCAGCAGGCATCTGTCACACAGATGGGCTTTAAAAGCTCGGGAGAAATGGTCACAGGAGGGTTGCGTGCACCATTGCACGAGAACCAGTGAGTGCTGAATGCACCCAGGGTTATGCAGTCTGAATTTTTTAAAGAAAGGGCAGAAATCTAGATTTTTTCTTAAGTGTGGATTCTCTCAATTTTAAAATTGGGATCAAATATTTTTAAAGCACTGGACATGCCGAAAGAGAACACCAGTGGGCCAGGACCATGGGCCACTGCGTTAATACTTCTGCTTCAGGAGTCGGTATGCATAGCCTTTGCTTCTATTTCCTGTCCTACTGAGATTTCTGCTATCCTACTGAGATTGTTAACCTGTCGTAATAGAACAGAAAGAACCATGACATTTCACATATACATGGCCATTTTCATGTCCTTTTGACATGTCAGTTACATGTGTGACCATGACCCATCCTTTGCCCTCAACTGTGCTGGGTGGGTGTGTTGTGACACTGTATTTGGAGGTTTGGTGGCACAGACTGTGAGTCGAGAGTGCCCAGTCCTCCCCTGGGGCCACAGTAACCTATTATTGTGGTCCTAGACTGGATTAAATAATATGATGAGGGTTGGGACTAAATATGATCGCATTCTGGTGGGATCTCCGTGCTTGAGTTGCATTGAAAGAAACAGTTGCATGAAAACTTTTCGGTTAATAACATACTCTTTGGAAGTGAGATGATCAAACAGAACTCAGGAAGAATATTGGGAAAGGCTAGCAGCTCGTGAGATGCATAGACATCCTAAAGTTGGTAGAAGTATATTATTAACCGTCAAGAAGAGGGAGAAATGGTGACTCTTCAACAACAAAAAGCAAAACAAAACATTATCTTGCTTTTTAAGCCGTAGAGACAGCCAGCAGCCTGTATTGTGTCAAAGCATTGGCTAGCATACATAGTAGGAACTTAATAAATACTTGCTGAATCGAATTTTTCTTTTCATGGCATTTATTAAATGGCTAGCACTTGGCTAAGCTCTTGATATGTCTTCCTAAGTCTACAACAGCCATGCTTATCCTCTCTGAGTCTGGGGAGGAAGCTGAGAGTCGGAGAGAATAAGTACCTTGCCTCAGAACATGCAGACCAGAGGTCTCACTGACTGGAGAAGAGGTGAGTTGCAGTAAGTAGCTAGACTTGTTGAGGAACCTTCCACCCTTACATCTTGTTTTTCAGGCAGTGGGCTGGATACATTCAAGTTGAACTAACAGGAACAGTTTAGCATTCGGATCTGCATGTCTGACTTTGTTGTAAATGCAGAATTGATCAAGCATTGTTTGTGGATTGCATGCTTATACATTTTTCTCATTGCATGTTCAGAAAAGTCGATTTCAGGACCAAGAGTTGTTTTGGTAGGCCAAAACATGTAACTAGGTCAAAAAATAGTCCACAGTTATTGTGTTGTAATAGAAAGAATTTTTAAGCCAGTTTTCTTTGTCATTGTAGATTTTTTAAAATTCTATGTAGATGCATAGTCTTCTCTCCTTAAAAATGTGTAGCTCACATTTTCCATAAAAAAGAATAGTATTTTTTTATTTGTTTTCCATGTACCATCATGGATTTTTAATAAATATTAATCATGAATTGTCATGTGAAAGACTAATACTGATCCAAACATCCTTTTTAAAAAAACCACCACATGTCAATATTTGTTACATTTCAATTTCTTTCTTATCAAAGATGAAATCTCTTAAGAAGAGAACTAAATGAGTTACATTTTTGTTCAAAAAGCTTAATGAAATTATAGGAAGGGCCAGGATTGTGGTCAGAATTGTCCTGCTCTCCAGCCCAAGCCCTCAGCTGAATTCACAGCGTGCATCAGCTCTGAGGTCCTCAGCCTCACTCTCACTGGGGAGCTGCCCTCCTTACCCAAGGCTGTTCCAACCGGGGCTCAGACTGCAGATGGGTCATCTATCCATTGATCCATTCCCATTTACTCAGCAAACATCTGTTCAGTATCATCTATGCTTTGGGTATTGTGCTAAGCACTAGGATACACGAAAAAGGAAATGCATGGGTACCGCCCTTGCAGGGCTCCAGCATAGCGCAGGAGCAAAAACAGACAGATAGCAAAGCCTACGGTGGGGCAACTGATAAGACGGAGGAAGGACAGGGTGCGGGGACCACACGTCACACCTCAGCTGCCCCAGTTGAGGGTCTTCACTAGCCTGCTGCAGTTCCTAAAGAATGGTTCCAGCTTCCCCTCACAAGGGGTCCTGGGGATTCAATGAATTAATACATATAAAGCACTTAGAACAGTATATTGCACTTAGTAAGTGCTTAGTCAATGGGAGCTACATATTAGCTGTAACAATCTTTCCAAAAAAATGTTAGTGACAAATTAGGGAGTTTTGAATTATTTTCTGTATCCCAAGGTTTAAAACGGATATAATGACTTTTCACATAGAAATGAATGTTTTTCGTACTTATTCAAATAGTTTTACAGCTAGCAGGTGAAAATTTTACATAATTACCTTTATCATATTTAAGGAATAATTAGCCCGGTTATGGGGATTTATTATTGTTGTAATCATTATTACCCTAATCTAAATCATTTATTAAAAATTTGATTTTGCTGTGTAACTAAGCTAACCCCTCTTCAAAGCAGTTTCATAGACCTTCCCTCGGGGTACTGTTTACTGAGATAATAGTAATGTTGGTACAGATGAGGGTCAGCATTAAATCTGTTACTCTTTCTCGGGTTACCCTCTCTTCATGTGCTCTTATTTATGTGTAGGTGTTCTAATGTCTGTTTTGAGGTCACATAGCATGGCTCTTCTGAGAGATTCAGAGACTTCGTATCAAAAACAGTGCATCTAGGAACAAGATGATGGTTGTGTTTGCCCACAGAGTGGGTGCTTGGTGTCTAAATGTTTTTGTGAGATAAGTTCAAATTGACAGAAAAGTCACCAGAACAGTACAAAAAACTCTCATATTCCCATCACGCAGGTTCCCCCACTGTTGGCATGTCACTGCATTGGTCCTGTGGCCTGCTCTTCTGCACTGACACACCGATTATCATTCATCTCATTCTGAACCCTGAGAGCAAGCTGCGCCCGATGTCCTGTCACCCTGAACGCTCCCATACATGTGTCCGACACTCTGCTCCAGGCAGGAGGCCAGCATTGGTACAACAGTCCCCATTCAGGTTTTACCAACTAGCCAAACAGTCTTTTTTTTTTCTTTCCAGAATAGCAAGTATTTACTTAGTATCTTCTATACTCCAGATATTATGTGAGCACTAGGGGAAAGGAGCAACTGGTTGCCGTGGTATTCCTGCCACTGATGTGTCACATTTGGGTGTTAGGTCTCTTCATACCCATCCTTCTGAAAGAGCTTCTTAGCCTTGCTCTGTCTCTCATGTCCTTGACAGTTGTAAAGAGCAAAGGCCTAAATTTCTGTAGAGTGATCCTCAACCTAGATCCGCCCAGTGTTCCCTCGTAACGAGGTGAAGCCATGCACTCTTGACAGGAATACGACAGAAATGGCATCGTGCCCCTCAGGGCAGCACACGAGGTGGCGGTGCTGTGACCACCTGCCGACCCCTGGTGATGTTGGCCACCACCACCTGCTCCTAGTTTTGTCTGCCATCTTTCTCCACCCTAAGTCACCGTTTTCCTCTTTTTGTTGATTTGTATTTTGTAGGAATGACTCCTGCCTGTACCAGCCACCTCTGATGCTTACCTCATTTCTTTTACATGTATCAGTTGGTATCCTGCTATAAAGAATAGCTTCCCCTTTCCCCATTTGTTTATTTAATTTACATCAACTTGGACTCATTAATTTTTATATTATCTGGTAGGTTGTGATTTACTTTGATGCTAAAATTGTTTGTGATTTGACCGGTGGGAGCCCTTTTGACTTGTCTCCATCATTTGTTGAGCATTTGCTTACTTTCTGACAAAAAAGACTTCTAGACTCATCTTGTACTTCCCCTGCCCCAGCCCTGGGATCAGCCATTTTGCCAAGGAGCCTGGTTTCTCTTAGTTGAGGATGGTATCTAGGAACCAATGTCTGTGCAGTTGAGGTGCTCCTTGCTACTGAAATATTATTGCTTGTTCTCTCAATAGAGAAAGCTAGGATATACATATATGTATATGTGTATATATACACACACATATTATACATACATATGTACTCATACACATTACATCTAAAAGTATTCATAGATCTGTGTGTGTATAAATAATCTTGAGTTTATACCAGTCCTCCAGTTACCATCCAGCACTTCAGCATTCTCCCTTCCATATTGTAGAGACCTCCAAAAATAAGAAGCCCATTTCTTAACAATATATTGGTTTATTTCCTCCGTATAACTGATTTCCCAACCACACTAGTCATCCCTTCTATCCATCACCTCTGTGTCACTTACCTCCTCATCCTCAATTGCTAGGCCTCTGGTTCTCACCTGAAGGCAGCCCCCAGGCCTTCCCTCACATCTCTACATCTTTGGCCTGCAGGCTCATAAGCCCACATGCTCCCCAGCCTTCCTTGTTACCTTGAGCTTCTAGCTGCCATGCTGACTGCTCCACAAGGGGAAGGGAAAGAGGCACTTCGGCGAATCTTAACACCCACCCAAAGACATATTTGAGACGTTTGGGATGATTGCTTCTCTGGAAAATCAGAGACATACCTTAGAAGGTATTCTTTCTTTTTTTCTCATTTTTTTAAATCTTTGGTTTATGAGTCTGTTTTCATTTTTTCCTTTATTTTTTTAATTCTTTTTCTATTACAGTTGTCCCAGTTTCTCCCCCTTTGTCCTCCTCTATCCAGCCCACACCCCTCTCCCACAGTCCATTGTCCCCACACCATTGTCTGTGTCCATGGGCCATTCATGCATGTTCTTTTTCTACTATCTTCCCCTTCCTTCCACCATTATCCTACCCACCCCTCAGTCACTTTCAGTCTGTTCCATGTTTCCATGCCTGTCATGTTGCTTGTTAGTTTATTTTGTTCATTAGATTCCTCTTATAAGTGAGATCATATGGTATTTGTCTTTCAACGACTGGCTTATTTCTCTTAGCAGAATAATCTCCAGTTCTATCCATGCTGTTGCAAAGGGTAGGAGTTCCTTCTTTTTTTTCTGCTGTGTAGTATCATATTATATAAATGTACCACAGTTTTTTAATCCATTCATCTATTGGTGGGCACTTAGGCTGTTTCCAACACTTGTCTATTGTAAATAGCACTGCTAGGAACACAGGAGAGCATAAGCTCTTTTGAATTAGTGTTTCAGGATTCTTAGGGTATATTCCCAGCAGTGGAGTCGCTAGGTAATAGGCAGTTCTATTTTTAATTTTTTGAGGAAATTCCATACTGTTTTCCACAGTGGCTGCACCAGTCTGCATTCCCACCAACAGTGCAATAGGGTTCCCTTTCCTCCACATTCTCGTCAGCACCTTGTTATTTGTAGATTAATCATGGCCATTATGATAAGTGTGAGGTGATATCTCATTGTGGTTTTAATTTGCATCTCTCTGATGGCTAGTGATGCTCAGTGTTTTTTCATATGAAAAAATACTGGGCTATCTGTATGTCCTCCTTGGAGAAGGGTCTGTTCAGGTCCTTTGCCCATTTTTTAATTGGGTTGTTTGTCTTCCTGGTGTTGAGTCATATGAGTTCTTTATATATTTTGGAGATCAAAACCCTGTCCAGTGTATCATTGGCAAATATATTCTCCCATAAGGTTGGTTCCCTTTTAATTTTGTTGATGTTTTATTTAGCCATGCAGAAGCTTTTTAATTTGATGTAGTCCCATTTGTTTATTTTTCCTTTATTCCCCTTGCCTTAGGAGATACATCAGCAAAAATATTACTATATGAGATATCTGAAATATTATTGCCTATGTTTTTCTTCTAGGACTTTTATGGTGTCACAACTTAGATTTATGTTTTTTATTCATTTTGAGTTTATTGTGGTATATGGTATAAGATGATGGTCTAGTTTCATTTTTTGCATATATCAGTCCAGTTCTCCCAACACTATTGAAGAGACTGTTTTTACTCCATTGTGTGCTCCTATCCCCTTTGTCAAATATTAATTGACCATAATGACATGGGTTTATTTCTGGGCTCTCTGTTCTGTTCCATTGGTCTGTGTATCTGTTCTTACTCCAGTACCGGACTGTTTTGATGACAGTGGCCTTGTAGTATAGTTCGATATCATTTATTTTGTATTTTAGGTTCTGCCTAGCAGAGATAGAAAACAGAAACAAACTTTGAGATAGATTTTTAGGGGTCTTGACAATAAGTTAAACCAATGACATAAAACAGGACTAAAAAAAGAAAAAAAACAGTGAAGATTATTGGCAAAGCAGGGCTCAAGGAAAAAGATTCACACTAACTTTAGGGAATTCATTAGCACTTGTTCCAAGTTCTTATGTTGGATTCTATCTTGGGTCAGTCAGTTAACAACTAAAAGTCATTTCATGGACATACTAAATATGCCTCTGGACAGCAATGACCTGTATGTAATTTTTATACTTTACTCATCCTTTTCAGTGAGTGAGTTCCACTCGGTCATTCTGGCATCCCAAATTCTATTGAGTGGTCCCTCTTCAGCAGTGGGTCACATTTTTTGAAGAACTAATATCTTTCCTGATACCAGAAAATGATCACATTTTTCCTTATCTGTTCTCCAGGCTCTTGTGTACGGGTTGCTTCGAAGGTTTCTTGATTTCACAAGAGGCGCTTTCTTTCTATAACAGCAGGGTGGGGGTGTATGGGTGCATGTGTACCTGTGTGTGTTTAAGACCTGAAGACCAAGAAGAAAAATTAGAACTATTCAGTGTCAGGGCACAACCTCAGTTCAAACTTCTGTAAGCTCTCTTTTCTCATCTGTAAAATGTGAGTTCGTTGAAGCAAATAAAGTTCTTGGCATGTAGTAAGAGTTCAGTAACTATTAGGTATCATTATTTTTACTGCTGTTGTCACCGTAATTATTAAAAAGAGATTTAAAAAATGATTAAAAATAGGCAAAGGACTTGCATGGACATTTCTAAAAAAAAAAAAAGATATATAGATGACCAGTAAGAACATGAAAATATGCTCCACATCACTGACCACTAGGGAAGTGTGTATCCAAACCACAGCACCACTTTATACTCATAAGATGGCTGCAGTCCAGCCAGAAGTAAAATAAGTTGTAGTGAAGGTGTGAAGAGATTGGAACCCTTGTTACTGTTGGCAGGAATGGAAAATGGTGCAGCCACTGTGGAAAACAGTGTGGCAGTTGCTCAAAAAGTTAAATGTAGAATCACCATACGATCCAGGAATTCCACTTCTTGGTGTGCACCAAGAGTTGAAAACAGGTATGAAACAGATACCTGTGCCTCCATGTTCATAGCAGCACGGTTCAAACCAGCTGAAAGGGGGAAGCAGCCCAAACACCCATGAGATGGATGGACAAATAAAATGTGGTATTTACACACAATGGGATATTATTATTCAGCCTTAAAAGAAAGAAAATTCCGATACAGCCTACAACATGGATGAACCTTGAAAGCGTTATGCTAAATGAAGTAAACCAGACACAGAAACACATATGTTGTGTGATTACACTAAATGAGAGAGGCCTAGAATAAGTAAGTTCTTAAAGACTGAGATTAGAATAGTAGTTATCAAGGGCTAGAGGGAGGGAGAAGTGGGTATCTTACTTAATGGGTGTGTTTTGTTCGGGATGATGAAAAAGTTCTCTAAATGGATAGGGGTGTAATGGTTACACATCATGGTGAATGTACTTAAAAATGGTTAAGTGATAAATTTTATGTTATGTATATTTTATCATAAACAAAAAGATTACTGAGATATTAAGGTCACATAACATGAAAACTTGCCTGTCCGAGTCCTCACAGGAGTACTTCCTGTGGTCCGTGTCTACTGGTGATAGATACACTGTTCTCCCCGCACCCAACACTCACCCTCCACCCCTGCAGCACACGCACACAGTCTGCCTGGAAGGAGGACTGAAGAATAGAGTGTGAAGGAGTGAACAGGAAGGGAAAGCTGGGTGGTTGGAAGGATCTAGAACAGGGGTTGGCCTGTGAGTCCAATCTAGCCTGCACTGTTCAATGGTTTTACATCTTTAAAGGGTGTGAAAACAACAAAGAAGAATATATGACAAGGACTACATAAGACACACAGCCTAAAATTTATGCTCTTTTGTCCTTTTCAGAAAAAGTTTGCTGACACCTGGTCTCAAACATTTCCATGGACTGAATTGTGTTCCCTTAAGTTCATGTGTGGAACCCCTGGGCCCTGATGTGATAGTATTTGGAGATGGGGCCTTTGGGAGGTGATTAGGTTTCTACTTTTTTTTTTGATTGATTGGTTTTAGAGAGAGGAAGGGAGGGCATGTTCCCTAACTAGGGATGGAACCCGCAACCTTTCAGTCTCCCAGAAGATGCTCCAACACACTGAGCCACACTGGCCAGAGTGGGAGGTGGTTAGGCTTAGATGAGGTTCCGGGCACTAGTGCCCTTACAAGAGAGACCTTAGAAAGCTTCCTTCCCCGCCCCCCCCCCCATCCATGTGAGAACATAGTGGTAAGGCAGCCTGCTGCAAATCAGGAAGAGGGGCCTCACCAGGAACCAAACGCACTGGCACCCTGATCTTGGACTTCAGCCTCTGAAACTAAGAAAATACATTTCTGTTGTTTAAGCCACCCAGTCTATGTGTTGTTATGGCAGCCAGAACAGACTAAGGTAAACATACCCTTCACAGTTTTGCCAAGAACAGACTCTAGTACTTGCTTCTTTGATTTTACCAAAATTTCTTTGCTTCACGAATGAAAAGGTTATTAAGAAGAGGAAAGAAGGCTTGGCCAGGTGGCTAAGTTGGTTGTAGCGTCATCCTGTACACCAAAAGCTTGCAAGTTTAGTTCCTGGTCAGGGCACATGCCTAAGTCACAGGTTCAGTCCCCAGCCAGGGTGCGTACAGGAGGCATCCAATCAATGTTTCTCTCTCTCTCCCCACCTTCTTCTCTTGCTAAAATCAATAAGCACATCCTCAGGTGAAGATTTTTTTAAATAATTTTTTTAAAAAGAAGAGGAAAGAACACTCACATAGAGCATGATCAGGGTTTTTGTTTTTTTTTTTTTTCCAATAACTGGAGTGATAAGCAGCAGGTTCCAAAACACTAAGAAGAATAGAGTTTCTACAATAGTCATTTTCTTAGGTGGCACCATCTGTTTTTCTTTGAGTGTAATAAAAATGACAGCTTTTCATGTACTGACACTCCCTAAGCCTTTTGAAGTCAAACATATGATGCTATTTGTGTGTAAAGGTTTTTCTCTTACACTTGTTTGTTTCTCCTGCTTGAATTTTTATGTAAACTCCCTTGGCAAAATTACACAAGCCACCCACACCCAGCACCTCCTCCCTTGCTGGAGAGCAGGGGTGGAAACCCGCTGGCTTTAGCGTAGAGGGTCCAGCATGCAGCTTAACTGTACCAGGCAGAGCAGGACTCCCTGCCGGGCAGGGCGGCCTGTGCCCACGGCCCCAATTGCACCACAGTCATGGATACACATCTTCCAAATGTGGCTTCTTCCAGACGTTTTTGGCAACCAATCCTAAACCTGCCCTTTCGTCTCCCTCTTTTCCTTTATAAACCTAATTCCTTTCCCCCTTTTCCTTTAAAAGGTACTAATACACATTTAACAACTTATTGGAGGTAGAATTTATATACTGTAAAATTCACCCATCATAAGCATTCAGTTTAATAGCTTTTAGTAAATTTTCCAAGTTTATAACCATCACCATAATCCAATTTTAGAATATTTCCATCACCACACTATGATCCCTCATGCCCTTCAAAAGTTCATTCCCATTCCTACTCCCAGCCCCAGGCAACTTGCATCTGTTAAGTCTCTAGATTTGTCTTTTCTAGATATTTTATATACATGAAATCATATAAACACGGTAGTCTTTTGCATTTGGCTTTTTTCACTCACTGTAATGTTTTTGAGGTCCGACTGTGTTATAGCATGTGTCAGTATTTCCTCTGTGTTGCTGACTCATATTCTATCACATTCTATTGTGTGGATGTGTGTCGCATTTTGCTTATCCATTCACCAGCTGCTGGACATTTGGGTCGTTTTATCTTTTGGCCATTACAGGTAATGCTGCTACGAACATTTGAGTGCAAATCTTTGTGTGGACATATTAAACCCCTTATTCTTGAAAATTAATAAAATTACATGTTTGTAGTTCTTAATTCAAAAAGCAGCTGAGTTGAAGTTCTTGTAATTCTAGTCCTCTGCCCCTCAAAAAAACCCTCCAAAACCAAACTGCCTTTGTTTTCACTTCAGTGAGGCTGTCGATTCTTTTCTCCGCGTCAGTGATCCTTGATGGAAAGGAGGCTCCCCACTTCTTAGAAAATGTCCCCAACGCCTGCTTTCAGAGAGAGAGAAAAGGAAAGGAAAGGGGAAGGGAGGAGAGGAGAGGAGTCAATCAAGTGAAGGGGTGTTGATTCGGTACATTTCTCGTGTCCAGACCTGTGCTGAGGGCTGAGGAGCCACCTGAGATGAGGCCCGGACCCCAGAGAGCTCACTGTTGAAATGAGGGGGATGCAGGGACTCTTCCTGTTTATTCTCTCCTCTCCTGCCTACTTTGATAAAGGAAAGTTATTTATAAGGACTATTAAAGTGTCTACCCATTTTTCTTTCCAACTAAAAGCATTTCAGCTCATGTAAGGAAATGAGTAAGAGTCAGTTTGATGCCAGTTTCATGTATGCACCCCTTTCCCAGAGAACAGCAGCTGAAGCCTCACCCACCACCATCCAGCACTTTTCCTCCTGAGCGCTCTTGGTTGAATATGTTCAGTACCTGGGAGCACACAGCCTCATGAGGTGGCCGGGTTTGTTCCATAGTCTGTCTTATTTTTTGAACCAAGCATTTTACTCGCTGTTAATTTTTCCATTAGTCTCATGTCCTTATGCCTGTTGTACATGATTTCCTTTTTTGTGTTTTGTAGTTAACACTCTGCTAGTTCAGGAGTTCTTGTAACTGACTCTGACCTCATTCTAAACAGATTAGATGGGGTCTGACCTATTTAGGAGAGAGTAATTGGGATGAGATTCTTAGTGTAGCCAAATATTGGTTGCTTGCTTGCTTGCTTGGTTGATTTGAACAGCCACCTACGTGCTGTTGGCGCATATGAAGCTTATGGTTCACCAGAAACTCTGTATTTCTTACATTCTTAAGTTGTACTGCAGTCACTTTGTTGTTGCTGAATCATACCGTTTTACATTTAGCCTTGTTAGATTTGATCTTGCTTAATTTTTTTTATTGTGGTAAAATATGCATAACATAAAATTTACATTTTAGCCATTTTTAAATCCATGGTTCAGTTGCGTTAAGTACATTCTGCTGTTCTGCAACCGTCACCACCAAGCATCCCCAGAACTTTTTTCATCTTCCCACTCTGAAACTCCGTGTTCTCAGAACGATTGCTCCCTACTTCCTCCCACCCCAGCCCTTGGCACCCTTCTGCCCCTGTTTGCTCTCTGTATTCGAGTACCACATGAGTGGAATGATAAAGTATTTGCCCTTTCATGAATGGCTTATTTTACTTAAGATGTTCAAAGTTCATCCATGTCGTAGCATTAGAATTACCTTACTTTTTAGGGATGAATTATATTCCATTGTATGTATATACCATATTTCATTTATTACGTCAACTGTTGATGGACAGACATAAGTGTTGTTTCCACCTTTTGGCTGTCGTGAATAATGCTGCTACTAATGTCAGTGTACAAATATGTGTTTGGGTCTCATTGATCTTACTGTTTTAACTCATTACATTCTGCCCCTGTTTGTGTTAATGGACGATTATCTGCAAATCAGATAGGCTTGATGTCTGACTTTACCCAAGTCCTTCTTAATGTGTTCCACTTCCCATTGATCTGAAGATACCATTTGTACAAAATGGTCGTTTTCCCCATCCCCAGTCTTTTTAAAATTATGACCTGGTCTTTGTAGCTGGCATGTGGGAGCAGACTGCTTCACACTTATCCTGGGTCTGGGTTTGTGAAAATTATTTTAGTTTAAGACTAACTGGGGTGGAGGTGGGGGTCGATCAAATAACCTCCAGGCTGGATCAGAGTGGGAGGTTTGGGGGTTTTTGTTTGTTACCTATCTCCTTGAAGGTCACTAAGACTACACAGAAACTACTATCAGGTATCAAAAAGCAGGGAATAGGATTGAATTCATTTACTTCACAAATGTTTATGAACTCCTACTTGTCAAAAGCACAACATGCTTTTGGAAATCAAAAGTGAATAAAACACACTCCCAGCTTTCAAGACATTTATAATGCAAAATATTATAATCCGAAGATCCTTAAGGCTTTAGCCCATAGCTATAAAAACATATCTACTTAAGATGAGGAGGATTGCAATATACATCAAAAAAGCAAAGTGTGCTTTGAAATTAGACTTTAGTGTAGATGGTTGTGAAGCAAGGGTTTGGGGACAGACTGAAAACTGACACAGGGAAGCTTTACAGGTGTTGGCGTTCCCTGTACTTTGGCTAACAGAGCACCAGGAAAACTCAAAGTACTCTTGTTCTTGACACTATAAAATTCTTACTAATTTTAGAGAATAGTCACTCTACATTTATGAAATTCTTTGTCAGAACTATTTAGTTAATAGGTATGTAAATGACTACTTATTTCATTGTGTAGGTGGATCGCTCCATGTTCACTTTCTAAGGAAGCATGTAAGCGCTAAAAACTATTAACATTGCAAATACAAAGAAGCAAGAGTTGAGGTTAGAGTGCCTCACCTTTGTTGTATCAGATGTTAGGAGCAAAGGTGCAAGGTCCATCTTGTAATTAAAATGTGTTTCATTCACTTAGTGGAATTTCTTAGTCACATCCAACCCTGACTGCCCTTTTTGGATGCAAGAAAACTTCGGTGATTTGTGGTGCCAGGTTGTTCATAATTATTGGTTTTCAAGCACTGAGGATCATGGTAAACATAGGTGGGGTGGGTCAGACGGAGGTGTTGAACGTTAAAACCACAATAATAGATTCTCATGCAAGATTTGTGGTCTGAGGCATCTCGTAAGAACATCTCTTTAAAAAAAAAAACAAAAACACCTATGAGACTCTTAAAAGTTTATTGTTTTTTCTGCATTAAAACAATTTCGCAGGAGGTCAGGAATTCCAAAGCTCTTCTGGCTTTAACTACTTGTTGTGATCAGCATGTGAGCCTCTGTAATTCTTGAGTTAAACCAGGCCCATCTGAGGGAAGCTGTCACTAGTGGGAGAGAATAAATGGGCCTTGCCGCTTAGATGGTCTCTGCTCTTCCCCCACTTGATTTTAAACAACCAGCGAATTGGCGTCATCTTCCGTTGTGTTTTAATCATTACATTCCCCTCCCTTGAAATGTCCTCAGGTTTCTAGTTGTCTTGCACATCAAATTAAAATTCTTGTTGGTGGATCTCAAGCTTTCCACCAATTTGCCCTTCCGTCATTCTGCTCTACCCCTCTTGGCTCCCACTAACTGCCGCTCACACTCACAGTCTCCACGTGAGGCTGGCCAGTGACACTCATTCGTCCTGTTAGTTTCTTTTTGTGGCTAACAGCTCACAGGGTTCCCAGTCCTGCGCCTGTCACTCATCGGTAAGCTGGGTCCCTTCTCACTTGGTCTTCCCACTTGGCTCTCTCCACAGTCGTTGTCACAGAGTGTGTTCCTTTGTGTGGCAGGCTCTTTCTGTGCTGTGCTGTGGCCGCTGAGGATAGAGACCAGGGACTGTGTCCACACACTGATCTTCCAGCTCTGTGCCGGACAGGGGAAGGGAGAGGGCCTCCAGGCTGCACACTGTGAGTGCTTTCTGTTAAAATGTTTTACGTATTTGTTTTTGTTTTCCTTTTCCTTTAGGTACAGAGTGAAGACAGTGTCCTTCTGTTTGTTATTGCCTGGACAATCACAGAAATTATCCGTTACTCCTTTTATACATTCAGTCTTTTAAACCATCTGCCTTACCTCATCAAATGGGCCAGGTAAAGAAGTACAGGGAATGAAGACTAACTTTGGAAATGATCCGTCACCGCAATGTTGTCTAAATACTGCCTCTTTGGCTCCTCAAAATAAAATCGTATGAGACAGGGGTTGGGTAGATACCTGGTCTGTAGATCTCATCAGGATAACGAACTCTACTTAATTTTGATTATAGAAATACTGTTTAAATTTTTTTATACTTGTTATTTTTATTGAATCAATTCTTTTCAGTTATGTTCAAATCTTAGTGGAGATTTGATGTAATATCACCTTTTTGTCCATATCAAATTTTATTGATGAGCTTCTGCCATTATGATGGTTTTTTGAACCAAGTTCAATTCTCCTATTCTCAATTTTGCCAAGTATGACACTTAAATTAATTTCTAATTAATAGCAAACATTAGATGGCTATTTAGCTTATTATCAATTTATTTACTTTGATCATTTTTACAGTAATATTTATTATGAATTGGATAAAAGGCTGACAGTTCTTCTCTTTATCTGAAGGAATCCATGAGATAGTTGTAAGCAGTTTTTTGTTTTTGTTTTTTTTTTTTTATTTTATTTATTTATTTTTAGAGAGGGGGAGGGAGGAAGAAAGAGAGAGAAACATCAATGTGTGGTTGCCTCTCATGAACCCCTCACTGTGGACTTGGCCGAAACCCAGGCATGTGCCCTGATTGGGAATGGAACTGCCAATCCCTTGGTTCGCAGGCCAGCACTCAGTCCATTGAGGCACACCAGCCAGGGTGTAAGCAGTCTTCTGAGTTGAACAAGACTAGGGAAGCCCTGGCTGGTGTGGCTCAGTGGATTGAACACCGGCCTGCAAACCAAAGGGTCACTGGTTCGATTCCCAGTCAGGGCACATTCCTGGGTTGCAGGCCAAGTCCCCAGTTGGGGGCATGTGAGAGGCAACCACACATTGATTGTTTCTCTTCCTCTCTTTCTCCCTCCCTTCTCCTCTGTCTAAAAATAAATAAATAAAATCTTTAAAAAGAAAAGAAAAAGACTAGGGGAGGATTGAAAAGGCAAAAGAAGCAAAATTATCCTTGGGGCCCAAATGTCTCGTTTCATAGAAGGAAATGGGTAAGTTTGGTGGTTAAATTAGAGACAGGCCAGTTTGCAACATTTCAAGTATATGGGCTCTCTTTTCTTCCTTTGTTTCTTTGTTTCTTTCTTCTTTTGCAATAAACATTTTTATTAAGGAAAAGGGAAGACTGGGGAAAATGTAGCAGTTTCTGACCAACCCGGGCAGGCATTGTGAACACTGTCTTCCCCGGTTATAGGGAAATTTTACCGACCAAGCCTTGATTTTACTCTTGGAGAATGATTCTTTTGTCCCTTGCTTTCCATGGCCTGTAGGAAATTCTTCCTTTTCACCCTCCTCCTCAGCGCGGCTGAGGCTGGCGACAGGGACCATGTCTCCCTTCATTGTCACAGAGTTCTCAGCACAGTTCCTGTCCCTGGGATTGGGAAGCCCAGTGCTCAGTGTTAGCCACAAACAGCCAAAGACGTTTTATTTTTATTATTAAAGTATAGTTGACATGCACTACAGGGTCCGGCAGAAGTAACGTCTGCTTGAGTGTGGTTGATAGGGTAATAATGTGGGTGTAGTAATTTATAGTTTTAATTTGAACATTTCACCTAAAATGTCCTATGATGTGCTTGGGTGTGATGCTGTGTTACAGAATCACATGCTTACAATTTTGTAATAAAAGATTTTGTAGAAAAAGGGGGTGCACTATTTGTGCTGGACCCTGTGTTATATGTGCGTTTCAGGTATACCACAGCCTTTTCCAGCTATTTATATACCTTACAAAGTGACTGATGCAATAACATTCGTTACCTGTCACTGTGTGGCACTATTCCAATCCCATCGAACATATTCCCTGTGCTGTCCACTACACCCCTGTGACTTAGGTGTTTTCTTTGCCTTCACCTTTTCCACCTAATCCTCCTACTCCCCTAACCCTCTGGTCACCATCAGTTTGTTTTCAGAGTCCGTTAGTCTGTTTCTGCTTTGTTTTGTGTGTTCATTTGTTCTGTTTTTTTGATTCCACATACAAGCGAAATCACTTGGTACTTGTCCTTCTCTGTCTGACGCATGCTTCACATAATACCCTCTAGGGCTGTCCATCACAAATGACAAGATTTTTTTATTTTCTAATGGCTGAGTAGTATTTTATTGTATAGATGTATGTAAAATTTTCTTTATTTACTTATCAGTGGACACTTATATTGTTTCCATATCTTGACTATTATAAATAATGCTGCAGCCAAAGGCTTTTTAAAATCTGAGCTGATGGTTTCTTTAGCAATACCTATACTTCAAAATGACTTCCAGTTCATTCCATAGGATGAACTTCTCTCTGTATTCTTTTGGAAACCTAGAGAATTTCTTTTTTTTTTTAAGATTTTATTTATTTAATTTTAGAAAGAAAGGGAGAGAAATATAAATGTGCACAGGATATATTGACCAGTTGTGTCTCACATGCCCCCAACTGGAGACCTGGCCCAAAACCCAGGCATGTGCCCTGGCTGGGAATCAGACTGGTGACCTTCTGGTTTGTAGGCCAGCACTCAATCCATTGAGTCACACCAGCCGAGGCAAGAATTTCTTTTAAAGTGAAAGAAATTGTGTGGATTCTCCCATGTGATAATAATTATAGTTTTTTTTCATTGAAAAATTATATAATGACCAAAGGCTATTATGAATTGTTAATGTTTTTTAAATTAGCATACACGACAGCATTTTAGCTTCACCATGGCATGGACAGACATTTGAGTGATTGGAGCAGTGTACACACAGTGAGCCTGCTCTGTTCTCTTCTGACTACGGACCAGACCTGGTGTACGTCGTTAGGGATTCCTAGACGCATGGTCCAGTGCCTCCCGCCCCCTCTCTGCAAAAGTGCCATCTCCACTACCACCCCGTAGGCAGGGTCAGGGTAAACCATGCCTCCGAGCCCCTACTTTACCAATATTTGGCATCACCTTAGAGATTTTAGGGAGTTGTTTTGAAGAGTCATTTATTGAGTCAGACCAAATGTTGAGGCTGACCAAACACACTTATTTTAGAACATTCAGAAACATACCTGCTATAGGCCCCTTCCAAAAACTGGCTTGTAAAACCTGAACTTAAACAGTGGGTAAATAGGAAAATGTACAGATGATAGTTTTTTAAAGAGCAGTATTGATTAGAAAGGTGGGAGTGTGTCTTTCTACTGACGTTGGCTTCAAGGCTCGGTGGTGAGTGCTCTGCTTTGTTTCAGGTACACACTTTTCATCGTGCTGTACCCGATGGGGGTGTCAGGGGAGCTGCTCACGATATACGCCGCTCTGCCCTTCGTCAGGCAGGCGGGCCTGTACTCCATCAGCCTGCCTAACAAGTACAACTTCTCCTTTGACTACTACGCATTCCTAATTCTGATAATGATCTCCTACATTCCACGTAAGTAAACCATTGTACGTATGCTTGTTTATGTTTTAAAAGTTGTCTCTACAATAGCTAGAGGTAAAAGCCTTTGGTGGTTTTTACACCACATGCAGGTATATGTAAACCTAGTTGATTGGGAATTTTCTCTGGTAGTAATTGTAGAAAGATGAATCGTTCTCCATACAGCTGCCAAAACGCAGCCCTTCTCAGTGTTGTGGGTTTGAGACAGTGAATACCAGGGCCGGTAACTGTCTGTTGGGGAAAAGCACTGAGTGGAACACCAAAAAAAGCCACTGAAGCCTTACCTTGACTTTTTCTGTTTCTCAAAAACCGGTTATTAATGGCATTGGAAAAACATTGTAAAGAGATTTTTTGCATTTTCACTGTATCAAAATAGACAGTTATTTCATTTTTAGGGAATCAGTAATTAAGTGGAAAAAAAATAAAATATAATAGGTTAATTTATTTTTTCTCTATATCTCTTCTTTTCTTATTTAGAAGCAAGCACTCAAACCATCTGAACAGAACACAGTGTTCTCTTCAGAATGGCTTCCAGCGTTTCAGTGGTCCCGCTAGAGGACTGTGCTGGGTAATCACTGTGCCTATCTACGCACTTGATAACAGGCCGAAACACGTAGCCTGAGGCTTCTGTGAAATGAGTCCTGTTTGCTGAGGCCTTTTCTTGAATTCTGATGTTCATTTGAAATCCTGTGGTTGGTTTCCACATATCCAAAAGGCTCTTCTTCTACCCAAGAACATATGTTTCTTCTCCTTTAGCTATTCCTGTAGCCATTATGGCTGTGAATGTTATTTTAGCCTATAAGGTGCTGTATTCTCCCCTGCACCTCAGGTAAAACTCAGACAAGAGGGTTGGGCTTTTCTTTAGCCTACAGCATTAACCGCATGGATCATCCTAACAGTCAGGGACAACGTGTGTTTGTCCTTCTGTGGGAAACTGTATTTCATGCATTGTGGAAAAACCCTACATCCATCCCTAGCTGGTGTGTCTCAGTGGATTGAGTGCCAGCCTGAAGACCAAAAGGTTGCTGGTTCAATTCCCAGTCAGGGCACATGCCTGGGTTGTGGGCCAGGTCCCTATTTGGGGGCATGTGAGAGGCAACCGATCAATGTTTCTCTCTCACATCAATGTTTCCCTCCCTCTCCTTCTCCCTTCTCTCCTTTCTCTCTAAAAAAGAAAATCTTTTTTAAAAAGAATACTAAACTAAGTTGAGAAAATCAAGATTAAAAAATACAATCCATGGGTAAGTTTAAAAAAAAAACACACTACATCCAGATTTCATGTGAATGTTTACCTTGCACACAGCTCTGCTTCATGATTCATTTCCCATTGTGTACTAATTACCAGGCCCTCCTCTCTGGTGCTGAAACCATGGGGGCCAAAGGTCATCTCTCAAATGAAAAATGTAGTTGATTACCAAACAGATAAATATGGAAGAGTCAAAAAAACCCAAGCAGCAAAAATTAACAGTTTTCTTACCTTTCTAATACCGTTCTGTAAGAGTTTCATCTTCAAGTCTCTAGAGCAACAATTCTTAGCTGCAGCGTGGCCACACCGGAAGAACACGTTATTCTAGTCCGTGGGCACCACAAGATTTTAATTCAACCTAAGTTCCTGGTTACGTAGAAGATAGGTGCCATTTTGAGTAACTGGGAGAGGGTCAAGGAGGGTTTCGTGAAATCAGGCCACTAACGAAATGCTGCCACCCTGACAGAAACCTGAGGGCAGACGCAGGATTTGTAGTCTGTCTGCGAAGGAAGGGCTCCGTCCCGGACAGCCCTCCAGGGCGACCCGCGGCCGTGCGCGCCTCCCAGTCTTTTCCTCTTACCTGCGACCTGGTGATACTGAGAAGGGGCCTGGTCAGGCACAGGCAGCCCTCCCCAGCGATTGGATTCCTGAAAGAAAACAAGCCTAGTTCTCTGGGGTTTTCCTTCTTGGCTTTAAAAGAGAGAGAAGAAAAAACATAGACCTCCAGGCCTACTGTCTTTTAGAGAGTCCAGCGGATTTCTCAAAAAGTCTGCTTTCTTTACCTCAGTTCCCTCTCCCTTTTCTTCTTCAGCCTTCTTTTGTTAAGAGAATTTGGCTTGGTTAGGGTTTATAGTCTTTCTCCTTTTTAAGGCAGCTTACGTTTTGTAGACAATGAAAAAGGGTTGATTTCAAATAAAGATTAAAAGATTTTCTTCAAATCTCTGACTTCCAACCCAGCTCAGGATGGCAGCCCAGACCGTATCTGCTGCTATCCACATCATTGTGTCTGCTGGTACTCACTTTGCTTCTGGCCCGGGATGTTTTCAGTGGTTTAGGTGGTAATACTGAGGACAGTTTGTACAGTTCATTCCCAGCCAGCTGTACATTTGCATCTTTCCAAAACTTTGTATTTATTACAAGAAATGCAGGATTAGGAGAGGTTGCTATTGACATGTTGTCTTCTTTGTCAAATTTGGCTTTCTTTCTACAACTTAAGTTTCTTTTAGTCTTATTAAATTGGAAGTCTGTCCAGAAGGTATCCAGCCATGTGATATGAAAAATAGAGACATTTATTGAAGATAGAAGATACAAGAAACATTGTACACAGGACAATGACACCTCAGTCCCCTTCAAAGTAGGCACCTTGGGATCTCACACAATTCTCCTAATCACCATCAGCTGCCCCATCATATTTTCCTAAATCTCATCGATGGTCTAAAATATTTTCCCTTTCAAAGGTGGTTTTAGTTTTGGGAAAAGCGAAAAGTTGCAGGGTGTCAAATCTGGGCTATAAGTGGGGCTGAGTCACCTGAGAGATTTTATGTTTCGCCAGAAATCTCTGCACGAGACATGATGCATGAGCTGGTGCGTTGTGATGAAGCTGCCAATCGCCAGTTGTCCATAGTTACAGCCTTCTGAATCATCCAAATAGTTTCCACAGAGTAATGTTCAGGCTTAACACAAACTTTGATGCAGATTCATTGCTCTACTTGCTCAGTCATTTTGAATGTGAGGGCCACACAGTACACATGCTCACTCAGTGGCATCTACCACCCCCACTGACTAGTACAGTGAAGTTGTCATTGTTCATACATGTGCATTCCAGCCCACTCTCCTTGGCTGCCAGGTCACATCAACATCACACAAACCATTCTCCTTATATTAACAGTAGCTGGACTTTTTCCAGACAGACCTCATGTGTGTGTGCATGTGTACATCTATTCGTGTATATATAGCAACACCTGACCTTTTTGCAGTGATGCCATGAAGCCCAAATTGTGGCCCATGCGCTCTGGCCCCAGGAGTGTCCTTGGGTTGGGATGCTTGGAGTCCTTTGCAAGATGTTCCTCCCCCTGCATGTTGCCATGTGCAGTATCTGGAGGACTTAGTAGATGTCTGAGTCTTACTTACAGTTTCCCTCCCCACATTGGTGAAAATTAGTTATAGAGTGGGAGTTAAAAAAAAAAAGGCTGAGGAACAATGGTGTAGGGTGAGGGCTCCAAGAAGCTTGGCACTCCAGGTTGTCAGTAAGCATCACCACACCTGTTGTTTAGAGGAACTGAGAGTGAAACTTACCTCAGGCAGAGCGTTTCCAGTTGCTCTCATCTTACAGGAAGGTGGGCACAGCAGCACCCACAAGCCTCCACACCCACCCCAACACACAGCCTGACACACACTCACTGCATAGCAGCCATCTCCGTTCAGTGGGTCCTGAACTGGGAGAGCAGGAGATAGAATTCTAAACAGCCTGTTGTCAGGTTGAGACCGCCTTAGGGTTAGTCTTCATTATAGCCCAATGTAGGTAAACATAGTAGCCACAAATCCAGAATTGTGTCAGCTGTTATGGTTGGGTTCAGCCCAAACATACGGGTAATTCAACTGGAGACAGTGTCGTCCAAGTTCTGGTCACCAAGAAGTCACTGCTAGAGCTATAAAGAACCTTCAGCCAGTCTCCCCATTTCTCTGCCACCCCCTCCCCCACACACAAACATGCATTTCTTTTTCTTAGTCACTAAGAAACCTCTGGAAGATGTTAAGAATGAAAGGGCCACATTTGCCCTCTGGTTCTGGCATCTGACTCCTCCGGCAGCCAGTAGGCCCTTGCCCACAGGGACGAAGGTAAAGGTGTGCTCCGCCATCTTGCTCTCACCGCCACCACAGGCCTCATGAATGTCTGCAGGTCCCGTCCCCACTCCCGCCCTCCGGCCCAGCTGTGAGGCTGCAGCGGCCCGTAAGGGGTGTTGTAATCAAATGCAGCTGGAGGAAAAGTCCGCAGCATACTTTGCCACAGCGTTTCCCTTTACTAAAACACATCTATGGAAATGTGACTGGCCCCACATTTTTAAATGATTACAATTAGCATTCCTTATGGTTTAATTATATCTTTACTTCCAGTTTTTAGATTATAGAGCTTGTCAAATTTTCTAGCTCTCAAACCAAAATAGTTCTGTCACTGTTGAATTTTGTGCACAAGCTGGGCCTTTTCTGTGAATGAGCCTGCAAATAGTGAGTGGAGCGGTTGGCAGCCCTGCTCGGCATCAGAGCCTCCTCTGCAGTTTATCAGGTCTGTGCACAAACCCACTGATGTCTTGGAATACTTTGGGAGCATTATTTGAAATGTTGCCAACTTGGAAGCCATTAAAAACGAAGAAACTGTCGGAGAGAGTTGGCAGTGGTGGAAATTACCTCCCCCAAAATATAGGTTATTGTCTAAAAAATAGAGATTGGAGCTGTTGAGAAGGGGAGGAAAGGAAGGATAGCGTACAACCAAGACCATCTCGCTGGAGTTTTTACATGGTTATCGAGCCCCGCAGTTTACGGTAACTTCGTGATGACCCCACAGCTGAAACTGGCATTTCCCAGCAAGGACACGCTAAGCATTTGGGACGGAATAATGCTTAGTTGTGGAGGATTGTCACGTATTGCAGGTTTTAGCATTCCTGCCCCCGTACGCTGAATGCCAGTCACCTGCTCCCTCAGGAGCTCCCCCTACCATTTCCAAATACTCCCTGGGGAGGCAGTACCATCCAGCTCATTTGAGAACCATTACTTTTTTTTTATCCTCATCCAAGGAAATGCCTGTTGATTCTAGAGAAGGAGAAAGGAGGAAGAGAAAGGGAGAGAAACACTGATCATTTGCCTCTTGTACACGCCCTGACTGGGATCGGACCTGCAACCCAGGCATGTGCCCTGACCAAGAATTGAATGGTGTACAGGACAACGTTCCAACCCACTGAGCCACACCGGCCAGGACTGAGAACTATTACTTTTAAAAATAATCTGTAGCCCTGGCTGGTGCTGCTCAGTGGATTGAGCTCTGAACTGCAAACTGAAAGGTCTCCAGTTCAGTCCCCAATCGGGGCACATGCCTGGGTTGCAGGCCAAGTCCCCAGTGGTGGGGTGTGTGAGAGGCAACCACACATTGGTGTTTCTCTTCCTCTCTTTCTCCCTCTTTTACCCTCTCTTGCTCAAAAAAAAATTTATATATATACATATACATGTATATACATATTCACACACATACACACATCTCTTAAAAATAATAAATATATCTTATTATTTTAATGTATCTTTATTATATTTATATATCTTTATTAAATATATCTGTATTAATATATCTTTATATATTTAATATATCTTTAATATATTTTATTTTTAATATATCTTAAAAATAAAAGTAATCTATAAGTTACCAAAGACAGAATCTTCAATTCCTGAGATACTGGCTTTTTTTTTAAGATTTTACTTATTTATTTTTAGAGAGAGGGGAAGGAAAGGAGACAGAGAGGGAAACAAACATCAGTTGGTTGCCTCCCACACGCCCCCAACCTGGGACCTGGCCCACAATCCAGTTGTATGCCCTGACTGGGAATTGAACCAGCAGCCTTTCAGTTTGAAGATCAATGCTCAATCCACTGAGCCACACCAGCCACTGGCTCTTTTAACGAAGACTTTTTCTACATTCAAACTTGGCTTAGTGGTATTCAGATCAAATGTATTAGCACTCCTTCCCACTCAAAGAACAACCTTTCTTGGGAGCCCAAAGCCTGGTCCTGATCTGTCAGTGATTTGCAGTGAAACCCCAGACAAGTTGCCTACACTTTCTAGGACTTGAATTCCTCCTCTGAAACAGGGATAATAACTCCATCACTAGAATTCTTCACCTGCTTGTTGTGAAATCAGAGAATGTGAGTGCAAAGATAATAAGAGTGTAAAGAATGTTATTTGGCAGCTCTGTGGCATCTTGACTAGTAACGATGGTGTCTGCCAGTCCAGCCCACACCAGGCTAATGCAGGAGAAGGTAGGTCTCTTTGTGTTTTTCTTTCTCTTCCCCAGGCCCACCTGGTACCTTCTTTGTTTGCTGGGTGATAAAGTATCAGAAAGTTATAGAGGACCTTAAGTCCCTGTGCTTTGAATAGAACATAAAATTTTAAATGATCTCCTTAACCAATTCTTTCTTTTCTTTTCAGTTTTTCCCCAGTTATATTTCCACATGATACACCAGAGAAGAAAGGTCCTTTCTCATACTGAAGAACACAAGAAATTTGAATAGCTCATGTTTCCTGAACCCCTCCAAAAACAAACTTTTCAATGACAAATATGCTGCAGACTTTTTGAGTTCCCAATACGTTTCATAGAAAATAAGAACTATTTTTAAAATACAAAACAAAACAAAAACCAAAATCCAGTGTCACACAGACCTGGGATTTTATAAAATTTAAAAAAAAAAGCTCTTACATAAAGCACCCTGGCCAGTCCATTAGGCATGCTTTTTCAACCAGGAGTTCCCAACATTTACTATGGCGCTAGAGAGGGATTCGGCATTTCTGTCCTCCGTTCCCATCGTGTATCTGATAAATAAAGACCTGTAACAGCACGTACTGAGAGTTGCAGTCTGAGTGATGGCGTACATGCGGACGCCCGGCTTGCAGTGGAGTTCCGTTCCAGTCCGTGGTGTGTGTAGCGTTCCCTTCCAAAGTGCTTGACTGCATGCTGGAAACTATTTGTATTTTTGAAGCAGCAAACTTTGTTCTCTGGAATGCTCTGAGGTTATGACTAGGACCTCCCCCTCATATCTAGTGAGTGAAATACACAGTTTTGTGTTTGTGAAGCTTTGGGATAGTGCCCATAATCAGAAAACAACCAGGACCCTTCTGTGTGTTTTCAGTTGAGACATTACTGCCTGCCACTAAGAAACCTGCTTGAATGTAGTAGGTATGTGTACACTGTAGAGAACCTACCTTATCCGGGGCTCAGCCCCACTGTATTTTCACTATATGACAGTTCTCAGAAAGGGCAAGTTTCATCGCTAGTCAGTGACAGGTACCTTCCACAGCACCGTTCTCAGAACCCCTCTGAGGAATGCGTTTGCCAATCACTGTTCTCATTTATGGACCTAAAACCCGTCTAGTCACAGGAATAGAGAAGCTATTATTGAAACGCATGGAAGGTGTTACTTTAGAAATGTAGTCCAGAAGAACATTCAGGAATAGGTTTTTACACCCTTATCATTTTACTTTTTAATTTTCATGAAACTCTTCTGTTTGGAAATTTTCCCTAATCGTGGCCCTCTGTAATTCCCACCATCTTACACAACTCGAGGCAGTAAAATGCCTGGCTGGGCAGTCCTGAGCTACAAGCGGTGCCGTCCCATGTGCTGGAGCAGCTAAGAAATGCTTTGGTCAAATGGACATTGTCTGATTAACATCATGTCTTTATACCATTCAGTTGCTCAGCTGTGCATTTATGACTCTTCAAGGAGAGGTTGGTGAAAATGTAAGGCCCAAGTTTAAATGTGCATTAGATTTTAAACACAGGATATTCTTTGTAGAGCCATTTTTTCCTTTTTTTCTTTTAAATTGGTTGATCTTTAAAACTTTAAAAGTCTAGTTTATAGAGTAGTTATTTAAAATATAATTGCTAATATCAGAAGAGTGAAATAATGGGAAACTTAATTTTTTAATTGCTTATTTTCATAGAGGCTTGAAAATTACTATAAAAATGAGAGAAAACATGCACACTGAAATGTAGTTAGTGCAGGCAAGTGCGTAGTCAGTTACTTTTGAAATTGAACCTTAAACTTCTGCTTCTTCAAGTCAGCACTCAACTTGGGTGTGTTGAGATCAGAATCTGTTCTCGTACTTGATAAATATGTGGAAAAGATTATATTTCATGGTTTTTCTTTTTATTTTCCCAAATGTATTTCTACTGTAAAATAGAATCAGTTTGGGTTATATGAGACTTATTATTAATTTGGGTAAGTTTTTTTAATTGTTTTTGGAATAGTTAGTAGAGGGTGGGATAAAAAAGCAGGTTTTTCAAGATTGCCGGATTGGTTCCATTCAGGCCTCTCTGTTACAGTTTGTCACTATTCACAGAAACAGCCTGTTGCAGACGGTGGTGTTGCATCTGACTGAGCTTTGGCAACAGGAGCACAGCCAGCAACTCCTTCCTCAAAAAGGGCCTCAACCCCCGTGTTATCTTTGTGCATCAAACATCTAAAATGCTTATGGCAGATGAGTAAGACATGCCACCATGTCCTTCAGTCACCTTTCTCAGTAACTGGTTTCTTCAGCTCCAACATAAATTCATTCTTCCTTTGAAGTGGTGGCATCCTTTTATGAATTGAGACCATCTAACCCCACCAAATGTCCCTTCTGCTTATAAAGTGTGAATGAAGAAGGTAGTATTGGTGGCTATTTTGTCAGACTGCGTGTTCATTTCAGGGCACAAAGGCATCATCTGCCGAGCTGCACCCCCAGGGGATGTTTCAGAGCCCCCGCCCCCTTCGGGGACCACCTTCTGGCAGAGACTTCTGTGAGGTGTGTAGTAGCGCTTTGTAGACACAGCTGCTGATTTGCATATTGCTGTGTTCTGTCTGCTAAGGTTGGGAATTTTCGTTTAACACGAGCTGCGAAGGCACAGTTATCGAAGGCACCATGGGGCGTTAGTCGTGGAATAAAAAGTACCATCCTCCCAGACAGGGTTCCTCTGAAGTGAACTTCCTGCAAAAGACGTAGCATCGAAGAGGCACAGGAAGAGATTCTGCCCTCATTTCCACTTGTGCTTTCGGTTATTCGTTTGTAATAAAAGGTTGGCATTTCTGTGATACAACCTATGAATTATTTTCAATTCTGAGTTTCAGATAAAACATTACAAAACATCAAAAGCAGTACATACTGCTTCTTTGAAATTTAGGTAAAAATTTATACAACCGTATATACAGTCATTTTTGTATTTTTTCTATGTTGTGAAAACCAAAATTGTAATTTTATAGGCCTTTGATTCACTGAAATTCTATAATTTAAATGGATTTTTTGTATATTTAGAAATAAGGCATTCAAAGACTATGCTTAACTTTCTATGCATGCATTTGGAAGCTGTTTTTACCTGATGTTACCTAATGTTAACAGTAATAAGTTGTATTCATAAAATACTGATCTGTGTTGCATTTCAAAATAAACTGGTGTGTGCTCTGCCTGGATCTGAAATACTGACCAGTTGAGTCTTAGTGATTTTTTTCACATTAAATTGGCCTGAAAGTGGCACTGTAGAAATATGGAAGCGTTTCAGTTCCGTTACAGATTCCAGCTTTTTCTTTGACAGTGTTAAAATGTGTTTCTGCTAACCATAATGGTTCTGCACTTGCAGGAAAAGTAGATTGTGTTAAGAGGTTTCCAAAAAGTCATTCTTCCTGCCAGCCTTCAGAGGGACAAGAGGGATTCCTCATGTAATGACCAGGAAATCTAAGAAATGCATCAGTAAAAGATTAAGGACCCTTGTCTTAACAATTTTTTTTTTCTCTTTAATCTAACTGTTCTAACATAAGTTGAAAGGGGAAATACTATTGCCCAGCCATGTTTGTTCTATGTTCAGATACCTGGTCAAGGGGTCAAGAACCCCCTCCCCCAAATGCCCCCACATGCAGAACAATCCTAGGTACAGCTTCGCGCACCCTGAGCTTGTGACAAGGACACAGCAGGAGATTCTCAGTCCGGCCACTTGGGACCTGCTGGCTCTAGACCCCAAAATTTCTTCACCTCCAAATGAAAGTGTTGCTCTCTCTGGGTGCTGGGCACTTTCTTGTTATTTCTTTGGGTGACTTTTGTTATTTGCCTCCAGCAGCAAGGTGCCCCCACGTGCGTCTGCCAGGTCTTCAGAGTTAACGGCCACTGGTGTCCACGAGTGTGATCTGGATCCCAAAGGGGAACATTTTCTTTCTAAATGCCATCTGATCACGGCTTAGATGTTGCCAACACAGTGGTTAGAGTTACAACTACCTCTCTCACACAGTCTAATCTGGTTGAGAGGCAGGCTTTTTATTTATGAAAAGAAAAAATTACTGCAACTGAAAATGATGGCCAGATGGTAAAGTTAATAGTAGAGGCAACCCAGAAAATACCACTTTTACAGTCCGAGGGTGGCAACGGACACTAGGGCTTTCTGATTTGTCATTGTCATATTTTGTGGCAATTATGTGTACTATGTTAACATGAGCCCTCGCCTGAGGAACTACCATCGGTATAATTGAGAGACTCGCTGTTCACACAGCATTCCAAAAATACCACCGTGTTGTTCCGTTCCCTTTAACAAGAATGAAGACTAGCTTTGCAATTTCTCATTATTTTTTTTTTAAGTCCCAGCCTTACAAGTACACCGGCTCATTGTCATACAGTTTAGTGGCGAAGAAACTGTTCTAAGCAACTATTACCAAAAATAGCCATACCTATTAACATTCCACTTGCCTGCAGCTGAGAACTAGAGTTAGAAGAGAGCTGTGCGGGGTTTTTTGAAGACTTTCTTTTAGACCTGTGAGGGACTATTTAATCTTTTTTTTTTTTTCAAATTTAGAGATATACCCTTCAGGGGTATATCTCATTTCCAAAAAATAATGTTTTCCCACAAATGGCAATTCCACCTAAAAGTCTCATTTGATGTGCAAAAACAAAATGTGTGAGAGGCTGTGTGCATAAGTACCCATTTCATAAATCTCTTTAATATTTGGACATTGCATTCTGCTCACTAATTCCAGCACATAGACATTACCAGGGTAGCTCTGTTGCAGCTGTATTTGACCTTGGTGACTGCAATCCAGATACCTTTCCAGATGCTATCCTTGGTTAAAGCCCAAACGTCGTTTCTGCCTCCCATGTTGTAGCCCGGCTGCCCGCTGGGGGGCAGCACCTCCCTAGTGATCTGGAGCCGTGGGAGTAAAAGGAGTGTGGGAAACAGCTTCGGCCAAAGATACTGAAGGGGCGGAAAGACACATTAAGGAAAATTAGTTACGGGTCTCTATTGTCCATATAAAGTAAGGGCAGTCAGATCTCAGCATATTCTGGAGGGGTACAGGAAATAACAGTTTTTTAAAGCAAAGAGACCGGCTTGGACGCGTGCTGGGCAGCTCCGTCTACTCACTGCCTGCTACAAGCCCTCCCCCAGCATGGACCTGCAGGCTCCTCGGTTTTGAAATGCGCAGGGCTTTTGGAGCTAGTCAGAAGGCAGGTGTTAGTGCTCTTGTTTAACAGAAAGCCTGCTTGTTATTCTTTGAAACGTTTGGGGAGGTCAGTTCCCACTCTTCTTCTGTCTCTGGATATTTTTGGAGGGTAGCCTGGGCCATGAGAAAATGTCAGGCCACCTTATAAGGCCACGTCTGGCCCTGAGAATGCTTGTCTGCAGCATATCCAATACACTCCGTGGGTGTGAATTAACTTGACTCTTGGACTGTGGGTTTTCTCAACAGATTTAAAATGCTTCTTCTATTCATGCCATGGATTATTCTCACTCTTTAACAGGCTTAACGTCTCCCTCAGGAGAGAGCTGTTTAAATGACACCAATTTTGGACATACCAAGTAGATAACCAAAAGCACGTGTAAACCAAGTAATGTCCTCAACCACCACGCTGGGCTGTTGTGCGGGGCCAGCAGTCATGGTCTTCCTCTGGGGGTTTGTTTACACAGGTCCAACAGAGACAGAGGCAACGGCCGAGCAAGTGGTAATGTGGGTGTGGTCATTTATAGTTTTAATTTGAACATGCCACCTAAAATGTCACAATGTGTGCTTGAGTGTGACGCTATGTCACAGAATCACATGCTTATGGCTTTGTAATAAAAACAGGGGTGTTATTTGTGCCGGACCCTGCATAACGAATGATGTATGTCAGAGTGAAGCGCACAGGAGATCAGTTCTGAGCACCGATGGACATAGAGACATGTTAGGGCAAGGGTGTTCTGTGGTTTAAAAAGTTGACACAAAATTAAGGTTTTCTCTCCTGCTAAACTTTTCAGACTTTTTTGCATATGAGTGCAGTTTGTGAAGGGGGAGGGGCGGGAAGGTTGCTAATGCAGGGTTTTCAAAAGCTACTTTTGACCTTTATCCTTGAAACATCTTCAGGGCTAAGGTTGCTTGAGCACCTTGAAAAGTATGACTCTAGCAGCCTTCCCCATGGGGAATGTTGGCCCGTCCAGCGGGCGGAAACAGATGGGCGACTGGATTATTAGACTGAGAACCCAGGTGTCAGCAGCCCCAGCTGCAGTCTCATTTGCTGCTTACGGGTGGATCTGAAAGGTGTCTGTCTACCGACGGATGGCAACTTTGTTCATGTGAGAAGTGCCAGCCGGGACCTGCAGCCCCTATGGTGCCTCACAGGCTTAACACCCCAAGCTGGGATCAGTCTCCCTGCCACTCCCCCTGTGCCTGCAACCCATTTCTGAACATGGATTCATGTGTCCACTGTCAGCCGCTCACTCAGGAGGTGGCCTTCCACATTCCCCACTGTCGCCAGGTGGTGGCCGCTGTGTCCCCACGTGCCCTGTTACCTGACAAGGCTTTAGAGTTCCTTTCATTCTGGGCGGCATCCTCCCCGCATCAGCTCACCACACAGACCCTTCGGAGCCAGAGAAGCCAACACTACAGAATGGAAATCCAAGGCAACGAGAGGGCCCACGGCTCGCCCCGGCCACACAGTGAGACCCAGAACTGGGACTAGCTCTGGGCCCCCTGCCAGGGCAGCTCAGGGCTGTGGGCTCTCTTCTGCCCACACCCTTCCCATGGCTTTGCTGAAGCTTCCACCTCTCTTCCCCCTCTCCTCCGTTTCCCAATCTCCCCTCTCTGTGATCCCTCAACCTCCCCCGTCAGCCCCTCCTGCCAGTCTCCACTGTTCTTGTCACTATTACCATGAACCTCCGAGTGCACCCACGTGGCAAGACCCCAAGCTGGGGCCCGTCCAGCTGCCACCCTTCCCTGCACCGCTCATGCCTGGGGCTGCCCCTGGCACTCTGTCCATCATTCCCTTTCAACTCCATCTCCTCCTTAAACCTTTGACTTACTCTCAGACCAGAATAGCACCCAAAATTTCACAGAGAAAAGGGCCATCAGACAGCAGTCTTCCAGCTTTCCGTCACCAAATCTATAAACTTGCCTACATCGTCTCCCCCTTTTCTTGTCCTGATGTTAGAATGGAAGGGGTGACACTCTATCCAGAGCTAATCCCTCCTTTGTGCTCTAGATGTTTCCATTGCTCACCCCCTCGGGGACCTCACTCTAGCCACCTCGATCTCTCTGTCCTTCCTCTTTGCCAGCTCTCCCCATCAAGTACCTCCCCATCTTGACCTTGACCCCATGCACTTCACTGTTTCCATCCTCTCTCCTCCTGTTCTCTGGAAGAGTTGACTACAAGCAGTTCTGTATTTCTTACCTCATAGTCTCTTCCCATCTCACCAGCCTGGCTCTTCCTAGGCCACTGACCTGGCTCTGTTCCTTGTTATGAAATCCTACACATGCTCTTTAGTCCTGGGCTTATGGTTGAGATGGGGATGCCATTCTGCTGGATGTTAGAAATATGGCATGGCTTTGGAGTAGACTGGGGGGTACTGGTAATACCCTGCCCTGGTCGATGAAGGTATATGCAAAGGAAATAATAGCCAGCCAACAAGAAGTGTAATGATCAACCGTGGCTTAAGTTTCTGGGGAGCATTCTGGCAGGCTGGGCAAACCCCTAGAAAACACTTCTGCTTCCTAAACTAGTAAGAGATAGTAGCTCAGACTAAAGGAAATTGTGGGGCCTGCTCAGCACACCTCCCACCCCACCCCACCTGATTCTTCTCCATCCCAGGTCTCACCACTGACAGGGAGAAAGGCTGACCCAACCAACACACCACCTCTCCTGACTGAGGGTGTGTGCTGCCAAGCTTGGCACCGGGCTGGCCAAGGCTGCTGGAGGCCCGGGCTGGGAAGTACAGGAAAGCATCGGGGCAGAAAGCAGATCCTGCTCTGCTTACCGCTGCCGGCTAGGAGATCCTGAAAAGACCCACAGCACCGTACACTGACTTCTTCATGCCAATTGGCTCCACTGACTTTCACTAGCAGATGTAGCTCCATCAGCTCTTGATACTGTGCACTAAAATCAGCACTGTGCCCTGGCTGGTGTAGCTCAGTGGACTGAGCGCGGGCTGCAAACCAAAGGGTCTCTGGTTCAATTCCCAGTCAGGGCACATGCCTGGGTTGCGGGCCAGGTCCCCAGTAGGGGATGTACCAGAGGCAACCACACACTGATATTTCTCTCCCTCTTTCTCCCTCCCTTCTCCTCTGTCTAAAAATAAATAAATAAAATCTTTTTTAAAAAAATCAAATAAAATCAGCATTGCTCTTTCTTAGGGATGAGCTAAGATTTGCTGGGGGAAAGTGAAGAAAGACCTGGAACCCTTCCCAGGAAGCCAACATCATTCTTGAAATGAACTTTGCTCTAGACAGCCTGTTCTTCTGGTTTTCTCCTGCCTACCCCCTGACTCAGATGTTCTCAAACCTAAGTACGTCAAGAATCAGCCCTGGCTGGTGTGGCTCAGTGGTTTGAGTACCAGCCTGTGAACCAAAGGGTAGCTGGTTAGATTCCCCATCAGGGCACATGCCTGGGTTGCAGGCCAGCTCCCCAGTGAGGGGCACGCAGGAGGCAATCACACATTGATGTTTCTTTCCCTCTCTCCCTCCCTTCCCCTCTCTCTAAAATAAATAAATAAATATTTTTTAAAAAAAAGAATCACCCAGGGTGCTTGACAAAGACTCCTCAGCTCCCTCAGACCTATGTAATCTGATTCACTGGAGACAGAGCCTGGGGGTCCATTTTTATACCAGCCTCCGTGGGTGATTCTGCCCCAGGGCCTTATTCAAAAGAACATTGCTGGAGGGGATCCTGAGAGTTCTATCCAACTCCTCACTTCAAACCTGAAGCCCCCGACCAGCAGCGCCCCTGGAGCAGATGGGGCCCTTAGACCTGTTTAAGGGGGCAAGAGTTCCTGCAGATACTCATCCAGGAATGGCAGTCTGGGGGCTCCTTCTGGAAGTCCCAGCTCCTAGCACCAGCCCCCTCCCTCTGGTCTCAGAAGCACAGCCTCAGACGCAGCCTGCAAATGTGGAACCCAAGGGCTGACCCAGCCTCCTGTCAGGAACCTCAGCTTGGAGCCAGGCGCTGCTGCCTCGCCTGGTATATTTAGAAAAGTCAGGCTCCAGTTGCTCCCTGTTCCCTACAAAGTGTGAACTGCACCCATCACATGGAAATGTGATTCACTTTTCAACAACCAGGCTGAGCGCTTCCCACAGCCTCCAGGCAACCCTCCTTCCCTGCCCCACTCAGCCCTCCTGCTCCCCTGTCCTTGTGGAGGAGCTGAGGGAGAGCAGGTAAAAGGGCACCTGGGGTTGGGGGCAAAGGTACAATGTCTCTTTTACATCTTCTGATAACAATGCATTCATTGGCCCTGGCTGGTGTGGCTCAGTGGACTGAGTGCCAGCCTTCGAACCAAAAGGTCGCTGGTTCGATTCCCAGTGAGGGCACACGCCTGGGTTACAAGCTGGGTTCCCAGTTGGGGGTGTGTGAGAGGCAACCACACAGTGATGTTTCTCTCCCTCTCTTTCTCTCTCCCTTCCTTTCTCTCTAAAAATAAATAAATAAAATGTTTTAAAAAGAAGAAGAAGAAGAAGAAGAAGAAGAAGAAGAAGAAGAAGAAACAATGCATTCACTGGGTTTAGCCTGTTTCCTTTCTTTCTGTAAATTGAAGTGCTTCTTCACAGCCTCACAGCCCTCTGCTCCCAGTCCTCCCTGTCCCTGCACCTCCCGTGGTCTTCAGAAGCCCTGGAGAAGTTCACAGTGGGATGGCGAGACCCTCGTGGAAACAAGTACAATAAAGCAGAGGTTGTACTCCAGCTGCTTGTGGGCTGGATGTGGCTTTTTTTTTTCCTTCTTTTTCTAAAATGATATTCTAACTGGTGTTGATTACCAAAATTTTTAAATTAAGAGAGTTCACATTTAAAAACTTAATTTCCTGCTTCCCTTGTAAGAAGACCTGGAGTTTTGGCAACCCTGGGCCCCAGTCCTGCGGGGCACACAGTGAGGGTGGGGCATGCAGGCTGCCCCTCTCCACAGCAGGCCCTCCAGCTACCCGCCAGGCCGTGCGTCCACTTCTGTTCCCTGCCTGGGCACAGGAGGGCTGTGGATGTATAAGCCCATGTGTCTCGGGTCTCCTGGTTTCGCTGGTCTGTACCTGTATATACGTGGCAGGTACAAAGCACGCATATACCCCTGCCACAGGGACACGAAGGAGACATGATTTCTCCTGCTCTTCCTTCCACTTCCCTGTGTTCCTCAGCCTTCCCGATTTATCTCCTATTTCCTCTGCACCCCTTTCTCGTGCCCTAAACTATTGGCTTGTGAGGTTCTATTTTTGCCCAGCACCAACCTCCCCAACCCCTACCTGGCTCCTTAGAGACAGTGTCTCAGAGCTCTGGAGTCAGGCCCAAGCTTGACTCTTGCTCTGCTTTCTACCATCGCCACTTCCCTGCACCTCTCTCACATGGACGAGGCGGACAACCTCGTACCCAGTGCACAGGGCTGCCAGGAGGGGGCATGAGCCCTTGCCCAGATCGTTAAGTGGTCGAAGGGATCTGCGTGTGTTTTGGTGGAGAGTAGCGCAGACGCTGCAGCCACCTCTCCAGGAGCTGCAGGAACCTCACCTGCTTCCCTGCCTCTCAGTCCCAGGAAATAGTCTGAGAGCACCAGCTCCTCCACAGAGGTGCCCAGAGGTGGTGTTGCCTCTGACCCTTAAATGACATTGGTCAGGCCCAGGCTAGGCTCCACCCCAGGAGGCTGGGTCAGCAGGACAAGCCAGAACCTCAGGCCATGGGTTCCCCTCCTTCCTCCAAATGAACGGCCCAGCACTGCAGCTAGCACAGGGCCGCAGGCACGGCCACCTGGGCCACCTGGGCCACCTGGGTCTTCCAGCTGGGGACTGGGCGTCGGGGCTGAAGGATCACAGCACGGGAGGCCCCACCAGGACTGGCCGTCACCAGGGTGATGGTCACCACCCCTCCTCCTCCCGGGAGGCATCAGCATGGTCAAAGGGTGCTAGGCTTTGTAGAGAACCACCTCACGGAGTCTCTGCTCTGACACTCTCTCCTCCTTGCCACTTGCCATTTCATGTCAGGTTGGGGCGCCATCGGCCTGCAGGGCTCCCCCCACAGTGGCCACGGGTCCTGCTTACCCCCAAAGCTGGGCTGCTCCTGGTGGCCTGGGCAGATACCAGAGGGGATGGCAAGTCTGGGACCAAGTTCCCTGGGTCAGCTGATGGCCACCCTGGTGAAGGGGGGGAGCCTTACCTTCCCTGATGTGGATGAGGGCCTTTGTGGGTGGGGGGAGAAGGGAAGATCACTCACAGGGACCCAAGCCAGTGGTTCTTCAGAGGAGGGCTTGTTATCTCACAGGCTAAATTCAAGCAATACACAGGGCCCTGCTTCCCCGGGAGGCTCCAAAGGAGAACCCTCTTCCAGCTTCTGGAAGCACAGGTGTCCCTGGTTGATGGCAGCACCGCTCCAACCCCTGCCTCTGTCTTCCCATGGCCTTCTCTGCACCTCTGCATCTCAGTCCTCCCTCTCCTTCCCCTCCTCTCGCAGGAACGCCAGTTGCTGCCTCGAAAGCCCACCCTGAATCCCAAAAGGTCTCATTTCAAGATGAGATCGTAACCTCATTTTAATATTTGAAAATGAGATCTTAGTCCTTAAAAAAATGTTTGCAGACCTTATTTCCAAATAAGGCCACAGCCGCAGAAGCCAGGAGTTAGGCCTTGGACCTATCCTTTCAGGGGACACCATTCAGGCTGCTACCCCCAGGTTCCTCCTCTATAAAATGGGGACAGGGGTGGCCCCTGCCTCGCAAACCTGCCCCGCAAATCATGGCTTACGGAACGCACAGCACCTGGAGCCGAGCCCGGCACAGCGGTTGACGGTAGCTGCTGTTATCACTCCTCCTCCTTCCAGAGGCCACTGCCACTCGAGGGAACTTGCTCAAGCTGTTTCCCCTCACCCCAACAAAAGCTGTTGCCCAAACCTCTGCTCCCATGATCTCTGTACGCCCCTCCAGCTTTTCCCAGGGCCTGGGGCGAGTGGGAGATTCCCTCTGCCAGCCCATTGGCTCCTTTGGATTAAAAAACTGGATCGAATTCGTGTCTTTAAAAAATCCATTTTTGGGTCATACAAAAATATTTTGGTCACGAGCAATCATCTGTGCATGAGACATCAGAGAGAAAACAAAACTCACCCCAATAAGCCCGAAGTCTCACGATTTTCTCCCGACCATTTGGCTGGGCCCTTCACCCATCTCTCCAGCACCTGGTACCGAGCCTGCCATGCAGGTCAAGCACAGACATTTGTTGACAAATTAAAGGAGGACGGCAACCTGAAGGTCAGAGAAGACATAAAGGAGCAGCTGAAGGTATTGCCCAAGGACCCCTCGCTTGGGGTGGCAGGGGTGGGTCGTGGGGGTGATGGCACCATGGCAGGAAGGTCGACTGGGGCACACCGGGCACAGCCAGCCAGAGAGAGACCCGAAGTCACCACGGGCGTGGCTGTGCAAAAGCCACACCAGGTACCTTTGTTTCTGTGGCCTGTTTACTCCTTATGATTAATTACCATGTAGCATGATAGCAGTATATATGTAATTTTGTGGCAGATTAATTTTGTGATTAGCGTCATTTAATTATACTGCTGAACTCTGTTTGCTAAATCTCCACTACACTCAAAACAAAAAAAAAAACAAAATTGTTAAGGGCTCACTGTTCACCTCTGCTTTTGCAATTGGAAAACCCGGCCCGACACCCACAACGAAAGCAAGTTCCCTGGTGAGAGCCTCCCTGTGGCCGTGGTGAAAGCCGCCCTGTACCGAGCCCTCGCTGCCCTGGGCGCAGGGTCCCCCACGCCCTCACAAGCACAGTAACCCTGCTAACGCCCACATAGCATGCAAGCTGCGTGGGGGCCTCTAAAAGCTTGGGGTGGGGTCAATTTCCCCCACTCACCTGAGCTGGGGGAGGAGTCATCTGTCCAAGGCTGGGGCATGGCTGGGGTAACCTCAGAGCCCCTGCTCAATGCCTGAGTTCACTCCAAGTGGGCCTACCCTACCCCCACTGCCACCATGGCCCCCACCACGGACGGCAGAGAGTGGCTTCACCCCCGCCTTCCTCACAGGCTCCCGTTCCCTCCCTGTCTCCCCTGCACCAGTGTCTACAGAGCAGAGCACCCCAGGCATGCCGACAGACTCCTCGGGCTCCAGCTGGCCAGCCGCGTTGGGGAGGCAGGAAGCTGCAGAAGGAAAAGCCAGGATGTGCAGCGAAGTGAGGACTCCGAAGTTTCCAGAAGATCCTGAAGGCCCCGGCAGACCTCCATGGACCCTTTCGGTCCTCTCCCTCTGTGGAAGTTTTTTCCCTCATCTGCCCTTTACATATTGTCCAAAATTTTCCTCTGTCTCTCTCCTGAGAGAGGTTAAACGACAACCGGCCGGGCTCCTTTGAGGAAGCCCCTCTGGCCACCTGCAGGTCTGATCCATTCTCCCAGGCACCCCTGTGCCAGCCACCGCACACCAAAGCCTTCTCCAGACCACACACCTGAGCTCCTCCCAGGACAGCAACTCGAGCAGCTGACACTTGCTGAGCGCTGGGGCCACATCCACGCTGACTGACGCCTTTACATCTGGTCTCGCTGTGAAGTAGGTGCTGTCCTCACCACCACTGCTCCCCAGGTAAAGAGGAGGAGGCTCCGGCGGGCTGGGAACTTGCCCAAGACACACAGCTGGTAAGCTCAGAGCCAAGATTTCAAACCACGCCGGTTGTATTTTACAGCCCTCACTCTCGGCTGCTGCTGCTGCTGCTGCGTTGTAGCGCCTCCTCTCCCATCACCCACCCTCTCAGCAGATACTGGGGAGCAGCTCTTCAAGGCCAGACGCGGGTGCTGATGGTGGGCCCACAGACAAGGCGGAGATGGACAAGCCCATGCGGTGGCGCTTTCACCCAGACCCACCTGGCACCCAGCGCCAGCTCCCCTCTCCTGGGGCTTCGGGAGATCTGGCACGGGCTGAGCATGGGGTGGGATTCAGCAGCAGCAACCGCATTCCCAGCCGAAGAGGCACAATATTTGGGATAAACAGCACATCACAGAGCGGGCTGTGGACAAACTGCTCATGCTGGGCCTCGGGGCCTCCCTGGGAGTCTCCCATTCCCTGCGCTTGAATGAACATCAGCTTAGCCTTCCTCCTGATGGATAGAACCTCTAGGGGGGCAAACATGCCCCCACACCCTTCTCTTTGTCTTCCTCAACCAGTCATTGTTCCAATGAGGGTGTGGGCTTGCAAAGCTGACCAGCCCCCCACCTGCTGCCATCCCATCTGAGGGGACCCTCGCTAATCAACAGGGCTACGGCTGTGGGCCAGTGAAAAGCAGACAAATCTTTGGCAGGAGCGGGGTTGGGGGCAGCAAAGCCTGGCCAGGCAGCCCTACCTCCCACCCTGCAGAGGCGCTAAGGGGCCTGAGGCAGAGGGAAGGGAAGCCACCTGCCCCTGAGAGCTGCCTGTGCAGCCCAAGGCCTCCCGTGGGAGAGCAGGAGGAGGCTCTCTCTGCTGAGCCAAGGGGTCTGCAGACTCAGCCTGGGACCACTCCGGGAGGGACAGAGGAAAGGAGTGCCAGGCCAGATGCCCACCCCAGAGGGACCCCAGCTCAGCTCTGGTGAGGACTTAGCTCAGGAAAGGACTATTTTGTTGAGGCCACACCATGAGCAGATGACAGTTCTGCCTAACTGGCCCAGCTCCACGGTCAATGCCCTTCCACCACACCGCAGAGCCTCCTTCAGCAGCCAGGACCAGAGGCTGCCCCACCTCTCAGAGAAAAGGGGAAAAACCCAAATAAGTGGAGGAGTTTCTACGTACGGTGGTCCCAGTGCAGCCACGTTCTGGTCAACAGCCCCCACTGCCCTTGCCCACAAGTATACTCAGTGCGAGCCGGGCCCCCAAAGGCGGGAGGTGATGGCTTGTCATCCACATCCCCACCGACCCCCACGCCCCACGAAGGGGTCTGCCCTGCCCTCCAGGCTCTTCTCCCCCAATCCGCAGTCACAGGATGGCAGGGCCTTCTGACCTGTCTCTCAACCAGACTGGGAGCCGCCATCTCTGAAGGTGGGTGTCCAGGAGGTCACTCTGGAGCCGGCAGCTTCAAAAGCTTGATCATAGGTGGTGGCATCAGCCTCACCAACAGTGAGCAGGGATTTTAGGTGGTGTCGTGAGGCCCAGAAACCTGTGTTTCACAGCCAGATGGCTGCGATGCACACTCAGGTTGGAGGAGCATGAACCAGAGGACAGACAGGGAAGATAACCTAGACAGCGAGACAACCAAGGGAGCAAGTTCACAAACACAGAACTTGGAAGCGAACTAATGCATAGCACATATGCTCGCATCCAAGGGAAAGGCCTTCCCCGTGGCTCCCTCCCTGGGATAGGGGTCCTTACCCAGAAACCCCCTGGGTCCCCATTCCCTGCACTGCCCTTGTTGCTCCGTAGTTCTCCTTGGGAGCCCTAACACTGGTGTCACTAAACGACTGTGAGGTTTGTAGTGAGGTTCTGTCTCGCCCTCTGGACCCTCAGCTCAGAGAAGGCAGGGGGTCCAGCTTTGTTCGCGGCTGTGCCCCAGCACCTGCACTGTGTCCGGCATGTGGGAGGCACTCACGGGTGTTTGCTGAATGTGTAACTCAGGTTGGAAAGCTGGGAGGGGTAAGCTCAGGTACAAGGAAAGAAGCACGGAAAACAGACTTGGGCTTGTGGTCGGCAGGGCCTTCCCCATCCAGGAATTGCTCAGCCCACACAGGGATTTCACAGGGTGTGGAGTCCTCCTGTCTGGGGTCATCTCGCTGCCCCCAGCCTGGGTAGGACAGCTTCTCTCTGCATCCACGCTCCTCTGCTGCTCTTCTCAAAGCTTCCCACAAACGACAGCTTCTCGCTCTCCTCTCCCGGTGCTGTGACAGTGATGGATGCTCTTTGCTGTTAGGGATGTTCTTTGAGTCTCACCCCTATGTTCCCCATGCCATTTCTACCCCCTTCCCTCTCCTCCTTAACGTCTGGTCAACAATATCAGAACTAGATGGGAGCTGCCCTGGCTGGTGTAGCTCAGTGGATTGAGCACAGACCTGTGAACCAAAGGATCGTGGTTCGATTCCCAGTCAGGGCACATGCCTGGGTTGCAGGCCAGTTCCCAGCAAGGGACTCATGAGAGGCAACCATACATTGATATTTCTGCCCCCCTCCTTTCCTTCCCCTCTAAAGATAAATAAGTAAAATGTTTAAAATAAATAAATAAATAAATAAAAGAACTAGACGGGAGCTTACAGATAATCTTAGAAAACAGCCTTCAAGTCTTTTGTGTGGGGTGCTCTGCAGTTGTACTCCTTCAAAAGTACCGGTATGTCCAGTATCACTTGGGAGCCATGTTTTGTGTTTCTCCTTTCTGATATTTGGCGCTTTGACATGCCAAAAAACTCAACGAGCAATTGGCAAAGGAAGTTACACAAACATGTTTCACAAATCTCTAAATCTTGGAACAAAAATGGTCATCCCACTTCTGCAAATATTTCCACATAGGGCTGCAGAGTTCAAGCCATCTTTTTTGGGTTATTTACTTATTTATTTATTTTGGAATGCACTTTGAGTGCAAACCGTGCAATGGCAAGAAAGACCCAACTGGAATGAGAAGTGGTGGTGTGCTTTGTGCTGGGATTCACTCAGCCTCAGCCCCAGGGACTGGGAGAGTTTCGTGGAACCAATTTCCTTCTTGGGATTGTTAACATAACCCTCTAATTGGAGCACTGAGGGCCCTGAGCGGCCAGTTCTGTGCGGGAGCACATTCCCAAGGATGAGGGAGAGAGTCCAGGCCTCTTCTTGGACTTCCCATGGACCACAGGCCCTCTAGCCCACTCCTGCACCGCAGGTGCGCAGGGTCGCCGAGGGCTGGACTGTAGCAGCAGTCAGTGGTCACCCATCGTCCACATGCTGCCCTTCTTCGAACACTAGTCAATATCGTCCTTCCACGGGTGCCATTCATCAGACTTTCATCTGTTCCAGGCATGGTGCTAGTTTGCCTAATCCTGACAGCAAGAGATGATGACGATATTGTTTTCCCCACTTTGTAAATGAGAACACTGATTTTTCCCAGGCACTTGGTCTGAACGCACTACTCTTTCATTGAATACTTGCATATTTTATGTAATCTAATACAAATAACAGTTAACTCATACTGAGGGTTCACTATGTTCTAAGAGCTTCACATGTATAAACTCTTCTCATCACAGCAACCCTGTGACATGGAACATCACTGTCATCCTCATTTCATGTATGAGAAAACCGGGGCACGGAGTGGTCGAGAGTCCTGCCCAAGGTCACTCAGCTATTGGCCCCATCATCAGCTCCAGGCAGGCTCAGCTCAGTTCAGGCGTGACTGTGTTGCTTCCACGTTGAGGGGAAACAATTCAGAGAGTGGCGAAGAGCATGGATTTGGGAGTCAGACATATTTGGGGTCAAGCTCCAGTTCTAACCCAGATGGGCTGTGTGAATATGGGCAAGTGTATTGGCTATCTATTGCTTTGTAACAAATCACCCCAGCCTTTGGCTGCTTCAAACAATTATTACCTCACAGTTTCTGTGGGTCAGGGATCTGATAGTAGCTTCACTGAACTCTGGCTCAGCATCACTCCCAAGGTTGCTGCCAAGATGTCATCCAAGGCTGCAGTCACCTCAGGCTCACCTGGAGGAGGAACTGCTTCCAAGTCCACTCGCATGCCCCCCCCCCCACAGGACTGCTTCACTCCACAGCCTGGCAGCTGGCTTCCCTCACGGTGAGCGGTCCGAGAAACAGTGAGAGAGAGCACCCCAGATGGAAGCCACTGGCCCTTTATAACCCGGTCTCAGAAGTGGCATTCTGAGCTCGCTTTGGCAGCACATATTTGGAGCGATACAGGGAAGGTTGGCATGGCTCCTACACAAGGGTGACAAGCAAATTTGTGAAGTGTTCCCATAAAAAAAGAAAAGAAAGTGACATTTCATTACTTCTACATTATTCTTTTTTTTAATTAAAAAAAATATATGTTGCCCTGGCTAGTGTGGGTCAGTGGGGTTGAGTACCAGCCTGCGAACCAAGGGGTCACCGGATCCATTCCCAGTTGGGGCACATGCCTGAGTTGTGGGCCAGGTCCCCAGTAGGGGATGCTCAGAAGGCAACCACACATTGATGTTTCTCTCCCTCTCTTTCTCCCTCCCTACCCCTCTCTCTAAAAATAAATAAATAAAATCTTTTTAAAATATATGTTTATTGATTTTAGACAGAGAGAAAAACATTAGTCAGCTGCCTCCCATTTGCTCCCCAACCAGAGATCAAACCTGCAACCCAGGCATGTGCCCCCGTGGGAAACCAAACCCCCACCTCTTGGTGTATGAGATGACACTCCAACCAACTGAGCCACACCAGCCAGAGCGTCTACCCAATTCTGTTCATTAGAAGCAAGGCAAAAAGCCGAGCCCACACTAGGAGGGCAGGGGATTGCACAAAGACCATGGACAGGAGGAAGAGGGAGCAATCGGGCCTTCTTAGAGGCTCCCTACCACAGCCAGTCACTTACGCTTCTCAGCCTCAGTTTCCTCATCATAAGATGGGAGTATAATAGTATTTACCTCCAAGAGTTCTTTTCAGGCCTCAGCGAGTTGAGCAGTGCCCAGCACCGAGTGAATGCTCGGTGCGTTGGTGGCTCTCACCGCCAAGGCCGTAAGCTGCCTGCGGGACGGGATGCTGCATCTTCCCCGACTACACTGTCTGTTCGGGGCCTGCCCAGCTCAGTGCCTGACACTCCCATGGATGCCGGGCACTGGCAGTGCCTGTGAGGGAGTGGCCATGAAGGAGGCAGGGCTGCCCTCAGAAAGCACGCTGTTCACGCCACTGCCAGGACCTGTGGGAGGGGCCTCCCCCCAAATGGCAGGAACGTCCTGTGTGAGCCAGCCAGGGCACCAAGGGCGAGAGTATCCAGACATCTGGCCCCTGCCGACTCTCAGCTACTTGACCCAGAATTGGCCAAGCAATGAAGGTTACTGTGGGGGCCGGTCCTGGGTGTGAATCCAGCACAGCTCCTGTAGGCCCTGGCTTGGCAGATCCCCCGTACCCTGCCCAGAATCCTCCCAGGAGGGGCTGGCACAAGGGCAAGGACAAGTTCCAGAATGCTGGACCACCTACATGTGGCAACAAGTAACTGTTTGTGGCTCCCTGAGGCTTGTCATCAAGGAACAACATGTTGCCCTCTGGGGTGCCTGGCGAAGGTGGCAGCTGCTAGGCATTTCCAACCTAGAGCTCAGGGAAGGGAGCGGAGGGACAGGGAGGGAGGGAGTCAAGTCCTGGGCAAAGGACCACTTACCAGCCAGGCTGCAGACCAGGAGGAGAGACTGAGCACAGTGGAGAGGCCGCAGGCTGGGCTGGAAGGATGTAGGCTGTGGAGTCATGGGTCTGACTCACGGTTCAGCTGCTTGTCTGCCAGTGACTTTGGACAGGCTGCTTAACTTCTCTTCATCTCTGGCAACTTGTCTGCAACATGACCTTCCATCTCGCACAGAGGTGGTGAGAAACAGCAGTGTAGATGTGAACCTGCTGGCACACAGTAGGTGCTCCATAAATAGAACCATCATTTCCACAGTGAGAAGGCGCTTACAGAAAGAGAAGGATGGAAAGCTAAGTAGTCTGTTTTTGTTTGTAAATTTCACTGAAGTGTATATACACATAAAAAAGTGCAATTACCCTACGTGCTCAGCCAGATGAAATTTTACTGTACAAAGCGAATACGCAAGCGTAACCAGCATGTCGCCAAGAAACAAAGCATGACCAGCACCCCAGAAATCCACCTCTTGTCCCTCCCAGTTCTCCGAGTGGAGGACCACTAGGCTAAAATCTGAGGTCCTGCTTTTGTACTTTCTTTGAATGGAGTGCCCGGTGAGCCTCTTTTACGTCTGTCTCTCCGGGCGGGGCCCAGTGTGTGCGCAGCGCTCGTCCACGCTGTTGCCCCTCATTGGAGTTGGTCGGTGCTCAGGGCTCTGCTGTGTTCCGTGGTGCAAACACGCTCCAACTCACTTGTTCATTCTGTTGTTGATGGGCCTCTGGGTTGTCTTCAGCATGGGGTTCTTAAAACAGTGGTGCCAGGAATGTTCTAATGGATTTTTTTTTATTTGATGGATTTAGGGTGGAATTGTTGGGTCGGAGGTCATCTGAGCTCACAGCTGGGGTAGGTACAACCACATAGCTTCCAAAGTGTTTGTATCAACATACACACCACCAGCGTCCTTGTGCACTCGTGGGAGTGCCACCGTTTTTCATCTTCGCTATTCTAGTAGGTGGGTAGTGGTGCTTTCAATTGCAGTTTGAATTTACATTCTATGATGTGTAATGAGGAGGAACCACTCTTCCTGTATTTATTGGACATTTGGGTATGAATCTAAGTTGTCTAATTTCTGTCCTTGATGGGGCTCCTCTTGAGAACCAAATCCATAGAATTACCAACTAAAACAAAACACACTACCATCCGTGACAGATATTGTAGACTGATTCAAGCAGCTCCATCCACACCTCACAACTCCCGGTCTGCACACGGCGCACGACACGCCCTCGGCCAGGCAGGAGTGCTGGCGTGAGCCTGGGAAGGCAGAAGTGTGACAGGTGTGTGCCTTTGCCTTGGCTACTGCTGCCATTTCTCCTGGTGAGCTCAGGGATAAGGATATTCGGTTCTCCTGGGAGGATGGTAGCAGAGATCCTGGGCCCAGGCTCTGGTTCTGTGGGTGTCAGGGGGCAGGCATGTGGCATCCCTTTTGCTGAGGTGGAGCACACGGGCCACTGAAAGGGTGATACGGTCCGGGAGTCGGCAGACGGGGCCGGTGGCTTCCAGACTCCCCAGATTCCTGATCACAGCAGAGACGGCAGAAGTCTTGGCAGGCCAGTTCCCCCACGTTGGGGAGGCTTTCCCAGAAGCCCTGCCTCACCGCTCCACCAGTTCTCCCAGTGATTCTGTAGAGTCCTGAATCCCTGTATTAATTTCTTTTCTGCTTAAAATAGGTAGAGTGATTGCTAAACCTGCAAATAAACCCTGACTGATTCAGTGTGATATGCTGATACTGCTACTTTGTGAAGAAAAAAAATGTTTTAAGGCCAAACAAAAAGAAGACCATAATCCTAGAATAAAAAGACAGTTTCTTAAATTTTATTAAATCAGTCCCATTTCTATTTTGACAATGGAAATTTCAACACTAGTGAGCTCTAAAGGAAGAAGTGAGTTCAGAAGAGGAATTGGAAAGGAAATGTGATGAAGAGTGGCCTCGAGAGGGGCGTGAGGAGGTCAGGAACACCATTTTCTGACTACTAACTAAACCATCGTCAGGAGCGACATAACCCTGACGCTGAGTTCAGGACTTTTAAATGACACAGACAATACTATTTTATGAGTTAAAGGTCAAGGAGAGCTTTGGTAAGGAGGAGTATTGGGCAGGAACCACGGCAGCCATGTCCCAGAAAATAATTTGAGTGCCCCTTCGTAATAGTTAAAGAGTTACCTGGTGTTTAAAGGAGAACAATGGGATTCAGAGGAAACAACTCCTGAGAGGAGAGAGATGCTGGAGAGAGGAGCTGTCCAACAGGACCCTGGAGGCTGCCTGGCAGGGAGGAGGCTGGCAGGGATGTGGGGTCCAGGAGGGCCTCTCTACTCAGCTGGTGCCACCCCACAGGTGCAAGGCCGCAATGCTGAAGCCTGGCTGGCAGGGAAGTCTCCAGGCTCAAAGTTGGGCACAGGCCTTGGTGACGGTGGCAGCAGCTGGTGATGTGTGTGTTGGGGGTGCGGGTTGTGGGGGGCGGGGAGTAGAGTCCAGCTGGTAGGGACTAGAAGGGGGATACACCATGGTGGTGGAAGCACTCGGCAACCTTCTGGCCCGGTGATGTGAAGTGATGCTCTCTTCCCCTGCTCTTTTAAACAGTGCATAATGGAAATTTCCAAATAGACACAGAGTAGAGAGAAGAGCACCATGAAGGCCCATGGACCCACCATCCCCCAAGGACAGAAGTCATCATCTCATCAGCCCGGTGATTTTTAAGCTGTTTTAGCCTCTGATTCTCTGCTCAAATAAAAACTTGTGTACGTGTAGCTGAATGAAATTATGAAATATTTACTTGTGTTTTCCCCCATTCCTTTATCCCATTTAGGCAGATGTTAGGAGAACGAGCGATACCTGGGAGAAAAAAGGTTTGCAGGGAGGCAAGGGAGGGGGAAGGAGTTCCATTCATTTGCTAGGGCTGCAGACAAAATACCATGAAGTGAGTGGCTCAGACAACAGGAATTCATTGCCTCACAGTTCTGGAGGCTGGAAGGTTGTCCCAGGATAGAGGGTGGGCTAGGAACAAGGGACCTGCAACAAGGAAGAGCAAGGCAGAGGGGACATTGGTCAGCTTCCAGAAGGCACCCATGTCCCACAGGTGCCCCTGGGTAGAGATGTGGTTTGTCGGTAGGCACACCTGTATCCCAGAAGTGAGACACCACCTGAAAAGAGCATTTCAAGAATATTTGGGGTGAATATTTCATCTGGCTCCTGGAAATGAGTCCTGGGGTCAGAAGTTGACTTAGAAATTTAGAAAACAGAGCAATTGATATTTTCTTTACCTCTTGAGTTTGTCAGCTGAGAGTTATCCTGGCCAAACATACAACAGATAAAAGCAGGCCTGTTCTAGGTGGAGCCCACCCCTCCCCCTGGCTCCCCCTGCCCTAGGCAAGCCAAGGGGTTTTGGGGATCCAGGAAACTCAGTTTGGAACTACTTAGGGTTCACCTTCCCCACTGACTGAACACACAAGGACACAGAGGCTAGAAGAAGAAAAGATCTGACCACAAGTGGGTACCAGGCAGGCCGGCAGCAGAGCCGGACGAATCCAGGGCTCCTGATTTCCAGCAGAGCCTTTCCTGGTGGCTTCCCCACAGATTTCCCAGACAGGCTGATGCTGTTTCTTTGATCCACATGTAGTTCCTATCTGGTAGGTGTCTCGCCGGACAGCAGACGGCTGGGGCCCGGAGCTGTCCCGCAGTGGTCCTGGAGTCATTCCTTGGGACCCTGTCAGGTTTTTGTTCGTTTCAGCCATTCTCGCAGCCGTGCGGCGCCGTGTGTTCCTTCCACGCATCCCCACCACCTTTGAGGACATCGGTGCTTTCTAGCCCAATGAGGCTTTCCAGATTCACCTTGTCCTTTTCCTGTCCCTATCCCACCGAAGTACCTCTGAATAAGTTATTCATTCCTGGCGCCCAGCTGAGTTTTATCAGCCATTTTCGCAAGAAGAGGGCTTGGGACTCATGATGTATTAGGGGTAAACCAGTGAAAAGGTACTTCTACAATGTAGGCTTGGTTATTCTACAGTCAGATCATTTCCCAGACACTTGAGTAATTCCCACAGGAAGAAATGGCTGAGACCTTCCTCCCTGAGCTTGTCTCCAGCGTCTTTTATTACATTCCTTTCTGCTTCAACTAGATTCTGTTCTCTGTAATTAACCCTCAGCAATAGAGTGATTAACACCAGGATGGTGGCGAGCCACAGACTGCCCAGGAAACGAGAATCTGAGATTGGACCTCTGAGCCAGCTGGGTTTGAAGGCAGCAGCGGCCCCGTTATCACTAGGCGATAGTACTGTGGAAGTCCACACCACACACTGGCAAAACAGTTATCACCTGTTGTCACCTACAATGAAGGCAAGGCTTTGGAGGACAGAGTGTCTGCTGAGCTAAACCACTGTGGTGAGAATAAGGAATACACAACCTGGGAAGTGAGCTGGCTGCCTCAACCTACACAGAGTGTTTTAGGAAAGAAATAACCTCAGGTTTTTTCCTTCCTTTTTAAAAAATGGCTTCAGTATAGTGTCAGATGAGCACTAGATTTATCAGGTTGATTACTTCCTAAATTACATAAATGTCTAATCACTATGCTGTACACCTGAGACCAACATAACGTTGTGTGCCAACTATAATATGGAAAGAGTTAAAAAAATTTTAAATGGCTTTATTGTCAATATAGCTAGGTATATTGACATACAATAAACTGCATATAGTTAAAACATACAGTTTACTATTTTTTTAAAAAAAAGATTTTATTTTTTTATTTTTAGAGAGAGGGGAAAGGAGGGAGGAAGACAGGGAGAGAAACATCAATGTGTGGTTACCTCTCACTCACCGCCCCCCAGCCGGAGACCTGGTCTGAAACCCAGGCATGTGCCCTGACCAGGAATCAAACTGGCGACCCCTTGGTTTGCAGGCTGGTGCTCAATCCACTGAGCCAAAGCAGCCAGGGCTGAGCTACACCAGCCAGGGCCAGTTTGCTATTTTGACATACACACAAAATACACACCTGTGAAACCATCACAATCAAGTCAATGAGCATCCATCACCAACCAGTGTCCTCCTGTCCCTTTGCAATCGACCCTTCCTGCTCTTCTTGCCTGCCTGCCATTCCCAGACAACCACGGGTCTGCTTCCTTTCACTAGCGATTAATTTGTATTTTCTACAATTTTTAAGAAATGGGATCATACAGTGTATACTCACTTTTGTCTGGCTTCTTCCAGTCAGGATAATTATCATAGGCATTTGAGATTCATTCATGTTGCTGCATGTATCAGTAATTCATCCCTTTTTATTACTAAGTAGTATTCCATTATATGAATATACCAATTTTTTTTTAATCTATTCACTTGTTGATGACTTGTTGGGTCATTTCTAGTTATGCAATAAATAAATATTAGTACACAGGTCCTTATGTGGTCACATGGTTACAGGCTTTCCCTTTTCTCCGGCAAATACCCAGGAGTGAAATTGATGGATTATATGGTGTGTGTATGCTGAACTTTTTAAAGAGACAGCCTGGCTGTTTTCCTGTGGTTGCACCACTTTCCCTCCCCAGCAGCTGTGGATGAGAGCTCCAGGAGCTCCATGTCCTGTGCCGTGCTTGGTGAGGTCACTCCTTAATTGTAGCTGTTCTGGTAGGTTTGTAGTGGGATCTTGTGATTTTACTTAGCTTTTTCCTGATGACTAATGACACTGAGCATCTTTTCATATCCTATCGGGTTATCTATATATTTTCACCCATTATTGGGGGTGCATCTTTTTGAATCCTTTGCTCATTTTTATTGTTTTTTTCTAATTATTGAGTTTCCAGTTCTTTTAGATGCTGCATACACATCCTTTACCAGATGTATCATTTGCAAATAATTTCTCCCAGGTTGTGGCCTGTATTTTCATTCATTTAACAGTGTCTTTTGAAGAGTTCTTAATTTTGATGAGATCCAATTTATTAAAAAATATTTTTAATAGTTTTAAAATAATGAACTGTACCTTTGGTGTTATATCAAAATCTTTGTGACTTTAAGTCAGAAAGATTTTCTCCTCTGTACTCTTCTTATCATTTCAGGTTTCACATTTAGGTTTATGATAACTTTTGAGTTAATTTTTGTGTATGAGGTAGGCATCGGCAAACGTTTTCAAAAGGATCAAATAGTAAAGACTTAAGGCTTTGTGAGCCATCCGGTCTCTGTCATAACTACTCAATTCTGTCACGTAGGGCAAATGCAGGCTGAGACAATAAATGAATGAGTGTGGCTGTGTTTCAACAAAACTTTATTTATAAAAACAGACAGTGGCCACATTTGGCCTGCTGGCCAGAGTTTGCTGACTCCTTTAAATCTTCAAACACTACTAAAACTCTATCAAAGGCAGCCCCATCCATCCCTGTCTGTTGAGTCTGGTGCCCCCTTGCCTAAGAATCCCATAACTTCGTCTGAGGTAAGTACCTTGAAAAAGAATGACAATTTTTTTCATACCCCACTCCTTCACTTTTTCATTGGTTTCAGACCTATCAACAGGGGCACATTCCTTTTGCCCCAGAGGACCAAGTACAAAGTCCACCTCAGGAAGAGGTGTCCACATGCCAGAATCTCAGGCGAACACAGCAAACTCTTTGATCACTCAACTGCTTCATTCTCTCTGCTTACTTGGGGTTGACAAAAAAAAAAAAAAAAAAGTCTAGGTTAGGTCAAATTCTGCCCCTAATGCTGTATGATATTGATCAAATCACTCTACTTCTTTCTTCCTCTGCATTCCCATCTGTGGCAAGAAAAAAAGATTTCTCCTAACACTCTTAATGTGATTGAGCGGATAAGAATAAGACAATACATTTCTTACCCACCTGGTTTGCTCCCTACCACACAACTCCAAAGCTGCCTTCTCCTTGAATAGTTTTAAAAGGCTGCTTTCTCTCTTTTTAAAAGCACCATACAAATGAAAGGTATTGTTACTATTTTCTCTTTTTAAGTAATTCTAGAAAGCCCAGCCCAAGGATTTTACAATCTGTCACTGTCCCTTGGTGCCTCTGCCTGTTGCCAGGGAGAGAGATTATCCTGGCTTGGGGAAGGTCAGCCAGACCCAGCAGGATCTCTCACAGGGCTTGGCTTGCCATCCCCAGTCACAGAGTCAAACTCAGTGACACAGAGACTGAATAAGACCACTCCAAGGCAAACAGAGTGGCCACTGAAAAGAGAAACAACGCTCAGCACCACTCTCATCACCCCCCACGCCTGCACGAGGGCACGGACAGGCTGCGGCCCCCCGGAATCCTGAGAGAGAGAGTGTCTTAGAGAACAGAGACCGCATCTGCAGGGCAGAGAGGAAAGGGCGGATCTCTCAGACTACTGGGGGAGCTGGCACACACCTGCACAGACACACCGGTATTTATTGCGGTCATCCATAAACATGTGCAGGAGCCCGACACACGGTGATGTTTCTGGTTCCATGCTAGCCTCTTAAATGAACGGCTGCATTTCTTAAGAGTTAATTTGTTAATTTGATATTATCAAGAATGGCTTCCATTTCATGTGAGGGTAAATAATTTGAAAGGAATTTCACATCATTGTCCAAATCCTCATGACAAGTCCTTAAGTGGGGTAGGAGGACACTGTTGCCCTCTCTGGGGACTGCAGTTCAGAGGTGGGGTGACTTGCTCCACATCACACAGCTAGAAAGTGGGAGAGCTGGTGTGGAGCCTGCAGGCATGCTGACTCCAAGCCTAGCCCTCGTCCCCTGGGTCCTTCCTTGTGCTGAGTGGAAAGACTTTTCTCTGTAGGTGGGATGCGTCCGTAAGGAGGCACAGGGTGAAAGGAGGGAGATGAAGTAGCTGATGACCAATGATGGGCAGGTGGCCCAGCCTACCAACAGGGTGACAGCTCTTAGGGGCAAATGGGCACCTTCTGCCCCCAACTCCTAGCTTCTTACCTTACCACATTGCCCCCAGGCTTATAAAACTAACACTTAGGGAGTAAGCACTGTGTTTTTTTTTTTTTTTTCTTTAAAAAAAAAAAAACCTATTTTATTTATTCATTTTTTAGAGGGAGGGGAAGGGAGTGAGAAAGGGAAGGAGAGAAGCATAGGTGTGTGAGAGAAACATCCATTGGTTGCCTCTCATGTGTCCCCAACCGGGGACCTGGCCAGCAACCCAGGCATGTGCCCTGACCGGGAATCGAACATGCAACATTTCTGTTTGCAGGATGATGATGCCCAGTTCACTGAGCTGCACCTGTCAGGGCTTCTTTACAAAAGGATTCACCATAGAGAGCTTCAAATAGTAATCTCCCCAAAGGCATCTAAAATAGGGTTTGAACCATAAAAGGTGGTTCGTAAACACAGTTTGGGGAGACATCGGTCTATTGTGTATGGCCCGTATACATAGTCAATTGCCCGTGCAGGGAGTCACTGGGGTCATTGAACCAGGATGAGATAAAATGACCCCTGAAAAGCGTGGCAGTGCTGGTCTCTGACTCTCTCCGGTGCTCCACGAAGCAAAGCGTGCAAATATGCGGTGGGAGAAAGCCTGGCTTTAACTGCCAAAGTTGAAGTTCAATGATGTTGTCTTCCAAGAAGGTTACCTTTGCCTTTTCTAATGAAAAATTAATAGGCACTTAACTTGCTGCTGCGTTTAATTACATTTGCTAGAGACAAGTGTCTGCCAACCCGGACGGCTCTGGCGATCTTCCGGGCTGGATCTGCTCTCTGCAACGCCCATCGGTTTGGGAGGAGAAAGGGCCCCATTTTGGCTGAGCAGGAAGAGGCTTAAGAGGAAGAAACATCATGGGGTGCAGACTGTATCGAATTTTCTGCTAATGGGTCCCCACCCATCAGCGTCCACCTGGTAGAGAACTTGCAGCAAACACACCTTGGTAGGATTCTAAACCTGTGGGCTGAGGACCTCAAAGAACCAAGGGGGTCTTGAAACATGGCCACTAAGCCCTGTCTGTAGGCATAATAAACATGCTCCCTCCATAAATACAGAACCATTTTTCTAATATGTGTAGATGCTATTGGAATTATTAATGTATTAATTCATTTAAATCAATTACTACATTTTAGCTTTTTTACCATTTTTTTAAACTAAAGGTGCATATATACCACATGGGGTACTTGAAAAATTTTCACCTTAACAATGGGCCATCAGCCCTGACTCCCGTGGCTCAGTTGGTCGGGCATCACTGCAGAGCGGAAGGTTGCTGGTTCAATTCCTGGTCAAGGCACATGCCTGAGTTACAAGTTCCATCCCTGATGTGGGAGCACATGAGAGGCAACTGATCAATGTTTCTCTCTCACATCGATGTTTCTCTCCCTCTCTTCTTCCCTCCCTTCCCCTCTCTCTAAAAATAAATTATAAAAATCTTTTTTAAAACATGAGTCACCATACAGTAAAAGACTAGGAACTTAAAACTAGGGTATTCCTTCTATAGCTGTAAAGTCGAATTACTTAAGGAATGTCTTTTTGGACCTTACCTTTCCCCCATTTTTCCACAGCTTCATTGAGATATAATTTACATTCTGCAAAGTTTGTCCATTTAAAGTGTGTAACTCAATAGTTTCTAGTATAATTTCAGAGTTGTGGAAATGTCACCACAATCCTACAACAGTTTTCCCCACCCCATTGTACTCATTAGCTGTTGCTCCCCACCCCACCCCATCCCTCAGCTCTAGACAACCACTGATCAGTTTTTTCCTACAGATTTGTCTCTTTTGGACATTTAACATAAATAGAATCATACCATGCATGGTCTTCTGTGGCTAGAGGAATGTTCTGAATCCTCAAAACTTCACCCAGTCCTTGTCTGTCTAACCCTCATGTGTGCATTAGGGTTCCTCTCAGCCCAACCAAAAGCCTTTCTCACTTCCCCAGCGTATAGGGATAGTTTCCTCCTGTTAGTTCACAGCCTCTGTTTGGAGCACTCTAGAGGCCCACCCCTGCTATCTCCTGCTCGTTCTGCGGTTTCCTCCCTTCTCACTGCTTGGGGGCAGCATCTTGCTGGCATCCTTCTTGGGCTCCCCTTACTAGACTGTGCCCAGCATAGTTGTCTACTTGAAATGGTAATCAATCAGTTTATGTGTGCTGAAAGAATAGATGACTCATGGAGATGTTCCCTGACTTTTAGGGGAAAAAGGGCTCAGGAGTAAGTAGAAGAAAGTAAACAAAATCAAGAATAGGAACAAAGATAAAGCAAGGAGTGTGGGCCTTCGAGTCCAACCTGCCCAGCAGCTGCCATCCTGTGTTGTGACCAGAGGGTATTCGGAGGGGCTGGGCGGAAAAGGGTCTCCTATTCACCCCCAGCAGCAATCCAAAGAACAGATTAGTCACTCCTTTTGCTGACGGCATTAACCGCCTCCATTAAAATGCAAATGTCAGCACCAGGGAGAGTGGCAGATCCAGCTATTATCAGCCACTTCCACAGCAGCTCCAATCGGAGCTCTTTGAATACTGTATTTCCTGTTCTCTGAGGCCCAGAGGTGTTTGGTGGTGAGTGTAGGTAGGGTCTGAAAAAACCTAGGGCCAGGTTCCCTGTGGCCACCTGCAAACTTCTTAGCACCTTTGGTTTCCAAGCCAAGGAAGCCAGAGGTAAAGATGAAGAGGGCTGCTGTCCTTGGTTTCTCTGCAGAGCTCCCGGTGAATGAAGGGCTGGAGGCGGCGGAGTGGAGGATCGCTCCCAGGGACCTCAGCTACCTGCACCCAGTGGCTATCAGACTGGGCCCCAAGCCTCTGTGGAGGACCTACCCTCGAGACACTCAGTGCTCCATGCCGTTGGCTACCCTCTGCCTTGAGGATACCAGTGAGTTAGTTTTGTCCTGGGAAAGGTAAATCATCTAGTTTGAAGGACGGGTCTTCATCTCAAAATGCAAATGTTTGGGGTAGGTTGGCACACTTTGGGGACTGGGCTGTTCTTTGAGATTCTTTCACCCTCCAGAGAGCCCAGGCTTCTTAGAGTTCCTTAATTCTTGGCAAATAACTCACTAAGGGCGGGGCTGTCCTAGGCACTGGGCAAAGTTCAGTTTTGATCCTCAGTTCTTAACTGGCTTTCATTTCCTCCCTCTTCTGCTCCAGGCCACTCATGCCCTTTTCTGGCCCCATTTGCCCCTGGAACTGCTCGGTGGTGCCAAGTGTTCTCTCCCTCCACTCCCTGACACGGCCCTCCTCCTAAACAGGAAGCATCTGTCCTCTTAGTGCTCCCAAACTTGGTTGGGCATCAGTGGGGGAAGCCTGTTGATCGAACTCGTTCACACACATTTGACAATGACCAGCAAGTCCTAGCATAAGTCTTTTGATCTCCCAGGGGTATCTGTATTCATTTTTCAACTAGTTTATTAAAATATAATTTACATACTATAACGTTCACCCAGCATTCAGTGTGATTCAGTGGTTTTTGGTGCATTTATTGAGATGTGCAATCACCATTGGAATTTAATTTTGGAACATTTACCTGACCCCCCCCCCCAAATAATCCTGGACCATTCAGACATCAACTCCATCCCTCCCCTTTCCCAGTCCCAGGCAGCCATCAGTCTATTCTCTGTCTGGTTTCCATATCCGTTTTTAGGGAAGGAGTGTCATTCCAAAGCATAACTATCTCAGGGTGGAATTTTAAGCAATGTGGGGAAAGGTATTTTTAAGTAGCGGAGTATTACTGATACCCACTTCTACAAATACTTCTAAATATTCTAAAACAGTACTATTCTAATTTCAAAAATAGAAATATTCTTCCAAAAAGAAGCCTGGGGAGTGAATAAAGAATGAAGTCTTACAAGTAGCCAAGGCACAAGGGGGAAGATGGCTGGAAAAGTTAAGGGTGTCGGCAGATCTTAAAAAAAAAAAAAAAAAAAAAGGCCAGCTGTGTCCTGGGGTGCGTGTGCTCCATCTGGCCTCTGCGAACAGAGTCCTCCTTCCACTCCGCCTGCGGTGGTCCTTGGGTCCGCCCCTATCTGACGACGACTGCCAGGTGCACACACATCCTGGAGTCGGTCTGCTACACCCTTACCTTTTGAAAGAGTTGGCTTCCAACTCTTTCTTGGTTTTCTTCTGACCTTGAGGACTCCTCTTCTCTGCCACGCAACCCTGGGTTTCCTGTTCGGCCCTCCACAGGGGTCCTCCGGCCAATGGCACCACTCTCATCACCATTGTCACTCTGGGTTCTACCTACACCTGCTCTGCAGAAGCTTCCTGACTGGCCCCCTACGCTTTTGGATCTTGCTTTTCCAATCTAGTTACATCATTGCCAGAGTTTGCTTCCTAAAATGTAATGGACCACAACACTCCTGTCCCCAAACCCAGGGGCTCTTCACTGTCTTCAGACAGAAGTTCACCCACTTCCACACAGTGTTCAAGAGCCCAAACAACCTTTCGCCTCACTCACCATGCAGGTCCCTCTCCCTCACCTGCCTCAGACTCCTTCTGCTCACTATTCCCCCATGACCATTTGTTTACCCAGCAAACAACTACCAGGTGCCTCCTATGTGCCAGGCACCAGGCTAAGCAAATGGCACAAGAATGAGTAAGACTCTGCCCTCAAGGCGCTCTGACTGTTGAGACAAGTTCTGAAAACCAGTCAAGATAATGAATGTGACAAGTACTGGAATAGCGATAAAAAGCAAGGTGTGCTGGGAACTGAGGGGGAGGGGTGGAGGAGGGGAAGAATATTAGAGAGGGCTCACAGAGGTGCTAAAAATTTGGTCTGTGTTCGCGTGTGTGTGCGTGTGCGTGTGTGTGTGTGGCGGTGGTGGTGGGAGGAGAGGGTAATCTCTGCCAAGGCGCAAAGTGCAGTTCAGGGTGGGTCCGATGACTTGGAGAAAGGGTGCACAGTGGAAGCTGGCACATAGAAAGAGGGTGTTTGGGGACAGTTTTCAGTAGAGTGTGTGACATTGATGATCAGATGGGGGGGGGAGTGGAGGACAGGTTAGAGGGCAAGGAGGGAAGAGGAGGGAGAGTTGGTCAATTGTCCAGGCAAGGAGGGAAGGAGTAGGATCAGGGCACATGTAACAGCCCGAGAATGTAGAAGGGACAGAGGTGAGAGGACAAGGGCAAGGATAGGAGGGGAGGGGGGATCACTACTGTAATATAGGGGAGTTTCCAGAATGGCAATTCCATCAGTGCAGAGAAAACAGGAAGGGGCAAGCTTGTCGTAGACAACCTTAGTTTTAGAAAAAAGGAATCCGGGGATCTGGTGGGTACCAAAGGGCATCCATGGGGAGTTCTCCAGTGGACGGTGGGGGGGGTGGGGGGTGGGGGGAGGAACTTAGAACTTGGAAGGGAGGCAGGGACTGAAGATTCAGTTTAGAAATAAGTTACAGGAAAAAAATGTGTTTATCCTTTGACCCAGCAATTCTTAGGAATTTCTCCTAAGGATATAATTAAAGATGTGTGTGAAGATTTAGCTACAAAAATGCTCATTGTTCAGAACAGTAAAAGAGTGGAAACTTTTGATAAACTTCTCTGACAGTGAAAAATATCTAACAGTAGGGGATTGGTTAAATAAATTATACCATATTCTTGCAATAGAATTCTGTTCAGACAATAAAGTGAGTATTGTAGATGAATGTTTATTGACATGAAAAATGTTCACAATTTTTGTTAAGTAGAAAAAAGCAGATTCTAAAACTACTATTAGAGTACCATCCCACTTTTTAAGAAAAAAATTAAGATGTTAATGGTTTTTCTAGGTGGTATGGTTATGAATGCTTTTCTTTTTTTAGTTCCCCTACATTTAATCACACATGGCTTTTGTTAAAATATAATGGTTATTTTAAAAATTGAATAGGATGAAAAGGAATGACCTACAGAGGGCGCAGGGAGTGAGAAGGTTCAAGGGTGGGGCCTGAGCACCTTGATGCATCAGTCCCTGCAGCCACCTGCCTGGGTGTCCCTCCTGCAGCGCATCTGCTGCATCTGCTACACTGCTACGTGGTGGAGTTCAAGAGCAGGCTGCTGACTGTGGGCCTTGGGCAAACTTTTTGATTCTCTAACACTGTTTTCTCATCTTCATAGTGAGGAGATCATATCTTCCTCAATTTTTTTCTTACTCATTCTTCCTTGCTCACCCCAGGTTTGACCTCCAGTCTTTTTTGGCCCTCACATTGGGAATTAATGCTTCTTCTCTCTGAACCCCTTAAATGCTTTATTTGAACCTCTACTGAACACTGACTGAATTGTGCTCTGAACTGAGTTAGTGGCCAGCTGGTCGCCCCCAACTGAGCCAGAGTTGGGCCGTCTGTCCCTGTCGAACCCAGCACGCAAGAGATGCTCTGTGTTTGTTGACTAAATTCATGGTGCTTTTTGTGGCTTAGCTAATCATGGATTACTCCAAGGCTGGATTCCTCAAGGGTTAATTTATTCAGATCTCTTTCAATTTTTTCTTCTCCCAATTTATAACTCTGGCAAGGTTTATTTTCCAATCCACAAAAAGGTGAGCAGCAGAGAGAAAGGGAAACTCACTCAACCCTCTAGGCTCCTTGTCAGAAGTTCTGCAGAGAACTGGAGGATGAAGAGGAGTAAAGTGAAGGTTGTTTCTCTCCCCACCGGTAGAGGTGTGGTTCCCTCACGTTCTCAGCGCTTAGGCTGCCAGAACTTCCATCAGGACAGCTTAGGGCTAAGGGCAATCGGATAGGTGTGTCACTCCACAGGCTTAGGTCCTCTTTGACCCATAGTAAAGTCCTCCACTCCTGCCTCTTTGTCGCTAGCGCTGTGCAGGAGTATCGGGTTGTTTTCCGCTCGCTCCCCGGTCCCCACTACAGCAGAGGTTCCACTTTGCTCTGATAGGCATCCTTCCCGATAACATCCTACTATATGTAGGGGAGGCAATCTGGTGCTGACAAAAGATCTTTCCGTTGCAAGTTAGGAGACCTGTGTGACCGCGGAAAGTTGATTAAGCTCTTGAAGCCTCAGTTTCCGCATCTATAAACTGGGAATAATCGCAGGGGCCCGTCCCCGGTCACAGCCCAGGGTTACTGAAAGGAAGCGAATGAGATAAATCAAAAGCATAAACTGGCAAATCGCTCTACATAAACTCCAAGTGTTCCTAGTGCTGTCTGTGGGTCTTCCTCTCCATAACTACCCACCAAAGCAGTCCTGTCCGCCCCGCCCTGGCTGCAGCGGCCTCACCCACTGCATCTCCATCTTTTCCGTCATTGTCTTTCTGCTCCTCAGAGATCCTCGGTCTCCCCATCTCCCCCGTCCATTTCTGGGTCCGGCTCTTGGGCCCCTCTAGCCTCTCTGGGGGCTGTGGTCTCCAGCTCCCTGCGGCAGTCGCTGCCCGGGGGCCCCACTGCCCTGTGCGCCCTCCTTTAGCACGGCCACCAGGCCAGAGAATCGCCCAATAAGAGCGCCGGAGTCAAGTCTGACAGCTCAGGAAGTGGCCAATCGAGCTGGGCCAGGGAAGGGGGGTGCAATGTTGGGGCTGAAGTTGGGTTGAAAGGGGGGGGCGATTAAAGGGGGATACAAAAGAGGGGAGATATAACTGGGGGTACAAAAAACCCAAGCGGCGGGGTTGGGGGTGGGGAGGGAAGGACTGAACGCCGCCCAGGTCTGGCCGAGAACCACGGGTTGGACGCAGCTTCAGGAACCAGAAAGGGAGGGGGCGCGACGAAAATTTTAGGTGAGGTAGAGGATATGGGCCCCCTGCAATCCCCGGAGCCCGGCCTGAGGATGCTCGCGGGACGCCGTGGCGGGGGCAGTGGCCGGGCCAGGGGCGGAGGCGACCGCAAGTCGCCGTGAGCTGAGTCCGGAGCGGCACGGGGGGTGGGGAGGCGGCGGGAGGAGGGGATGCGGAGGGCGCTCCCGCGGCGGCGGCGGCAAGCAGGCGAGCAGGGAGGAGCGGCGCGAGCGGCCGGAGCGGCTCAGGGCCCGAGGCGTGCATGGCGCGCCCTGCGCCAGGCTCCCGCGGGCGCCCCCGGAGCGCCCCCGGGGCGCAGCGGCTCCTGGGCAGGACGCTGCCGGTCGGCTGCCTCTGAGTCCCGGCCCTTGATCTCTGGATGCCGTGCTCCCCGGCAGAAACCCGCCTGCGTTGGGGCAGGACGGCGGCGACGCTGCGCCGGATTCCGCCCTCCGCCTAGTCCTTCTGCACCCGGCCGCGAAGGGCCGCAGCGGGCTGCGAGAAGCCTGGAGCTTTCCGAGTCGGCGCGACAGTCCTCCTGGGCCGGCGGGTCCCGGCCAGCCCCGCTCCGTTTTGGGGGAAGAGGATGATGAGAAGGGAAGGGCCGCGCCGCAGGAGCAAGTCCTCGCCCCCGCCCCCTGCGCGGACGCCCTGAAGGCTCGGCTAGGCTTTCGTTGGGGCACGCTCCTACTCTCGCCTAGGGAGGTGGGGGATGCGGACGACGCCCCCCCTTCCCCCCGGGCTCCAGGACCCTCCCCCCAGGGCTCCGGAGCTGTTGCTCCGCCTGCCGCCCCCTCCCCCGTCCTCTCCACCCTCCATCCCACCTCCCCACCCCTCGTAAGAAAATAATGCTGGCTGGCGCTCGTACCTCCCAGTCGCTCCCAGTCCACTGCAAGGAAAGAGCACCCGCTAGGTATCCACGCTGGGACCCCTGCTTAGCTGCTCCAGCCACTGCCGAGCCTCTTGTGTCGCTGGGCTCTGCCGAGGTATAATCTGCCAGCGCCGCGTCCGGGCATTGGCAGTCCCGGGGAGGCGCCGCCTGCAAGGACATCTCTCCGTCCCGTCTCGTCCGCAACTCTGGTCCTTGTCGAGCTCGACGCGAGCCGGGAGTCCGGACGTCCCTCCGCGCTCGGCGCAGCAGCTCGACCAGTCTCTGCTGCCACAGCTGGAAGCCAATTCCATCTCCGACCTGGGACTCCTGACGCGGACTCTCAGTCACTTCTCACCTCGGGGCTGTACCTACCTCCCACCTCGCCCTCCTTCCCCTCTCAGGACGGGGGTGCCAAGATGCCCCGCTGCTGCGCAGGGCCCCGGGCCGCCACCGACGTGTGACCCGAGCCTGGTCCCCCTGCTCGGCCGTCCGCCCTCCCCTTGGAGACCCCCGGCCCGGCCCCCGGGGGAGGAGGAAGACGACGACGAGGCCGAGAGGGGGATGTCCGGCTCCAAAAGCGTGAGCCCCCCGGGCTACGCGGCGCAGACAGCCGCGGCGCCGGCGTCCCGGGGAAGCTCGGAACACCGCTCGGCGTGGGGAGCGGCCGATTCCCGCGCCAATGGGTACCCCCACGCCCCTGGGGGTTCGGCCCGCGGCTCCACGAAGAAACCTGGGGGGGCGGTGACCCCGCAGCAGCAGCAGCGCCTGGGCAGCCGCTGGCGCAACGACGACGACGACGATCCTCCGCTGAGTGGCGACGATCCCCTGGCCGGGGGCTTCGGCTTCAGCTTCCGATCCAAGTCTGCCTGGCAGGAGCGCGGCGGCGACGACTGCGGCCGAGGCAGTCGAAGGCAGCGGCGGGGCGCGGCCGGCGGGGGCAGCACCCGGGCGCCCCCTGCGGGCGGCGGCGGCGGCTCGGCGGCCTCAGCGGCCGCGGCCGGCGGGACTGAGGTGCGCCCCCGCTCGGTGGAGCTGGGCCTGGAGGAGCGGCGAGGCAAGGGCCGCACGGCAGACGAGCTGGAGGCCGGCGCCATCGAGGGCGACGAGGCGTCCGGAGATGGCGGCAGCTCGGCGGGCTCGGGCGCGGGCCCCGGCGCGGTGCTGTCGCTGGGCGCATGCTGCCTGGCGCTGCTGCAGATTTTCCGCTCTAAGAAGTTTCCGTCGGACAAGCTCGAGCGGCTGTACCAGCGCTACTTCTTCCGTCTGAACCAGAGCAGCCTCACCATGCTGATGGCTGTGCTGGTGCTCGTGTGCCTCGTCATGCTGGCCTTCCACGCTGCACGGCCACCGCTCCAGTTGCCCTACCTGGCCGTGCTGGCGGCTGCCGTGGGTGTGATTCTCGTTATGGCGGTGCTCTGCAACCGTGCCGCCTTCCACCAGGACCACATGGGCCTGGCCTGCTATGCGCTCATTGCGGTAGTGCTGGCCGTCCAGGTGGTGGGCCTGCTGCTTCCTCAGCCGCGCAGCGCCTCGGAGGGTATCTGGTGGACGGTGTTCTTCATCTACACCATCTACACGCTGCTGCCGGTGCGCATGCGGGCCGCGGTACTCAGCGGGGTGCTCCTGTCTGCCCTCCACTTGGCGATAGCCCTGCGCACCAACACCCAGGACCAGTTCCTGCTCAAGCAGGTAGGGGCCCACATAGCCACAGGGACTGGACTGAGAGGCCTGCAAGGTCACAGACAGGCATCCCACCCTCCTCTTTTTAAAGTGGTGAAAAGGGCAGAGAGACATGGCTGTGTCATCTGTGTAGTGTCTTTGAGCCTCTAAACCCGTTCTCAGCCCCAGCATTTTCACTTACTAAAGGGTTGCCTTTGTATTACATGTAATGTTCCTGGCCCCACAGAAAACAATGCACTAAACCATTGTCCTTATTGTAGGGGTAAGAATGAGAAAGGATGTGGAGAAGTCCCCTTCTCTTCCTGTGCTTCTGTCCTAATATACTTGTAAAGGCCCCTGATAAAAGTAGCTGGACCCTGTAGAGAGATTCTCCCTCCCTCCCTAGAGCCACTGCTGCTTTGCTAAGGGAGTTCTGGATGACGGGCTGGGGAGAGGAGACCCAGGGCACCCTGGACACAGTCTTAAGGAAGAGAAAATGATAACCCTGCTGGCTGGCTGTGGCTGGGACTGACAGGTTACAAAAGTGTCCCAAGCTGAAAAAGCTGCCACCAACAAAGGTAGGAAGGAGCCTCTGAGAGTTGTGTGATGGCAGTCCCCTTCCTTGCCTGAGCAGAAAGCTGTTGGACATCGTGACCCCTTCCTGTTGGTGCTCCTGGTTCTAGCTTGTGATGGGAGCTTTTTATCCCTGCTGGGACTGGTTGGGCAATCCTAGGACGGTGGGCTCAGGAGGAAGTAAAACTTTGTTAACAGGTGACTCCAAAGAAGGGCTTCAGGGGAGGGGTGTACTTGCCATCCTCACCTCAGGGTGAGACCAGCCCCTCCGACATGCATACCTCCCTTTGGCAGTCCCCTTGTCTGGGGCTCCATGAACCTCCTCCATCGACCCCTGCTGAGCCCGCTGGTTTGCACGTAGCTCAGCTGGGAGAGAATCAAGTGGGCCCTTGTTGCAGAGTGGTCTTTTGACCATGGACCCCAATGCAGCCCTCTGAGGGAGTTTGCCTCTATAGAACTTCTTAACTATATTCCATTGTCCTTGCTCTCCTGCTCCCCACCTCTAATGCCTTCTCAGTATGATCCTGTTGAGGACAACCTCTTTCTTGAGGGGCTCTCTTGTGCCCCCCAATTCTTACCCAGGGAATAGCATCAGTATGCCCTTCAGGGTGCTGGGGTCTAGCTGCACCTCCAAAGTGCCCTGTGACTGGGAAGGAGGGGACCTGCAACCTCTTTGGGCCCCGGGTTCCTTTTTTAGAGAATGAGAGGATTGTGTGAGCCCCTTACAGTTCCAACCTCCTCTGCCTCAGGCCTCACCTCCTGCAAGTAGCCCTCTTCCTTCCCAGCCATACTGGCCTCTTTCTCTTCTGCACGGTAGCTATGGAGTCAGAGCCACAGACTGGAGCACTTACCATTCTCCAGGATCCACTGGTTTTGCGCCTCGTCCAGTGGAAGCCCCGTGGACTGAGGAATGCTGAATTATACGCATTGTTTTTCTCCTCTGCCCTCTCTTGCCTAGCACAATGAAGGGTGTGTAGGGATTTAATAACTGTTACCAATCTGGCCGGATTTCAAAGAGTGGAGTAGGTGGGGTTGTTAGTGCTGTTAAAGTTTTTCTGATCTGGGATTAGAAGAAAAACTTTAGAGATCAGTTTTGAACCTAGGAGAAACCAATTGAGAGGCAGTGGTTAAAAAAAAGTTAACTACTATTGTTAGTGCTTTAAAGGCTTCAACTGTTTTGACCTGAGGACCCACGCTGTCACATGGGTGTTGTGTCTTGGGGTTGTTCCTGGCTTGGGTGGGTGTAGCTTTTCTGCAAGGGAAGGGCATGTCATCCACACGGAGCAGGAGAGATTTCCAGGGTTGTTCAGGGTATTTGCTAAACCGGACTTGTGCAGGGTCTGATCACAGCTGTAGCAACCCTGTGAGTGCGATTTCGGGAGGGTGGAGTCAGGTCCCAGGGAAGCGGTGCTGAACCCGGGCTGCTCGGCTCCATCTTAGCATGAAAATGCCGTTGCAGCAACAGTGTCTGTCTGACTTTCCCCTTTGGGCTCCTCAGGCAGATTCTCCTCCTCTCCCCACCTCTGCCAGTGCCCACACCCAGCTTCTTCTATCCACTGTGGTCTTCAGACCTTCGTTTGGGTGTAGACTTTTGGGTGGTTTCACGTTTAATTTCTTGAGACCTCCGCTGAGTACATCAGAGCTTGTTAGGAATGGTCTGCTGCAAGGGAATGCACACGTGGTTCCTTTTTGGCTTCAGAGAATACTGTCTTTTTCTTTGTATTTGATTTACCTTTCCAATTATGTCTGATACAGAATTTGTATGTCTTGAGTACACCCTGCAGGGAAATATAAGTGGGACAGTCCAGCATTAACATCTGCCTTGGATCACCCCAGAGCGGCAGGCATTTGAGGATGGCCCGGGTTAGATGCCTTGTTCTTTTTCTTTGCTGAGGACACAGGTCCAAGGAAGTGGGGCAGCAGTGCATGGTTTCTAATGTCAGGGCTTTGGGAAGTCCCATCCACAGTGTCGTGGGCACGTAGTAGGCCCTCAGGAAACTATTGGCATTTCTTCTCTACTCCTCCTTCGAGGCTGGCCCCCTCTGACCTGGGCACTTCACTCTTCCCCAGCCCCTCTTATGCTTGGAGCTCTGCTTTTTACTCCAGTTAGGAGGAGAAACATTTGGTTTCTTCCCGGGTGCCTCCTGATGATTTTTGCTCAATAAAGGGGGAGAGGCAAGGCGGGGCGGTCCTCTTTGAGGGATGATGTTTTCTTCTTCCTTTGGTACATCTCTGGCTCTAGCTCTTCCCCTGGTATCTCCCCGCCTCCCTCTCTGCTCTTTCCTTCTCACTTCCTTTCTCTCCCCTCCCCCTCCAGTCCCCTGTTGCTCTCTGCCCTCCTCTCCTCTCGTCTCCTCTCCTCTCTGCCAGCCTGCTCTGCTTCCCTTCTCTTTTGCTCCATCTGCACCCTCTCAGCCTCTCCTCTGTGCTCGTCTCACTGTCGGCTCCTCTGTGGGGTACAGTAGGAGCATCACGCGGTTGTTTTTTTCCCCCTGCTTAGCGTGTTACAAGTCCCTCTGCTACACCCATACCATAAATAACACTGGAGCATCTGCCAAACACATTCCTCACTTGTGTTAATAGGCTGCGATGATGCTGGAGCCTGTTGCCATGGCAACCTCATTTTTGTTTGACTGTATCCCACTCTGCTACATAAAACCTCTGCATGCACTCACAAGCAAGCACGGTCACACAACTATTACATATGCTTAGCTATTAAAGATTATTTCAGAGAAAAAATCTTTGGGCCTTGTGAGGGCAGGTGGTCATTTGGCCAAGGAGATGGGCATTTTCCACTGTCCAGTGTCACTTTAGGAGGTGATAATGGATGGATGAGCTCTTTGAAAAGTAGAGAGTTCTGTTCCATGTGGGGTGCTATTGTTCTGCAGCCACATTAAGCCTGCCTGACATGGTTTCTGAGGAGAAGATTCTGACCCTGTGTGGGTCCTATGGGCCTGGGAGAGTGATTAGAGGTTGTCTTTGCCATGTGGGATGGTCCACCCCCCCCCCCAGTCTGTCTGCTGCCCCTTCCGCTCTTCCCCGGACCCTAGTGGAGAAACTCAGTGGTTTTCTGCATTTCATTCTTGTGCCTGCCTGAACCCACAGCTGTCACCAGTCGTTCCAGATATCAGACAGGCGCAGACACTGTGTGGGTGATGTTCTGTGACTGTGAGCACGTGTGAGTGTCTGTAGTGAGGAGGCTGGGGGTGGGGACCCACTGCGTGGCTGCCAAGGGGTGGGCACATGTGTGCACGAGTGTGTGCACACTGTGTGCACGTGTGTGTCCACCGTGTGGGTGGCTCTGGTGTGTGTGTGCATGCGTGTGCGTGTGTCTGCCTGCTCTGTGGGCTGGCCTGGGTGATGGAGCTAGGCCTGGGGAAGCCTTTGTGTTGACTTTGAAACGACATCACTGCAGCTCTGTCCTGTTTATTCTTGGTTAGTGGTTGGCTTCCTGTGACCAGTTGCTTTTCTGACTCTGGGCCTTGATTGCCCTTCTGACCTTGACCTCTGGCTTCTTAGGGAAGTACCTTGGATGCACACACCCTCCTTTCCCTAATGAGGCTTGGGGGCTAGACCTGCGTGGTTAGCTCCCCTGACCTTGTGGAGCTCCACCCTCCCCTTTCACAAACCCTTTCCATCACACACCCGCTCAGCTGCCCAGTGAGCCCCACTGAAGAGCTGCCTCCTCTTTCTGGAACTTGGCACAGAGGCCTGTTTGGTGGGTCACTGTGGCTTCCCGTGTGTGCTGCTGGCAGCCACTGCCTCCCTGACCGCCTGTGGAGGAGGACACACTTCCACCACAACCGCTGGGAACTGGGAGTCGCCTGCACTGATTTCTTCCCCCAACACCTGCATTTCTCTTCCTTCTGGATGGGAGAAATCTGGCCTTTGTGAGCTCCAGCAGCACGGCAGGCTGGGGCGGGGCTTAGGTGCTGTTTGGAGCTGAGGAGGGTCTGCACGTCTTGCCTTGAGGCTAATTGTATTTGCCAGTTATTTTTGCTAATTGTTTTTGATTATGTTGTCCCCTCTATAGGTGAGAAGGGGGTGCTTGGAGGGGAGCAGAAGCTTCTGGCGGTGGGGGTTGAGTAGAGCTTCGTTTTCTAGATCCCCAGCGTGCCCCTATTGCTGGGGGGAGGACTTCGGGAATGGCAGAGACCCAGTGGGGAGCAGAGCGATCAGCTGCTGTTTGCGGGAATGTTCACTGTTAATAATTCAGTATAAGTTTTGATCTGGAGCGAGACCACGAGGTCTGTGTTCTGTGGACCCCGAACAGTGTGCTCGTGTTCCTGTGTGGAGAGGACACAGACGATGTCTTAACCCCATCACAGAAACTGCCTGGCCTCACAGAAGAGCTTTAAAAATCAGCTTTGCAGGCCTGGACAGCAGCTTTCCTGTGCAGACAGCGGGCAGGGGCCTCATGTTGGGGGTGCACTGCTGCAGAAGCAGGGTGTGAGTGGAGCGGGAGACAGGTGGGTGCTGGGGTGGAGGGGCACCCCGCGTGGAAGCCTCCTCCCTGTCATTGTATGGACCAGCCTCTTGCTGGGCAGCGGCCGGTCCACAGCCACACCCGCTCGCACCTCAGGGAGCTGTAGTATCTCCTGATGGGTCCAGATCATGGCCATTTACTTCCCAGGAGCAGGGGCCCATGTTGGGATTGGAAACAGTTTGCTCCGGGAGCTCTGATATGGGCCCATCGATCCTCTGGGTACAGTTACATAAGTTATGTTGTAGCACAGGGGTCCCCAACCCCCCGGCCGCAGACCGATTGGTCCGTGGCCTATTCGGAACCAGGCGGCGAGGGAGGCTAGCCTGAGCTCCGCCTCCTGCCCCCCATTCCCCCTCTCATGGAAAAACCAGTCCCTGGGGCCAAAAAACTTGGAGATAATGTTATAGCACAGCCTTCTTTCATCTATGCTTATCAGGCAGGGTAGCTAGCTAATGGAGGGCAGGATCAGCGTTCATTTTCTCTCCCAAATACAAAATTTCCTGAAAACAATTGGAAAGCCCCACTCCTCCACTTTTCTCAAGGCAATGTCCAAGTGCAGGACAGGGAAGGTTTCTCTTTACCACAGTGTGAACAAAATAGAGTTATGGGGGCTGTGAGCTTAATGTGAATCTGCATTCTGGGCCAGTTGCTGGTAAAGACTAATGGGGTCTTGCTTAGGTTTCTGGGCGTATCTAGTTCTCCGGAGGATTGAATCCCCTCTGAAATACCATGTTTGATGCAAGAATTCAGAGGAGGGTGACTAATTTGGCAAGGGGACTGGAAAACCTTGACTACTGAGAGAACATTTGAAAAGAAGGGGGATAATTAGCTGGGAGGAGAGCGGACTGTAGCAAGATAAGAACACCTGAGGAGACGGCAGGGCATTGTTGTGGGGTCCCCGTTGTCAGATATTAGGAGAGGGAGCAAATGTGTTTGGGTTGTTCCCACGCTCAGGGTCAAGGGTGACAAATGGAAATAGTTGACGGATTTCAGCTCCAGGTAGGAGATACCTTTGCAGCCTCTGGGGTTGCAGCTGTCCAGCCAGATGCCTCCCAGGATAGCCCACTGTGTGAGTGGAGCTGGTCAAGTGGAGCCTGGATGCCCGTTTGCCACGCTTGTTACTGAGGATCTGGAAGGTTGTGCTTCCAAAGGCCTGGGGTGGGGCCAGGAATAGATCTGTTTTTTAGACAGCTTGGATCTTGTTTTCGAAGCTCCCCAGGTGGTCCTGATGACCACCTCTTAAGTTCAGGATCTTGGGGCTCAGGCCGCACCCAACCCTAGCCTCCTGTGGTTATCTTGCGACAGCCTGACTAGCTCCGGGGGTCCACGGAAGTGTGCTGTCATGCCCATCTCAGCTTCCGTTCAGAGGAAGCAAAGTCACTGCAGCCTCAGCGGGAGATGTACAGGTGGGGCTGGGAGAGTGCACTGAGGCAAGGATTCAGATCCTGAGGCAACTGGTTATGATGGAGCAGGCTGAGAAGGACGCCTCCGACCTGGACTCACTCTCCTCTCGTTCCTCCTCCCAGCCATTCCCTGCCCCGCTTCCTGTTTGAGGCAAGGCAATCTATGGCTCACCGGTGGTGGTAGTGATGGGGGTTCAGCAGAACGATGGACCTCAGTTTGAGTCCTGGTTCATTCATTTGTCTGGTAAGCGAATGTGAAAAACATTGAGGATATCCAGGTCTGGAATGGATGGCCCAGAATGAGGAGAATGAGGTTGGGGGTGGAGGAGGGAGGCTAGAGGTAGGGACTTAGGAGATGGTCTGAAGGAGCCGGAGTAGGAAGGAAAGGAAGGGGAGAGTGGAGCTGTGAGTGTGGGGAGGGGGAGGAGCTTGGAAGTGGGGGCAGGGATGCTCTCTGGAAACAATGAGATATAGTCACAAGAAAAGGGGGATAGACAAACAAACACTGGGAGACAGTAGTGGCTTTATTCTTTAGACCAAGCTCCTGTGTCAGTGTCAAATCCCACCCTCCCACACCCACTACTGCTTTCTCTGGGAGGGTTGTGAGCTGTGACTTCTGGGCTTTAGGCTTCCTGACCTCACACTTAGGTGGTCCTGTCTTCCCTCCCCGTAGGAGTTCCCTGGACACAGCTCACACAGCTCACTGAAGTCACAGTTAGCTTTTGGAAGGGATCCTAAGGGACCTACTGCCAGCCTCAGTGCCCTGGCACATAGTAGGTGCTCAGTGAGGGTTGGTTTGTTTGAATGAATGAAGTGTGAATGGGTGGTAGAGTGGGCGGACAGCTGCACACAGACTCTCGGCTGTGTGGAAGTGCTAGACAACACCTCCACAGAAGGAAGCAATGTAGCTCTGCTTGGAAGCCTATTTTGGTGGATTCTGATCCTAGACTCTGAGCAGGGTTTCCCAAGTCCCTCCTGCTGCCATTTAGAAACGTGCCTTCCTGGAAAGAGAGAGCTGTTGCCTGGCACTGCCGGTACTGTTATCACTTCACAGATTTGAAAACCATTATTAAGTCATTCTTTCTCTTTCTCTCCATTCATTCAGACAACAACCATTTATTAGGTGCCTACTGTGTACCAGGCACTGTGCTAGGCCATGGGAGTCCCAAGATGATTCCAACTGCACCCCTGCTCCCAGAGCTGCCTTTCACCCAGACTCCCCCACTAAGCGCGTTTTGGAGGGACGTTGGTAGGTGTTTCACGTACACTGGTTCAGTTCTGTGTCAAATAAGTTTAGGAAATACTCGGTCAAACAGAATTCCTTACTATAGGACTTTACAGTTTTTATTAGTATGTTAATAGGTACTAAAATTTTCCAAGCCCATACCAAACATATTCCACTGAAGAACCAATTGTTCAGGGCACATGATATGGGCATCCGTGTTTGTTCAAACTCGCTTTAGAACAGTGCTGCAGGGGCTGGGAGGAGCCTCGAAGTTTCTCAGGCCCCAATCCCCCCCCACCCCATCCCTCCGGGCAGAGAGAGGCAGATTAATTTAGACTGGGGTGTTTGGGGGCTTTCTTTCCTCAGGAAGGAGATTGTGCAGCTTGCGGTGGCTGGCCGCCTGTTACAAAGTCTCATTCCCCATCTGGGTCCAGAATCCTTTATAAAATAAAATGACGGGGCTGGAAAGGACCAGGGAGATGCCTCCTTTATGTAGTTTCAGTTTCTCTTAGGGGTTTATATTGCATCTTCACTGTAATAAGCCTGGCACTGGGCTTATCCCTTACGTACATAACCTCATTTAATCTTAAATCAACCCTATGAGAGAGACATTTTTATCCCTACTTCAGGGCTGCAGAAACTGGAATAAGAGCAGGTAAATACCTTCCACAAGGTCACACAGCTAGCGAGCATAGCAGATGGGGCAGCGACTGCCCATATTCCCTGAACACGTGCCTTTGCACTCTCGCCAGCCGGACTTCCAGCTGCCAGCGCCTGAGGGCTTTCTCTGGCCCCAGCCCCTTTGTCTGCTCTTGGGCCAGGTCAGAAAGGATGGGGAGTTACCACGCCCAGAGCAGCTCTCAACCAATGACTGTTGGGTGCTGGCAGATCCGTACCCAGCTCCCTTGCCCCTGGGGGTGGAGGGAATATTACTCTGAGACATGTGTTTTACATTGGTTCCCAGTCCCGCGCGGAAGGATTCAGCTCTGGTTGTCCGCAGGGGTAAACAGGCTTGCAAACTTTTTGTGTGCCTTTCTTTTCTTACTTTTCTACGCCCCTTCTAATGTGTCCTGGGCTCACCTCCCAGATAAGCCACTTGTTCTCAAATCCTTATCTCAGGGTCTGTTTCTAGGGAAATCCACATGAAGAGTGGAAAAGGCAGGATTCTAACCCAGGTTTAACTTGAACCCCAGGGAGGGGGAGAGGCTGCCTACCGGAGCAAAACGGCACCAGAGGTGGAGCTCTATGGCGGACTCAGAACCTGAGTCCTGCCTCGGTCCCTCACTCCCGTTTGATAGCATATCTTTGCCCCTGGACGAGTGGTTGCTGGACTGGCAGAATGAAGTGAAATTTTAAAAACTACAAATATTCATAGATTTTTGGAATTTCTGCTTCTTAAAAATGCGTGGCTTTCTATCCCCTACGTAGTGGCTCAAATATCAGCTAAAAGACTCCAGCCCTTTTGCACTGATTAGCATTTTGTAGCCCACAGAGGGCTTTAGCACGAGTGATCTCATTTGCCTCTCACGACGGCTCCGGCTCCGAGGAGGTGACGGGTGAAGATGGAGCAGACCATGGCTTTGGGGCTCAGGGGGGTATCCTGGTTACATGGTCCTGGCTGAGTTGCCTTACCCTTTCTCAGTCACCTTCCTCTCTGTAACTGGCAATAATAGATTCCTGACTGGCAGGATCTGCTGTTGGACGGTCCAGACAGGTTAATGCATGCAAGCGCACTCACAGTTACAGACCTGTGTTCTGAAGAGGAGGAGATGGAGGTTCAGAGAGGTTGAGTGACCTCATTTAGGTCACACAGCTAGCTCATTAGCTTAGGAGCTGCTATACAAATCCAGAACTCCGAATTTTCACAGTGGGCCCAGCCCTGGGCCCAGCTCTGGGCCCGCCTGGTGGCGCCTGCGGAAACTGTAGAAGGCACAGCTGCTCTCCAGAAGTTGTCTCGGTTTGGTTTTGGAATGCGTAGTTTTTCATTTGTGATGGCCTCTCTTCCCTCATGGTGTCTGGCTCAGATGGGCGTTAAATGATTTGTCATTTCCTGAGCCTGCAGTGATGCTGTGAGGGAAGGCAGCACTGAAGTGTTCAGGGGACACCTGGGAGCAGATGTTTACCTATGAAGAGCCCCTGAGTGGTTTCAGGGATGAGACCCAGAAGAGGGGTCAGAAGTGACACCAGGACAGCTTAGCTCTGGCGGTGAGACTGCCTTATTGCCTTATATCTAGTCACGGTGGCGTAAGTGGAACAGGGGAGGGAAGGGAGAAGGCTCCCAGGGACCCACAGGATCACTTTTCGGTGCACCCTGGAGGTCAGATGCAGTCCTTCTGCCAAGTAGCATCCCGTAGGTAAGCAGTTTAGTGCTTACTAGCATGTTTCTAGGATGCGTTTTAAGCCCAGCTTCCCAGAACCATCCACACCCTGAAAGGCACCCCAGGTGTACTTTAGCTCTGCTTCACATGCACTTCTGTCCCTCTTCACTCTGCAAGAGAAAACTAAAGGAAAATGAAACTCCTGCCCAAGGGCCATTCTTTTCCTAAGGGGATTTTCAAGGTTTTATTTTTACATTCTCTTTTGGGGATGGGAAGGCTATTTATTTGTTCACTTAACATGCCCAACTCCCCAGTCTTCCTCTGGCCAAGTCCCTCTTCCTGAGAGATCCACCCGTCCCCCTGGCTGGCTCGCTGGCAGCAGTCCCGGCTGGAAAGTGCTTGGGCCCTGACTTCTCAGCTGAGGAGGCTGCCCAGGGCCAGGGGCCAGAGCTGCACCCCCAGAGGGCAAGGTAGGCTTGTGCCCCACCACTGGCACGGCCTTTGTAACATCTGGTACTATGCATCTAAATTAGAAACATCCTCTTCTTTTTCTCTGTAACACTTATTTTGGTTTGTCATTTTATCTTGGTGGGTGATTTTATCTATCAGTCTTTCTGTTCAACTGCTAACCCTCTGAGGGCCGGGACCTTGTCTGTTTTAATACCCCGAGATTTACCAAGTGTCATTGACCTTCTGATCCTTACTCTTGAGTGCTGTGGGAAGAAGGCAGGTTTCATCCTCAGGTTCCACAGGGAGTCCTGACTCTTAGCAAGAAGGGGTCCCTTATGGTGCTCCCTTCCTGGACATGGCAAGTTTGTCCTCGTGGGCAGGGGGCCATGTGCCTTGGTCCCAGTCTGAGAAAACACTGGCTTTCACTTTTATTCTCCTCCTTCTCTAGATCACCCACTGATCTGTCCGGTGATGTCAGAAAGGACCGAGTGCACCCCTTGGCCTCTCCCTCCTGTCCTTGGTCTCTCCTCTCCTCATCTTTCCTCTTTTCCTGCTCCCTGAGTCCTCCCTACTTCCCTCTTTCCATCTGTCAAAGGCAGGGGAAACCTTAGAGACTCACCAGGAGGCAAATTCAACTCTAAGGGCAGTAAACACGAGCATGGGCACTGTTCTTCACTCTTTCTCAAGCAATGCCTTGAAATAGCAATTCTTGCAGGTGTTCTGAACTTCCTTACCGTTGATTGACACATGTGACTGCGTGTGTGTCAGCCTCAGTTTTCCACCTCAAGTGCCCACGGCTGGCATTTAACTTTCTGGGTGGTTAACATCGAGTAACGCAACAGCCAGCTGAAGGTATGGGCCGTGAGGGCATATGTAGGAGTTTTTACATAACCCAGCACCAGGCTCACCTGGAGCGGGCCCGGGCACCAGCACTTTGCAATGTTGAGAACTCCTGCCCTGAGCCTCCCTCCATCCGCAGAGGGATCATGTGGATGACACTGAGTCTGATTTATGGATATATTGAAAGGCGAGTTGTTTATAGCGAAAGGGTTTATCGTGATTCAGTAAAGAGTGACGGCCACTAAAATTTATTGCAGGCGTGTAATAGGGGGAGAAGATTTGGTCAGTGGTTGGTGTATAACATCTTGTCAGGCAAGGCTGTGGTTCAGTATATTTATGTTGCTCTTATCACCAGCAATTAGCCCCAAACATAGCTCGATAAACGGCCTGGTGCCGAGCTATAATAACTGCAAGAATATTTTAGAAAATGACTGCTACACCCTGCGCTCCACTGAGCTATCTCAGCAGAGTAGCAAATCTCATGATATTCCTGACTCTCCACCAGCCACAAACAGACGTCTGAGGATCAGAGTTAACTCTTCCCACCCTCTTTTTATGTGGTGTTTCACTTTTGAATGGCGAGAACTTGTACAGGCAGCTGTGGCCTTCCCAGCTCCAGCAGGGTTCGTCAGTCTGCATGTCTCCCTGACTAGAGTGTACACTAGAACAGCATAGTAGGTGCTCATTAAAATTTGTTGGACAGGTGAATACGTTTGCTCAAGGTTACACAGCAGGTGAATAGCAATATTAGTCCAGTTATTACCACTATTACCTTTTCTGTGACTCTTAAGGTCATGAAATATAAGCAAGAAATGATACATGCATTTATCGTCATCAGCATGTGTGACGAAGACTGAGGTGATGCGGGGGGTGGGGGACGGAGAGGTGTGGCTTACACCGGGAAACGATCTCTTTCCTGTCCACTTTGAGGTTACTTCTTTTCTAGCATCAGGGCGAGAAACGCCAGGATCCTCTGCAGCCCTCCTGCTCTGGGAGGACCGTGAGAAGCGCGTGAAACTGGGGTCCGTGTGAGGAGGGAAGATTGAGAAATACCAGATGCACAGGGCTGAGGCCTGGGAAGCATCGCTGTCCAGGACAGGGAGATGTCCTTGGGTTAAATCCAACCCCGAATGGCCACATGTGGATTACGATGTGGTCTTTTTTGGGAAGGGGTTATCTGGGGAGAGTTAATTTTGGATTCCTGCTTTACATTTGTTTTTAAAGTGGAATATTTCTTCATCACTGGTGACATATGGCCCAGAAAAGCCATTTTAGTCGCCATTTGACATCTTCCCCGCGTGGGGTGTTGCTGCTCCTGCTCTTCCCACCTGATGTCCGTCAGTGGGGCTGATTTAAAGATGTAAAGGTCTGAGGCCTCGGAGTGGTTCCACTGGCAGACAGGTTTGTAGGTAACTCCTGCCGGGTCTGAAGTGATGCCCTCCTCCGTGGGGCTGGCAGAGCAGCCCCCTGGGCGGCTCTCGGCTTCTCCTCAGAGGAAGTGGTGGTGTCTCAGTGAGATCTTTCTTGGCCGTGTCCAAGTCTGTAAGATTCGTTCCGGTCTGACTTATCCGCAGTCTTTCTGTCCTTTACTTTTGCTCAGCATCTTCTGGAAGTAACAGAAAAATCACCTGAACCCTGGATTTAAAGAACAGACTGGCTTCTCTTAAGGGAATGGGAAAGTACAGAATGCGGCATCTCACTTCCCCAAGGGCCCTCCATCCTGGAGCGGGAAGGGTCTGCAGCAGGAAGGGCATCTCGTGGGCAGACGCTGGAGCTTCTGCGCTGTGAGGAGGTGGAAGAAAGGAAGAGGCCCTGGAAGACGGTGTGAAAGGAGGTGCCAGCTGGCACACTTCCTTGAGAGTTGGGGGGGAGGCAGGGAAGGGCTGAGGCTGCCCTGGAGTGCTGTGTGGGGCATTTACTCCCTGCAGGTTGAGCTGCTCACGCTGAGGCTCCCATGGTGTCCACACCCCAAGCTGTGATTAGCCTAATAGGGACAGCTCTGGCCTGAGGGGGTGGGGCACTGGCTGGGGCAGGTGGGCCGGAGGATGTGGCTGCAGTTGGGCGCCTGTGGTGGTGAGGAGTGCAGAGGCTTACGGCCCTGGGCTTTCCAGAGCTGAGAGGACACTGGCTGACTGCGCAGGTGGAACGTGCCACCCTGCTGGTGCCACACTCCCCACCTGCCGTTGCCCCTGTCCAGCCACACCCTTCTCTGGAACGGATATTCAGGTGCCTTTCTCTGTTATTGTTCATTAATTCAGAGTTTATGGGAACTCAGACATCTCCAGGCCCCTGGGGTGAAAAGCTTGCAGGAAACTACATGATTGGCAGGTGGGGGTGGGCAGGGCCAGATGCGCTGTGTCCTGAGAGGAGGACGACTCTGTGATCTCCCTCTACCTGCATGTAGGGCTGGGGAGGGGCTGGACACAGGCCCCTCTTTTTCCCTGGGCTCCCCTCTGGGTTTGCAGGGGTCCTAACAGGCTGCCTGGCGTGGGGCAGACTGTCCCTTTGGGAACAGCACCTCTGCTTCTTTTCCATGCGCCAGCCTGCCCACTGCCCTAGTGAACCCCCAGGGCCTGGCCTTTGGAGAGGACAGAGGCAGCTTCGTCCCTTCTCGTGGGGAATGTGAGTCAAATGGAAACCTGCCCTTCTGAGGTGGCCAGCCTATGGATAGGATGATACCGCCAGTTCCTACCGCTGGTCACGCACAGTGCTGAACACTCGCTAACTTGTCCGACTGTCCCAATCTCCCATTAGGTAGGTAGTGCTTTAATTTTTAATTTTTTTGGAGACTATTTTGTAGATGAGAACATTGAGGTCCAGAGAAGTGGCTTGCTTAAGGTTGCCCAGGTAGAGAGGGGCACAGCAGTGCCCAGGGGCCCATCAGGGTGTGAGCCTCCCCAGGGCAGGGCTCGTCCTGGCCGCGGCTGTGGGGCCGGTGCCTGCAGCGTTCAAACCCCAGCTCCACTGTGTTCCGGCTGCGTCCCCTTGGCAGGCTCCTTGCCCTTTTGGAGCCTGAGTGTTCTCCATAGAATGGCATGGAGTCAGGATTGCTGCCTTGGGGCATTCTGCTGAATATGATATGTGATGATATATGCAAAGCGCTTAGGCTAGGGCCTGCCAGGTGAGACGCCCTCAGTCAGTGATCGGCGGTCTGTCGCAGCTGCATGTAGTTTGTACTTTTAAATTCCCACACAGTGTAGGAGAGCTTAGCGTTTCCTCGATGCCTGCGTGCGTTTGGACAGCAGTGAAAACGGTAGAAGGAAATTGCGTTACTTCCAAAAACAAAGGCTAAGTGGAAGAAGGGCTGTGGCCTGGCCTGAGTGTTCGCCCCACCCTTATTCTGGCTGGTGGTCGCCCAGCGGCCAGCCCAGACTGTCCAGAAGTGAGGCTGCCTCCAGAACTGACTGGGACCAGCCTGGAAGCTGGGGCCAGGACTTGCCTGGCGGAGTGTGAACCAGGGAGTGTTGCTGAGCCCCATCCCCCTGAATTTGGGGGAGGCTGCGGTGAGGTCAGGCCTGTGACCAGCATTCCCTCGGAGGACTGGTTTTGAAAGGTCCGCAACTAATGGGGGAGCAAGGGGGTACACATCTGCTTCTCCCAGATGTGTTTCCTTGGATAACTTCATTTGGACACACACACCTGCAGCAAAGGACAGTAAAGTGCCCATGAGCCCCAGAGGTCTCAATGCCAAGAAGGGCTGGAGCTGGTGCGGTTTGTTGGAGGGAAGGCTTGAGAGGAGTCAGAGAAAGACATGAGGGATGTGGATGGGGTGAGTGACCATCAGGACACTGAGTCAAATTCCTCACCCCCAATGGGTGTCTGGGTGGGGCAGAGCCCGTGCTGGGGTGGGGGTGGGTGCGAGAGATTGCGATGATGTCCAGAACATTCCCCAGCTGGCTGGTCCTTTGGGGCTGGCTGGACACAGGACTGGCCAGCTGGGTGGACGGTTGGAGGACTGGTGGGAAAGGACCTGCCGGCTTCCTGCCCATTCATAACCTCGTATGCCCCAGCCCGGGCCCTATTCTCCAGGGCTGCTACCCTGACACTGAGCGAGGGCCTGGGTCCTGGGCTGCTCTCTGGGTGCCTGGGGTGGGGCGATGCCAGAGCCAGAAATCACACAGACCTGGACCCTGGCTAACACAGGCAGTCTCGGAATGGACCTTTTTTTCTTTTTGGTAGATTAACTTTTGGCATTTCAGGGTGCTGGCCCCATGCCCAGCTTCTCTGGCCTTCTGCCTGTCAGCTCTTTTGAGGCTATTTTTGCCATTCACTTATTTATTAACTATCATTGCTCCCCAGGACAGATGGGCACACACATGTACACACTCGCACAGGCACACATGCTTTCCTGCCCTCCAACCTGGAGCCCATTGGAAAAGCCAGCCTGCACCAGCAGGCTCAGCACAGGGTGCAGAAGGGGGAAATGACCTAAAGATGGTCGCTCTGGGTGAGGGTGGAGGAAGGGCTGTGGAGGCAAGGGAGGCAGTGACCTCCCCTCGCTCGTGTTCCTCAGAAACAGCCCCTGCTCCCAAGGCATCTCTGTTCCTGGTCTCTAGTCCTCAAGCATGTTCATCCCTGGGAAGAGCTCATGTGAAAGGGTTGTGGATCCCGCATGGACTGTCTTTCCGGAGAATCAGCAGGGGTCCTGGGAGAACTCAGGGCCCCCTGCTAGGACACAGGAGAGTGCTTGCTTCCTTCCCCTGTGCATGTATATGCGCGCATGCGCGTGTTTCGGGGGAGGGTGGCCCGAAGGCCTGCCTCTCCGCCCGGCTCCACAAAGCCCCCGTCCTCCGGAAGGGAAGCTCGGCTTCTGTCTTTGGAGAGTTCCTGGTCTGGTGGGGACAACCCTGGGCTTGTGAGATAAACAGTGCTCAGTCCCACCACCTGAGAGCACAGATCTGAACAGCATGCACGTGGCCCTGTCCACCATTCGATCCCCCTGATGGCTGGTTGCTAGCAGCAGAGCAGAGACCTGAGTCCCTCCTGCGTGGAGGGCGCTGTGTGTGGTGCAGGGGTGCACAGTGTGGAGCACCGTGGGACAATCCCCATGCTCCCATGCTTGCTTCCAGTCCCCTGTCTCAGGGCCGGCCCACCTGCCTGGCCTTGTCCCCGGCCATGTCCCCATCCATAGCCTTGACACCAGGGCCCTCAACAGCCAGCATGGAACCAAAGGGAGAACAGAATGAATAGCAGGGACCTTCCACCCTGGGCAGCCTGGGGCCTTTCCCTGGGCTGGTGAGACATGGTAGTGCTGCCCTTGCCACCTGCAAGGCAGTGAGTGCGGAAGACCAAGAGTTGGAGTGCAGGCTGCACAGGAACGGTGAGGACCAGTCCTGGGTCCCCGGTGGCTCCCTGTTCCCCCCTCAGCTGGCCAGCCCCACCCTTCCCTCCTCAGGGCACGTACCATCTGCTTTTCCGATCCCTGAAGGTCTTCTTTGCTCAGGAAGACTGCACTACCAGGGCCGGATGCTACTGCAGAGGGGCTGCCTGCTGCTGGGCTCTGTCCTGAGGGGTCTTTCTGCCTTGTGTCTCAATGCCAGCCCTCCACAGATTGGTGTCAGGGAGTCCCCTGAGGGCAGGAAGCTTGACCCTTCCGTCAAATACGAAGCTGAGAGCAGGGACTGGGAGCTCCTGAGGGCAGGGGCCCCCCGTCTGTGCCTCCAGGTTGGGAACTCTCTGAGGACAGCAGATGCTACATTGGACTGGGAGCTTCCTGGGTATGGGATAGAGCCCCTTGTCCCTGCCCTCTCCCCCACTCAGGACTCAGGATCTGGCTGGAGACACAAAGGTGCTCAGGCCTGGGCACCTAGAAAGCCTGGGGAGAAGGTGGGATGCTGGCAGTGGGATGCTGCTGCCTTAGCCCGCTTGCGGGAAGAGGAGAAACTTTCCACCTCCCCGCAGGAGGGTAGAGCCAAGAATCACATCCTCTTGATCAGGAGCTTCCCTGCACTTCCCCTTCTCCCCAGGGGTGGGGTAGGGATGGGTTTCAGAGCTGGAGTGGGGGGTCAGGGTTTCACAGGTTGGTACCCAGTGAAGTACCCAGGGTTTGTGCCAAACTCAGGGGCTCAGAGCAGGAGTCAGGGATGTGGGTGTGGGATGTGTGGGCAGTCAGGGCGGGCTGGGCTCAAGACTCAGTGCCCTCTGGAGCTGCTGCCTTTCATGACCCACTGCTGTGCCCAGAGCCAGGCCCTGGTGACTGGCCTGCCCCCTTCCTGAGAGATGCAGGGAATCTTCTCATCCACAAGGTCAGCCCCGATATTTCCCCCTAAGAGAGACTGTTGGGAGGTCCTTGCTGCTCCGTGCATCCTAATCATTCTGGACTCCTGTCCAATTATGCCTTATCTGTGTCTGTGTCTTTATCCCCTGCCGGAGATGGGACCATCTCTTTAATTCATATGCTCACCCCTCTGCTGGAACTGCCACAGCCCTTGGGCTTCTGGAGCACCCTGGCTTCTGCGGGCTTCTAAGCAGCACAAGGAAAGACTTGCTGAAAAGTGGGACGAAGCTGCTGCTTGGGGGCCAGAGGAGGGGGACTTGCAGCCCCCAGTCATGAGCTCATTGCCCGTGCCCTGTGGTGGTGACTCAGTGTGGCTTAGTGGCAGGCACTTGGGCTTTGCAGTCAGGGAGCTCTGACCCTGAAGCCCCATGCCACTGCCCACTTGTGCATGAGTTACGTTGGATGAGCGACTGCAGCTGTGTGACTGCAAGGTTGGGGTCTGATCACCTGGGGCTGTTGCCAGACTTGTGTGCTCACCAGTGTGAGACACCCTGACCTGCCCCGCTGCCTGCGGAATCCCACGGACAGGCCGAGAGAAGGAGGGAAGTCAACTAAATGTCTCGCTGCCCTGGCCGCTGTGTCCACCCTAAGTTTTCCATGGTCTTGTGTATTTTAGCTTCTGGCTGCTTTAACTGCTTTTCTAAATCTAGACTCAGCTTTGGTGCCGCTTTGCCAAGAGAAGGGGAGAGAGTGAGGCCGTGTTAGGAGCTGGGCAGAAGAACCTGCGGGGGCCCCTCTCTGCCCAGGAGGGAGCTGGCAGCCTGGTGCCTGCACAGTTTTCTGCCTCCCAGTAAAGACGGCAGCGTTATGAGCTAATGTCTGTGCTGCACCCGGACTGGCCGGGGAAGAAACATCTAGTAATGTGATTACTACAACAGTAATAATAACAGCAACACCACCAACAAGCACATGCAATTATGGAGAGGGGACTCGCTGGCCTGCCTCCAGGCCAGGGCTGTGGCCAGTGCCCCAGAGGCTTGAAGGCAGCGGGTTTCAGGCTTTTCAAGCTCAACCCTCTCCCAGTCGTCCCCCATTGAGTAAAGGCCTTCCGGACAAATCAGTAAGTCCCTTCCACTACAATGATACAGTGTGGTTTTGTGCCCATCTGGGTGCAGGTGGTGGACATCCCAGGAAGGGAGTCAGCGGGCTCCCTTTGCCCACTCAGAACTTCTTTCACCTAGGCATCACTCACTGCAGGACTGTCCCCATGCTTGGGAGTCAACTTGAGACAGGACACGGGACAGTTACCCCATGAGAACTCCATGGTTCAATCTGATGACCCCAGTGGACCACGCCTAGGTCCAGGATTTGGGACTAAGTATCATCGTGAGAGAATGCTTGTGCTACCCAGCCTGGCACAGATGCTCACTTTGTGTGGTATGGTCCCTGTAGTTCAGTGACTAACGACCACCTGGGTTTGAATCCTGGCTTTGTCATTCACAAGCTGTGGGACCTCAGGTAAGTTCCCTACCTTCTCTGGGCCTCTGCTCTCTCATTGAGAAGTGGAGGTAATAAATGCAACCTACCTCATTATGTTGTTATGCATGCTTATATTAGAGCATGGCACATGGTAAGCCCATGAGGGTCAGCTCTTTTGTAGTTATTATTTTCATAGGAACAATAACAGTATCTTTAGCAGCTTCTACTTGGGGGTCAGTTATGTGGTGAATTGTTTCTTCCAAGAAGAGGTGGAAGTTCTAACCCACAGTACCAGTTATGTTGAAATTGGGTCTTTGCAGAGGATCAGGTTAGATGAGGTCATTAAGGAGGCCCCTAATCTGATACGACTAGTGTCCTTATAAAAAAGGGGACATTTGGACTCAGAGACAGACAGGCACTAAGGGAAGACACGGAGAACATCATCCACAAGCCAAGAAATGCCTGAGTCCACCTGCCCCTGGGAGAGAGGCCTGGAACAGATTCTCCCTCACAGCCCTCAGAGGCACTGACCTTGCTGTCACCTTGATTTCTGGCCCCGAGAACTGTGAGAACAAGTTTCTGCTGTGTGAGCCACCCCGTCCATGGCACTTTGTTAGGGCTGCCCTAGGAAACAAAGGCAAGGCCTGTTGGAGGTAGCCCACTGCCGCTCTGAGCTGCCCAACCAGGGGAGAAGGGCAGGGCGGGGCTGAGCAGACAGGACTGTGGGGCTTGCTCTCAGGCTTTGACTTGTCTTGGGCCTCTGGCACCTGTCTCAGATGGCCCAGGCTCTCGCCCATGCAGGTAGATAGTGCGGTAGCCATTTGTGGGGCCTACCCCTCGCCTCCCACCCTGCCTCCCTGCCCCTTGGAGTACGCCCCACACCCCTCACCCCTGCTCCAGGCAGGAGGAAATGAAGAAAGGAGATAATAAATCCCTGGAGAAGACAAGCTAAAGAGGGGTTTGAGCTGAAACATCTCTGTCCCTCTTCTCGCTGTTTCCTGGAGCTTTAATTCTGATCTCTAGGTGGGACATGGTCTGCCATCTGGGGTGTGTCTTTGCATGTGTGTGAGTGCGTATAGAGAACGTTTATCACCAAGCTGCTGTGGGCCTTGTGACCATGACTCACAAACGTACAACCAGGCTGTGCTGGACGGAGGAGACCTGTCCCCGGCAGGGTGGTGGCGGCTCCCGACAGCAGCCAGCTCCAGGGGCCTCCGCAGAGTACCTTGGCAGCCACCCCTGCCTTCGCCCTCCTGGGAACAGGTTGTTCAGTGTCACTTGCAGGAACAGAATTGTCTGAGGTGCCTCGGTCTGCACGGCACGGGGATCCAGTGATAAGGAAGGTGCCCGCCTCGCCTACAGGGGACTTGTCATTTGTGTGGGGTTGAGAGGTAGGTGGGCGTCTAAGAGGAACATCGAATGACTCGTGATCCAAGGGGAATCAAGCAAGGAGCATGGAGAACAGCAAGTTGAGAGTCAGGAGTGGGGAGACGGCCACAGGAGGAGGAGGAGCTCAGCAGCATTTGGGAGTGTCTAGGTGGGGGACCCCGGGCTGGACTTTATCGGGGAGGCTCTAAAGCCCCAACATAGCTTGCAGGGGGAATGCAGAGGCACAGACCTGGCAGCTGGAGTGTGCAGGGTGTGCCTGGGCACACCTGAGTCTTCCCCAGTGCAGGACCACCCCTGTGCAGCTGGAGAGGTAACACATCACCACGGCCTTGAATGCTGGCTGAGGCATGTCACTACAATGTAGGTGGAAGGGGGTGTCCTTTGAGATCTGTGGGCAAGCTGTGCTTTGGAAGGGAGACTTTATGGGTGGGGAACAGGCAGCCCTGGGGCAGGCCTGAGGTCGATGGGGAGACATAGTACAGTGGGAAGGAAAGGGTGAAGGGAGACACAGTTCTCTTGGAAAATGAGCAGAATTTGGCAAGTGGGGAAGAGGAGGTGGAGGATGAGCCAGGATGAAGGAGTCCTCTTGCTGTTCAGAGAGCAGTGGAGGGAAGGGGCTGGTCTGCCGCCTGCCTGTGCTTGGGGTCAGAATTGGAGCCTCTGATGGGTGGAGGCCACGCCCTCTCCAGGAGCTGTGGCCTGGAATCCTGGCTGTTGATGGGGATACAGGGCCTTCCCTGGGGCACCTGGGAGGCTGGAGCACAGACCAGGGGTGGGGGGTGAGGTGGCCAGTGGCCTTTGCAGGAACGAGAGGCCAGTGTGGGTCCTGGCTCCTGAAGCCCTGGGTACTGTGTTGCTCAGACCAGCTGACGGGCACAGGGGCCGGGGCTCCCCAGGGAAGCGAGCCCGCTCGGCTTCTGGCAGGCAGCTATCTCCTTGCCTACCACAGGGTCCGCAGCTGTGGCTGGTCCAGGGTCTCCCCGTGCTGGAGGGCTGCTCACCTCACTGTGCACTTTCCTCCAGCACATTCCAGGCCTCTCAAGGCATCTTACCCTGCAGGTCTTTATTTTTATTGCTTTCTGGCTTTGACCTCATAGAATTCTAGAATGTCAGAACTTCAGCTATCATCTCCAGTTCTCTTATTTTCAGCGGGACGAATGGAGGCCTAGAGGGGCAAGGTGACCAGCCAAGGTTGCTCTGTGGCTGATTTAGGCCCATCTTCTAACTGGAGATTCTGTCCTCTTTCCCATGTCACCTCCTTTATTTGTAGCTTTCTGGCCTCTTCAAAGTCGGTAGCTGCATGCCCATCTCCAGCACTTAGTGAAGTGGAATTTAATGAAACTGTGTTGTCTGACTGAAAGGAGGGCAGTGCTGAGCACACCCACATGTCTGTTCCATTAGGGAGAGGCAGGGGGCAAGGGCCTGAGGAAATGCCCTCTCTGGGGGCCAGGCTGTCCAGGGCCCTGGAGGGAGGGAGGCGCACTGGCTTTGGCTGGCCTGGTCACCAGGCGATGGTCTCCCTCGCTGCCTTGCTGGGAAGAGAACCAAGGAGGAGGGGTGGGGGCTTCTCATTGCCACCAGCTCCTTTCCTTCCCTGGAAAGGCAGACGACCCCCCCTCCCCCCGTGGCCTTTCCTGCCTCCTGCCCTGGATCACACTTAGGGCAGGGGAGGAGGGACAGACCTCACACCCGGGATGCTAGGAAATCAGGGGCGCTTGAGCCAGACAGGCTGCTTGTTGGGTCTGCTGCACCTTGGGTGTCAGCTGTCTGAGGAGAAGGAGAGTCTGTTAGTTGGTCTGGGCTGCCAGAATAAAATACCACTGACTTGGTGGTTTAAACAACAGATACCTATTTTCTCATGGTTCTGGGGCTGGAAGTCCAAGGTCAAGGTGCCAGCAGGTTTGTTTTCTGACTGCCTTTTTGCTGGGTCCTCATGTGGCTTTTCTTCTGTGCATGAGCTTGGAGAGATAGGGGTCTCTGATATGTCTTCCTCAGCTTAAAAGGTCACCAGCCCTATTGGGTGAGGACCCCACCCTTCTGACCTCATTTAATCTAAATGACCTCCCCATCTCCAAATATGGCCACATTGGAGTTTTCAGGGTTCAACCTATGAATTTTAGGGCACACAGTTCAGCCCATGACAGGGTTTGCGAATGGGAGCCATGGGTTTGCATCTTCCTCCACATCAGTATGCCCTGACTGCAGGCGCAACAGGCCAGTCTGGTAGGAAATTTGCTCAGTCTTGAGGTCTCTGTAAGTTTCTGGGAGAGAATTATTGTGTTCTGTCATTCATCTCAGTTGAGGGGGCAGAGTCGGAGTGTCCCCCATGTCTTAGGACTTCCTGCCTTCCTTCCTGATCAAACTGGGGCCAGGGAGGGCCTTTGGAAGCCTGTTAGGCTGTCCCTCTGCTGGGCAGCCTAGTATTTCCCCAACTGAACCAGACAACATGTTCTGGTTATGAAGTTCCCAAGAAGGAGAGCCTGGCCTTTAGTCCCCTTGGGGAAGAGTCTGGAAGTGAGTCCCGAGAAAGGAGGTCTCAGAGAGAGGGCTGTCGGGGTGGAAGTGACCTGTCCAACCAGATGGCAGGTGCCACTGTCCGGGACAACATCGTCATCCCCTCGGGGGCCCCCCTGAACCATCGCTTCCTCCTGTCTCTCTGCTCCCTTTGGCTGGGCCCTCCCTGGGCCCCTCCCCTTCCCCCCATTGTAACTCCTGCCCGGCTGCGCAGCCTTTGCCTCACATTTTTAAATGTGAAACATTTCAGAACAGAGAGAATGAACTTCCATGGACTCATCATTCAGATTCAACAATTTTCATGATTTTTGCCACATTTATTTCATTTATTCTTTTGTCTTTTTTAGGGGAGGGTCTGGCTGATGTTTAAAAGCAAATTTTAGCCATCACATTAATTTACCTACATGTACTTAGTATGTATTCCTGGGGGAAAAAATCTGCACCTGGATTTGATCGCTGCCATCCAGGCCAGCCAGCTATATATACCCTGTGTCCTTGCTGTGAATTTCCCCCAGGGGTTCGGTGTCTGGGGAGAATAAAGGAGAACTTAAGAAAAGCAGTGCAGTGAGAAGGTGGACCTGGTTAGAGCCACAGGCCTGGGGTTTTGTAATTAGACTGCGTCCTCCCTGGTTGGAGCCTCTCCCCGAGGCCACAGAAGCACTGTGGGACCTTCCACCCCCTCTCTCTGGTCGCAGGAAAAGTAATCATTTTCTAAACAGTCCCGCAGACACTGAAGAGAGGCTCATTAGTCCTCCCAGGGGCTGCCGTCACCCCCGGAGGACAAGTGGCCCGGATCAGAAAGAATCTGGGTCGTTTTGTCTTGTGCCATGAAGTCCTCCCCAGGGCTCTGGTGAGAAGGGCCTGACCAGGGAGGCCACGGGCACATTGGCACTGGGCATGGAGGGGTACCAGTTGGCGGTGGGGTTTGGGGAGGGCTGCTCAGGGCTCTGTCCAGGGCGGCGTCCACCCTGTCCCCTGGTCCCCAGCTGAGCCAAAGGAAGTTGAACGATTCCGTCTCATTCCTCTCTGACAAATGAATTTCTCTCTCTCTCCCTTGGCAACCTAAGCTGTGTTTACAGAAAATATCGCAGTCTAGAGTAAACAGTTCCTGTCAGACCCGAGGACTAGTGGGAACTGAGAGAACCTGTGGGTTTCCTCCCCAGAGCTGAGAGGGGGCTGCGGTCCACGCCTCCGTTCTCTCCTCTGGAGGTCCCAGAGGCTGGTGTGTTAGAAGCTTTGGAGTCAGACAGCCCCATATTCAAGTCCTGCTTCTGGCCCTGACAACCTGTGTGATCTTGGACATGTTGCTTAGCCTCTTGGAGCCTCATTTTCCTCATCTGTAAATCCTCAGAAGGGTTGCTTTATTATTTTTAAAGGATTTTTATTGATTAATTTTATTTATTATTATTTTTAAAGATTTTATTTATTTTTAGACAGAGGAGAAGGGAGGGAGAAAGGGGGAGAGAAACATCAGTGTGTGGTTGCCTCTGGTGCACCCCCTACTGAGAACCTGGCCCACAACCCAGGCATGTGTCCTGACTGGCAGTTGAACCAGAGACCCTTTGATTCACAGGCTGGCAGTCAATCCACTGGGCCACACCAGTCAGGGCTATTGATTGATTTTAGAGAGAGAAGGGAAGGGAGAGAGAGAGGAAAGCATATTTACACATTGATTGATTGATTCTTGTATGTGCTCCTGACCTGCAACCTTGGCATATTGGGATGATGCACTGATCGACTGAGCTACCTGGCCAGGGCCAAAGGGGTTGCTTTAAAGATGAGTCATCAGGTCAAGCCCCAGCTCAGAACTGGCACTCAAAATCCACCTTCTCGTTCCCCTGACTTGGGGAGCTCCCGTGCCCCGTGTCCCTGTAGCATTCAATACTGGGCATGGGGAATCATTGGCGATGAATGAATGAAAATAAAGTATTGTTGGTACGTTTTATGAAGAATGTCTTCCATACATGATCTCATTGGAGTGTCATTGAAGTAAGAGTTGTCATCACCCCCATCTTACAGGCTAGAAAATGAGGCTCAGAGAGGCGAAGAGGATGGCATCCAGCTGCACAGTAAGTGTGCAGGCAGGGCCCTGGGGTGGCGAGAGCTAGTGGGTAGGATCAGTGTGCATCGGGCAGGAGGAGGAGTCTAGAATTGTCCACCTGGGAGGAGAGAAAGCTGGGGGTGGGCCGAGAAGTGGGGCAGTGTCCCTCCGAAGTCACTCTTCATTCACCCACCCACAGCGTTTTGCTGGGACCACCTTTTCAGTCTCTCTCTACCGTCTGAATTTTGTTTTACTCGCGTCAGAGCCGGCTGGGACCTTCACGGTCACCTTGCCTGGCTCCGTCTGCACTGACCCTGAGAATGCAACCGAGTGAGCAGAGGTGACGTGACCTGCCTCCACTCCCTCGCACACCCCCACTCTCAGGCTTAGTCAGTGCTAGTTCAACAAATCAAAGGTGAGCGGCTTTTTCTGCCTTTCCTTTTTTCCTCTATCTTTTCTAAGGGGAGAACAGAAAATGCCTCAAGTTGCGGCAGAGGCCTCCCAGAGATGGACGTCCTCCCTTGGGGCCCCAGCCTCATAGCTCAGGGGTCTCTTCAGGGACGGGAAGTGCTGCTGCCTGCCTGCCTGTGGTTAGGTTCAGGGAAATATTAGGTGTTTTAGGCACACTGGGAGCCTGCCTTTGGAAAGGTCACTGCTTTAATAAAACAGCCTGGTCCTGGGCTCTGCCCATCTGCTGGGAGTCAGAGGCCACAGCAACTTCCCCATAAATTGGTAGAATTTCCAGGATGAAATCCAGAAAATAGAATGGGCGAGAGAGGCTTGTCACCTCCTAGACTAGACGAGCCTGTATCTGCTTCTGACACCCAGAATGCCTCCAGGGGCTTGGACCGAACCCAGAAGCCAAGTCTGAGGCGGGCCACAGGGAGGCCTCGGGGAGGCCATCCCAGCCTTTGTGACCGGTGTGCTCTCGGACACGGCTATTTAGGGCAGTCATCGAGCGAGCGCATAACCATGACTGCCCTTTTTTTTTGCTGTTTGTTTGCTTGGTTTTTAGCCCGAGGAAGGATCCAGATGTGTCTAGTTCTCCAGATGTTTTTTGTGGTAAACCTGAAGACCAGAGATAGGAAATGAGGGATGTGGGGGAGACATGTCCCCCAATCTTCCACATGACAGATGACCAGCTGATAATCTGCAGTTGCTGGGGGCTCACCTGCCTTCTGCTCTGACCCTGGCAATGAAGTCCACCATCTCTCAAGCACATCCCTTCTTAAGAATGTTTTTATCTTCTCTCTGAGCTCTCTGCCACCACCATACCGTGCCCAGCGGCAGCGTAACTGCTGTCTCCAAACCCAGCAAGTATCACCCCAAGAACCAACCGTCTGTGGGCCCCAGCCCCTTTGGGGATCCCAACGTGATGTGTGCCCAAACTTTCGGAGGACTTGTGGTCACGTTATTTGGTACCCGCTCAGAATCAGAGGGAGACACACGGCGGGCATCCTGCTGGGTTCTTTCCCTGTCACTCCTCTTGTCTCGCCCACCCCCCATTTGCCAGGAGGGAGAAAGCCTTCTCTCAGGTCCAGGATCTGAGCTAAACCCACAGGGGAAGACATGTTCTTTCCTGCTGCGCATCCACCCCGCCTTGGGTCAGGAAACCTCCCCAGGTCTCACTTTGTTTCCTCCTGTTTCTCCTCTCATCTGCGCCTTCGTAGAGAAAGAGTCTGCGTGGGGGCCTCCCGGGTTCCTTCTAGAGAGGAGGGCACCCGAGTGCTAGGGCGGGCCTGGCATCCCGAGGCTCCGCCGACTGGCTTTGAGAGGGTGTGCTCCAGAAGTTGGGGAGTTCTGTTTGGGTGGGTTTGATGGGCGGGCCCACAGGCTGTGTGGACAGGAACGGGGGTGATGAGGGCTGCAGTCCGTCCACCTGGAACTCTGTTGTGCAGTCAACACGGTGGAAGGCTCCACATGCGCCTGCCCACCTGTGTTGACATGTCAGCCCAGCTGTGCTGTCAGTTTAAGCCCTTGCGCATCCATGCGGGAGCCCCGAGACCGAGGTCCTCAGGCCGCCCTGGCCTCCAGAATACGCGTTTAGGAGCAGCTTTAACGAGGGCTGAGTCGTGGGGGGCAGAGCTGCAGTCGCAGTCGTGGGCCGCACTCTGTGGGAGCCAGGGCTGGAGGCGTGTCTGGGTGGTGGGCGTCAGCCCGGGGGTGGGAGGCCTGGGCTGGGGTCCTGCGGCAGGCTGAGCCCTTGCTAGATTAGACTGACAGGGGGTCAACTGTCGAGGCTGGTCAACACCTGGAGGTATTGCTTCTGGAGGTATCTGCCTCAGGCTGGGAACTCCGAGGACTCAGAATGCGGCCTCCCCGAGTGCCCAGCACAGAGCCCCAAGCACACTCATCGACTTCGACTTCGGGGAGAAGGTGTGAGGCCTTGGCTTGCCCCCTGATGATTTAAGGCTCTGGTTTTTCTTCTGAAGCTGGAAGGATTTCATTCAATTTTCCAAACATCTCTGTTGCTGTCATACTTGCTCAGCTCTCGGTGTGGGGACCCTGTGGTGGACCCCCCTCAAAGCAGCACTCATCACCTGGGGGCCCAGACTGGATGCTGGGGTTGGGGAGGGGCCCTGGGCAAGGAAGAAGGGCTTTCTGGGAGATGGGAAGGCCATGGAGGCTGGGATTGGTGTGGATGCTGGGATGGACACCTGGCCAGAGTGGCTAGCTAGCAATAAGGAATTTGGACTTCAGCCACCACATGTGTTTGCCTGGGGCCGCAGGTGCTGGTGGTGGTGGCGCCAGAGCTTCGTTGCTGAGCCTTTCCTACCTGAAGGGTTATGTCCTTTGATTTCATCCTCACTGCAGCTCTCTAAGCAGAGTATCGTTATCCTGGTTTTCCAGGGAACTGAGTCTGAAAGGCCAGCAGCTAGTAGGAGGTCGGAGTGTGGTTCCACAGTCAGGCCCTTTGCAGGGTGTGGCCATGGGCCTTAGCCTCCCCAGCAGGCTCTTCACTCTGGGATTTTCGGCCCTGCCATTCCCGCTGACTGACTCCTGGGAGGTGGGGGTGGTCCCAGGCTGCTCCCTGGAGGAGGAGGTGGGATGGGGGAAGGGGGCCAAACTCTCCCTCCAAGGATGGGAGGTGCCCTGGAGGGAGGCTTTGTAAGCTGATTCCTGGAGATTCTAGTAAGAAAACTGCCAGTCACCCTGCTGTCCTTGCAGGCAGTCAGCTGTGTTCCAGCCCTCCTCCCCTCCTCTCCCCAGCTCTGGAGGGGTCCCTGGTGGGGGAGGGGCTACTGCCGAGCTGTAGGATCCCAGCACTAGGCTGTCTGGGGAGAGCCGGGGCTGGGAGGGGGAGGCCCCACTGCCTCTTTCTGTCTGGGGACCTCTGCTCCAGGGACCACAGGTCTTGGGCCAGGGACGTGGTCGTGGGAGGGACTGTGGATAAAGCTGGGGCAGCAGCAGCAGCAGACAGATGTACTGTGGCCCTGCGCACTTTAAGTGTTTGCCTTTCCCGGGTCAGTGGGCTGGTGAAGAGAGGGAAAGTTCATCTATATTTAGGTGACAGATTAGTTCCTCTGAGCACAGGAAACTTTCTCAGCTCAGCCAGTTGAGGTCTGGAGGGTGGAGAGGGTGGACCATGAAGGAGCGTCTTTGGGGGCAGTTTTCACACCCTTCCTGAGGGGCCTCTATTAAGGAAGCAGGTGCTAAGGGAGCTGTCCTTAGGAGGTCCTGCCTGCCCCACCCCCACCCCCAGAGTTTCTGATTCACAAGGTTGGGATGGGGCCCAAGAATTCACAGTCTTAACCTGTTCTCAAGGGATGCTTCTGCTGCTGGCATGGTCCCCCCTCAGAACTGCTGTGCTAGCGAGTCACCCGAGCACTCGTGGTGGCTCTCCCCTTGCCCACCTCTGCTGCTTGGACGGGACTGTCCCCGGAAAGTCACCCTTCCCATCTGCAAAAGCCGTGACCTGCCTTTAGTCCCTGGCTCAAAGGGTAGTTTCCCCTGTGGCCACACTGAGAACCTTGTGTGCTGGGCCATCTGTCCTCTTTTTCACATTCTGCCTGGTTTTACAGTGCTGACACGTACTCCCTGAGTCTGGGCCTTACTCTCACCAACCCGGGCTGGGGGCAGGGTGGGGGCACCATGTGCCTCCCAGGTGCCTGGTGCCCCGTAGCCCCTGGCACATGGAGCAGCCAGGGGCTGGGTGGGTCTGGTCAAAGAGGGCCATTGTCATCCTCAGGCCGTTCTAGAACCAGGGAATCGAGGTCCAGATGGGGAAGGGGTTTCACAGAGGCCTGCTAGGCTGGCTAGGGGCAGAGCTGGAATTAGAGCCTGGCTTCCTGGACTCCTGATAAACTTATGCTGTCTATAGAGATGGTTACAAAAAAAAAAAACCAAAAACCATAAGCTTAAAACATTTGCTATTTCTTCGTCTTTTCTGCATTTATAGAGATACATTCGTATATGTGTAAATGCATGGGTAGCATTTTGGGTCTTCTGGTTTTTTGATGTAACACTTTGTATACTGACTTTCTTGCCGAGTGTATCTCCTGCCTGCGGCCCCTGCCTCACTGGTTTAACTCTCACAACAACACCGAGGGTGAGCGTCGCGACCGCGCCCACACGCTGGCGTTTCCTGTGGAGGTGATGTTCCGTGGCTGGCTTCTTGTTTCCGAGGGGCTGGGCGTGGAAGTGGTGCTTGCGATTTTCACTGTAGGCCCCAGGCTGTTCGTACTGTCCCAGGCCACCTCTTGGATTTCTTTGCATGTGCCCACTGCACAGTGTGTAGTTGATGAATTATCCGATTTGATTCTTTTTCTCATGGAGGTGAAATTGACAAAGCAGAAAGTTAACCGTTCTAAAGCGTGCAGTTCAGCAGCGTCGGTGCCCGCATGACACTCTGCAACCACCAGCTCTTGTCGAGACTGAGACCCAGACCCCAAAGGACCCCCACCCTGCCGACAGTCGCTCCTAATTCCCCCTCCCCCAGCCCTGGCAGCCGAGGTCTGCTTTCTGTCTGTGGATTCGCCAATTCTGGCTGTTTCACGTGCGTGGATCGTGCCCTGTGCATCTTTTATGTTTGGCTCCTCTCACTGAGCACGCCGCCTGGGAGGCACACTGACGCAGTGGCTCGTGTCAGCAGACGCTCTTCTCTGTGGCTGGGCAGTGCTCCCGCGTGGCTCCATCACATCACATCTTGCTCACACTGCCCCGTTCTTTTCAGGGACCAGAGAAACCCCAGTGCTGCTGTTGGAGGCTGGTGCTTGGGAAGAGAGGGGTCTGGGAGAAGGCTTTATCAGTGGGGGTGAACATGGGCAAGGGGCAGTGGAGAGTGGGCGGGTGTTTTGAGAAGGCAGCCTTGGGACTGGGTGCGTGGCCTTGCGGGATCAAGTGGGCAGCCCAGGATGATGAAGCCCGGCAGGGAGGAGCGGCTGAGAGGGTGTCACATTCCTAGAACAGAGACGCCGTCAGTTCAGGGAAATGTGGTGGCCAAACTCCAAGGATGACCCCAAGCCTGGATGTGAAAGGCTTCAAGCTGAGGAATTTTGATCCAAAACCAAAGGGTGACCTGGTGCCCAGATGGAAAAGGTCCTGGATTTCCTGACAAACAGGAGCAATAGCTGTGGCCTGGCCTGCAGGGCGGGTGTGCGAGTGACAGGCTGGCTGAGGACGGCAGTGTGTCCCTGAGAGGAGCTAGCATGGCACAAGAGAGGACAGGGCCTGGACACTGTCAAGAGCCTTAAGGGGCCCAGCTGGGTGGGGTCATAAGAACGCCAACTTGCTCAAGCCCAAGTCACCAAGTGTGCTCGTCCCGCCCATCATTACGACAGTCGGTGCCGGTCAGCCATCGTCCCTGCTGTTTAGGTCGTGGGAGAAACGGGGAGGGGACGACCCTGAGTCTCAAGAGCACAAGTTCAGGGGGGGCAATCCCTTCCCATTCTTCTCGCCATCACCCCGCCCCCAGCCTGAAGGAAAACACCACTTTGCTGGTCAGTGGCACCAGACAGTTGTCTTGGTAGTTGACTGGGGAGCCCTAGGGTGAGTGGAGGTTTTTCTGTTTTAGTTTTTCTATTGCAGTTGACGTTCAATGTGATACTAGTTTCAGGTGTACAGCATAGTGGTTAGGCATTTATATAATTTATGAAGGGATCCCCCTGATAAGTCTAGTACTCAGGTGAGTGTTTTAAAATGTAGGTTTTATTGTTACCCAGGTATGGTGAGGTACATCCGGAGATGGCTGTATTTGTCATTCACTACTGCCAAGCACGGGTGGAGGGGTGCCCTGTGCCATGGAGGGGCTTGGGGGGTCCCAGGAAGCACCGGGGAGGTTCAGGAGGCAGAGCGGGAGAACGTGGGTGAGAGCCTTCATTGTGATTTCCGGGAAGGAGTGGCTGAGGCAGGATGAGCAGGCTTAGGATTGGCTAGTTTGCGTAATTTCAGTGGGCTCTGAGGTGTAGGGACAGTCCTGAGCTGTCTGGTTAGGGCAGGGGAGCAGTGGCCTGGGGTAGGAGTGTGGGAGCTTGACAAAGGAGGTGGTGGGGATTCGGGCTCTTTGCATTGGTTGGTTTGCATATGAAAGGATTCACACAGGCAGGAGACAAGTCGTTTCTTAACTGTGGGACATGACTAGACCCTGAGATGTCAAAGCACTCAAAATACAGAAAAGTAAAGGAAGCTCGGGGAGGGGAACACCTAGGACTCCGTTTTGAGGGGAGGGGAACACCTAGGACTCCGTTTTGAGCGCAGCCCTACTCAGGCCTGGCACAGGCCTGCCTCCTCTCACGCCCTGCTCCCTTCCTGCTTCTCACCTCCCCCTGGGTCCCCAGGAGAGAACAGAGTTGGAGTTCCATCTTTTCGGCCTGGGTAGGCTCTGGGTCTGGCAGCATTTGCATTCTAAGAAAAGGAGGACTTGGAAGATGGGTATCTGTGGCCCAAGATGACTCGTGTCAGCCTGTCCAGCTCTGTCAGCTCTAGACTGGCTCTCAGAGACTCACCGAGGGGCTGGGGGAGGACCATGCAGGGGCAGGGCTGCTGTGGGCTGCTAAGGGCACCATAGCAGGGGGCCAGGCCGGGCGGTGCCTTAGGCCTTCACCAAGCAGCCCTGCTGCCTGGGCGGAACAGCAGCAACAGTGAGAGGATGACATCCCCAGCATGCGCGCTTCCCACCACCCTCCCCTAGCATCAGTGTGTTGTCCCAGAAGCAGCCCAGAGGCAGGGAAGGTGGGTCTGCTTCTCTCTGGTACATAGCGAAACCGAGGCTCAGAGGAGGCCAGAGTTAGGGACTCACACCCCAAAACAAACACGCTCACCAGACCACTCTGACAGGGCTTCTCTCTGAGAGCCGTTGGAAGAGGGGATATGAAAAGATGGACTAAGATAGAAATCTGTCCATCAGCTGAGGGGACTCATGCCCAGACGTGTCCACACCTGCAGGGTGCTGGGTAGTGAGCCCTGCCTGTGTGACCTGACTAGCACACGCCCTCTGATGGGAATACGCCCTCGTGCTGACTCGGGGTGGCTCGGGCGATGCACACACGCAGCCCACAGAGCTGGTGGGTGGAGGCTCCCACCTCTTTTCTGAGCCGCTTTCCCACCCAGGAGGCCTGTGTGAGTGTTTGTTCTGGGCATAGTGCACATTCTTCTTTTCAGAACACAGCTGCAGAGATGGCAGGAAGCAGGCCCCAAACACAGGCAGGGGACATGGGCTAACCACCTGCCTTCTGGCCTCATCCTGCTGACCACCCAGAGGGGAGTCCGGGGTAGGGTGTGGGCGAGGCCAGGGCTGAAGGTACCGGGGGCTCTGCCTGCCGCTCTGACTTGGCAGCAGCTTGAAGCTGAGCATGTTCATCCCTGTGTCTGGTGTGGACAGTGCTCGTCCAAGGTTGGAAGCTACAGGAAGAGGAAATTGTGTCTTTATTTGCGTGTTGTGTTCTCAGCCCTGGGTTCTTGGTTGGTGCTTGTTAATCAGCCATTCGTGCGGCATGTACGAGTCCCTTTCCAAAGCCTGCAGATAGCGGCTCGGGGCTCGGCTCGGGCAGGGTTGTGACTCAGACACGGCGCAGACTGTGCTGTGTCGGCTGGCATTTTGCAGTCAGCTGTTCCGACTTTTTCACTGTTTCCTGCTGGGCCTATCATTTCTTCCTCACCAGATTTCAAGTTCTTTGAGGGAAGAGGCCTGGGTCTTACTCCTTTCCTGTAAACTAGCCAAACTCAAAATGTTTGCTGGAGTCAGGACGAGGAACACCTGCCTGTCACTGACTGTCCTCCAAGCAGCATGTCAGGGAGGCGGTGGGGGAGAGAGAAAACTCCCTTCCGGCTGGAGGGGTCCGAGAAGGCTTCATTGGGGGGAGGGGCTGTGGATCCCAAAGAGTGATGGCATTTCAGTGCATAAGGGATAGAAGGAAGAATGTGACAAGGACACAGGACGTTGGCACCCGGGTCCGTGAGGGGGACTGTGTGTGAGGAGAGGCCCCTGCCAGGTCGAGAAAGGCTGGCTCAGGGATTCGTTCTTAATCTCAGGACAGCAGGAGCCTTTTGGGAGCTCCACCTGGTGGTGGTCTGGCCTGGAGCACGATGGGAAGGAGGGGCAGCTCACCGGTTCCTCACCGCACTGGGTCCCTCAACAGCACTGCTGGAGTTTTTCCTCGTAGCGGTTCCGCTAGGTGGGTGTTACCGTCATCCCTGTGTCAGCGACAAGGAAAGTAGGCCCAGGTCACACAGGCTCTGGGTGGTGGAGACACGATCGAAACCCAGGCCTCTCCGGCTCTAAATCTGTGCTCTGAGCGCTCCGCGAGACTGAGAGCTGTGCAGCCAGCAGTAAAGAAATCTGCTGACCACGTTGCCCGTCACATTAGTGTTGAGGGATGCTTTAATGGTTTCCTTTCTTTGATGGACATCTTTAATTATATAACAAATATAACATAAGTACATTTCCCCTACCAAAAAGAAAAAACTGTAGGCATGGCCAGAGTTCCCTTTGAGCACTTTCTGCAGCTGTGGTCTTTGGAGCTGCTCAGCCTCGGGATGGAGGAGAGGCTAGAAGGAATCCTCGCTTGTGCCATAAGGCGCCCTTTGCCTTTCAGCAACCTGCCAGCATCCTCAGCCACACCACCGGGCTCTCCCGCAGTCCAGGGCTGTCCGGCTGCCAGACTCGAGCCCAAGAATAGTAACTTTGGGTTCGAGCCATGCTCCGAAGCCCCTGCGTTCCACCTCTGGGCTTTGCCCAAGCTGTATGTTTGGAGAATGGGGGTTGTCCTCCTTGCCATTGACCTTAAAAGGTCCTGCTCGTGGTCCCGGCATCTGTCCTGTCCCTTGATAACCAGTTGTGGTCCTGCCTTCTCTGAGTCTATCCGGGCCCTCCACCAGCCTGGTTGTCTGCCCTTGGAGAGATGGGGCCAGTGTTCCTGTCCAGCTAGCTAGGTAGAACGCACTTTTCTCTTTTGTCTTAACTGCTTCCTTTAAGCTCTCAGGGTCCCCCTGCTCTGGTCTTGGAGGAGCTAGGACTCAAGCCTGCCTTTTCACTGCCCTTGTCCAAGTGATTTTTCCCTCTGGACCTGCCCCCGCCTGGCCGGCCTTGTCTGCGGTGTGACCCGGGAAGCTGCTCCTCGCCTGTGGGTTCTGCGCAGGGGGGAGGTACCCTGATGGGTCGTCCAGGGGTCATCAGAGCCCTTGCTGAGACAGGCCAGGTGTTTCTGGTTGGCTTGGTAACAGCTACATGTCACAGCAGGGGCCTCAGAGGACAGCTGGAAAGTTTGGGGGGAAGTTGTTCCACCATGTAGAATGCTGACCAGGGAGGGAGGTCATAACCCAGGGCGACCCCAGCTTTCTTCCCCATCCCCACGAGAAAGGTCATCTTGATCTCTCTACTGGTGGTTCCAGTGAAATCTTACACAGGTATCCCTGGGTGAAACAGTGGCTTGTCACTTAGGTAGCTCTCTCCCCTTTCCAGGACCAGCTTTCCCACCTTGCCCCAGCCACTAGCTGGGCCCCAAGGAGCCCAGGTTGAAAACCGTCTGCTCCAGGGTGCGGGGCAGTCAGACGAGCGCTTGTTTCTATCCTAACGCCAGCAGCCACAGAAATGGACTTTGTTCATTCGTTCGTTTGTTTCAAGTATAGGGACAGAGTAGTGGGGGGGTCATTCCCCATTCCCCACCAGGGTGTGCCGGCCCTGGCCTCTGGTCTCCTGGAGGTTTGCTTTCGCGGAGGAGAAGCCCCCAGAGGGATGGCGTTGCCCTGAGCACGCCTGGCCGGTGTGGGCCCGGGCTCAGCTTCCCAGCCCCCTCCCTACCTGTCCAACCCATCCAGACCTGCTGGAGCCTCACATGCTCTTGGGGAGCATCAAATCAGGACCCTCATAATTTTTCCAAAATTATTTATGCATATCTGGAAACGGAAAAGGAAAAAAAGCACTCATAGTCTCATCCCCCTAAACAGTTACTATTAGCATTATGGTGAATTTCCTTTGAGTTTTTGTGAACATATATTTGTGAACCCCCACAGGGGTGTAAAACTTCCTTTTTCTTGGTAAAATTTAATTACGATCATGTAGTATGAGCCCTTTAATATCCTGGTTTTTTTTTTTCACATGCCAAAAGCACATTGTGTTGATGCTCTGTTGTTTTGAATGACTGAGCAGTATCTCATTAATTGGACTCACCATATCATAGTTTAGCCATTCTCCTGTGATTAGACTTCAGCTCATTTCCAGCATTTCAGTATTATTAGCAGCCCTGACATGAAGGTCTTTGCACATAAAGCTTTTTCCTAATTTAGGACTTTTTCCTTAGGATTCTCAGAAGTGGAGCTAGCTATTGGGTCAAAGAGTTTGAACATTTCTACGGCTCTTGACACGGATTGCCAAATTGTGTACAAAAGGATCAAGCTGGTTTGCATTCCCACAGCAGGGTGTGCCGGTCCCTGTCCAGCCCGTTGAGAAGCCTCGGGCTCCTTCTGTTACAGATGAGGAAACCGAAGCTCAGAGATACGGAAAGCGTGGTGACCCAGGCATGCACAGTTCCCTGGGAGCAGAGGTGACTCTGGAGCCCAGACCCACAGGCTCCCATTTTAGACTTCTTAACTATCCTCACTGCCTACTCCTATTTTTCAGAAAGGTTTTATTTATTTATTTTTTAGAGAGATGGGAAGGAAACATCGATGTGAGAGAAAAAGATCTATTGGTTGCTTCTCACTTGCGCCCCAACCGGGGATCAGACGCGCATCCCAGGCGCGCGCCCTGACTGGAAATCGAACCCGTGACCTTTCACTTTTGGGGATGGTGCCTGACCAACCGAGCCACGCTGGCCAGGGCCTCACATGTCATTTTAGGCTAGTTGCGTTTCAGGTGCTCACTAGCCACATGCAACTCTAGCGAGCAACTCACTAGTGAGCAACTCCATTGGACAGCCCAGGGCGAGCACCTGTCCAGCACTGCAGAAAGCTTCACTGAGCAGCGCTGCGAGATTGACTTCGGCTCTTAAACTTGCCTTGGAAGCTGCGGCTGTAGTGTAGAGAGGCCAGCGAGGGGCCGAGGCCGGGGCGGAGGCACAGGGACAGCTTGGACATTCTGACGGGGAAGCCGTGGCGCGTGTCCAGGAGGAGTGCCCAGTCTGGTGGAGGAGGCTGCAGTGTGGGTCTTCCTGGAGCTCCCAGTCCAGCAAGGAAACCTCACGAACGAGAACGCACCCCACCTGGGGAGTCTGCTGTCAAGTCACAAGTGTGGGGAGTCACAAGACTTGGCAGGAGGGGCATAGTGACTTGAGCAAAGGAAACATGGCAGGAACAAGAAAATTGGGATAGAGAAGGGACAGCGTGACTGGAGGTGGGGGGACCAGCAGCCAAGGTTGGAGTGTTCGGGGGCGCAAATACCTAAAGGTTTAGATATGATCTGATAAGCTGGAGCAGGCTACTTTAGGCATTGGAGCTGATGAGTGATTGGATAAAAGTGGTATTTGAAGAATATCATGGTGGTGGTGGTGGCTGTGCTTGAAGGTTTGGGGCAGGGGAGAGTGGCCAGCAGTCTGGGCTTGAGGTGGCAGAGGGCTAGGGGATATGGTGACAATGGATGGTGAGGCATATTCAGATTTATCCTCGAAAAACCTCAGAGATCAGAGGACCTTCCAGTGTTCTGCGATCTCTCAGCCCAGGGATCCCGACACAGACCCCTCACCGATGGTGTGATGGCTTATACTACTGGCCTGAGTGGGGTGCACCCTGACCCCCACATCACTCTGTAGCTGGGGTTCCCAGCTGAGGGGTGGGTGGATCCCTGGTTTTGGAGGGAAGGAGGCTTTGTTAGAAGTCACTTGAGGGCCTCCTTGCTGATGAGACTCGCTCTCCAGGTGCCAGGAGAGTTGGTTGTCATGGCAATGGGCACACGCTGCCAGTGCACAGAGGAGGAGGGCAGCAGATGGCTGCTTGGGTGCTGCGGGGCTGAGGGGGTGGGGCACCCCAGACAAGGGCGCCTGAACCCCAAGATACCTGTGAACAGCTTTGTTGGTTGGTGCTGGCAGCTGGCAGACGTCTGGACTTTGTGACAGGAGGGTCAGCCCTTAAACGTTCGTTCTTACTCTTCTGTCCCCTTTCCACTCTCCCTGGTGGTTCTCTGTGCGTCGTCTCCCCCAGAAGGCCCTTCACTGTTGTGTCCCTAAGATGGAACAGAGTCTGAGCCAGAGACACACTCACATGTGGCCCCCTTTTCCTCACCCCTCTTCCCCTCTGGTTTGAAAAAGGCCACTTCATTTAAGGTCAGAGGGGGAAATGGTGGAGAGTGGGAGAGAAGATCTTTCCCACAGAAGTGCTTTAAGCTGGACATCAGGAAGAACTTCCAGACCTGAAGATGTAATGCTGGAGTGGATGAGCTGATGGTTCCTTTCTGCGGCAGTCTTTGAGCACAGGGGGGAGTCCTGCCTGGTGAGGTGGGAGAAAAGAGGGCCCTGAGGATTCTAGATGTTCTGTGCTTTACCCTCCACTGTGCCACGATGAAGAGTAAGGAAAAAGTCAGTCAGGCAAGGCACAGAGGAAGTTGTTGGCAGGGCCCCCTTCCCTTCTACCTAGTTCTACCCATTCTCAGGAACCCCAGGACAGAGATGGATTTAGCCCTTCTACTTTTTAGAGTTTATGGAGGAAAAAATAACATAAAATCCTTATTGGACAAGGGGGAGTTCCTTCCCAGTTGGGCCACCTTTCTTCTTCCTTTCCCAATTCCAGGAGATCACATTGCCCATGAGTTTCCCCAAAGTCATGGGAAGGGTGAGGCATGTATGAGGGGTGTGTGTGGCCGTGCACACCTCTGTGTGCTCCAGAAAGCAGGGCCCCTGATCTGCTTTGGTGTGAACACGGGTTGTCAGATCTGGCAGAAGCTTCTCAACGGCCCTGGAGGCGCCGAGTGCTGGGCTGTTGCTGTGGGGAATACAACAGGCGCGGGCTGTGTGCACACGGTTCACCATCTAGCTGAGCAGAGGAGGCGGCGTGCAGGCAGCTCCCTTAACACGGGTGGACAGGAGCTCAAGGGAAGCCCCAGGCAGGGACCTGCATGGGGGAGGAGGATTTCAAGGGGCAGAGTGGGACTCTGATGGGGACAGAAGCAGCAGGCACTGGGAGGCAAGGCAAAGGAGTGCCCAGGGCCCACAGGCGGCGGTGCGAAGGTGGGTGGGCGTGTTCAGGGGGAAGAGGTCGACTGGAATTGGAGCAGGGGTGCGTTTGGGGAGATAAGCCTTCACAGGACAGCAGCCAGGGCCAGGTTTGGGGGCGCTGCATTCCCTGGGTGGCCCACGTATCAGATCAGCGACCCAGGGGACGCTGGGACTGAGAGCACCCTCTGGACACGGGGCACTGGCCTGACCGGCCCTCCGAGTGGGGAGACGTCTGTGTCCCTGAGAGTGGGAGCCCCTTGGCCCCTCACACAGGGCCTGTGGAAAGCAGGCAAAGTCGGAAATGAAATCCGCAGGTAAGCCCTCTTCGCTCCAGTACCCTTGGATCTGTGTGGCTTGCTTTTCTAAGTAATGAAGAATTTATGTCAGCATTTATTATTATAACTATTTCTGTGGAAGCCTTCCTAAAATATATACTTTGTCCACTTCTTTAAATATTCACTGATATTTCACCTTTGTCTGGGTGGCATGGACCACCATTGTGTAAGTTCATTACTGTCTTCTCTGACAACACAGGGCGGGTCCAGCGGGGGTCACAGGGGTTCACTCTTACCTGGAATAGCCCAGCTACTGGGGCTTTTGAAAACTTACGCATACTTTAAAAATATACTTTTCTGTCTTCTGCCTCATGAATCTACTGTCACTTGTCACTTCTCAATGCTGTCGGGGTGCCTGCCCAAGCGGCCTTCCCCGTCCGGCCCCTCCCCACCTCCACTTCTAATTTGCTGTTTCTAAACTGCACAGGCCTGGCAACTCTATTCCCAGAATTTGTGGAAAGTGAGTTACCAGGTACTTAGTGGTAACCTGAGATTATCACTTACGAGGAAAGTTCCTGAATGTGATCGCACAGTCTAAGTAACACCTGTTTTGTCTCATAGGGCACCTTTTGGTCTATTTCTGGGCTCTCAGCTATGCTACGGAAGGAAGAGGTGCTGTGTAAATACACATTCTTTTTATTCATTCAAGAATAACCAGAGCCCCAGAAGGGAATATGGAACAGTTGATACGTTAAGGTGGTAGGATTGGAGTTGGAGGCAATATTCTTTATTATTTCTGATTTGGGTGAGGAAAACATTTTTTTAAATAAAATTGGATTAAAAGAATAAAGAAAATATGTATTTTTAAAGTTAGAAAGACAAAATTAAAATGTTATTCTTTTAAAGTTTGTTTTTAATGTACTTAGTCCCCGAGGGTCCTCAGCTGCCGATGGAGGGAAGCTGGGCATGGGCCGGCCCCGGGCTGGGCTGGCAGGAGGGTGGGGGGCCGGGGTCTGGTGTCCATCTCTGCTGAAGGCTCCCGTTCCAGACAACGTAGCTGCCAGTTAGTGAGCACATCACCGGGCCAGCCCACGAGAGCACTTTGCACACATCATCTCGCTCTTGGGGGGCACCACACCCCTGTGAGTCAGCGTCCTTGTCCTCACTTTCATGGGGCTCAGAGCAAAGGCATACCTGAGTGCACAGGGCCGCAGCGCTCAGCCTCTGAGTGAACTGGCTCGAGCCCAAGCCTGCCTGCCTCCACACCCCACGCTGCCCTGCACCTCTCAGGAAAGACTGCGTTGGTGCCGCGTGTGTGGCGGAACGTGGGTTTCTGGGCTTGGCTGCCTACCTGTCTGCCTCGCTTGTGCCCTGATTACAGAGGCTGAAGTTCTAAGTCTTCTTCCTGGATGCCATTGTCTAGGCCTACTGTGTGCAGAGTCGCATGTCCCTGGAGCCATTTGGGGTGAGGAGACTGCAGTGGCTTCCCTGAGGGTGCCAACATTTCCCCTACCAGAAAGGTGCTGTCCTATGAGCCTGTGGTGGGATGGACAAGGGCCATGTGTGTGTGTGTGTGTGTGTGTGTGTGTGTGTGTGTGTGTGTGTGTGTGTGAGAGAGGGACAGGGACAAGGAGAAATCAGACCAGGGAAATCATGTCTTCTAGAGGCCTGAGATCTAGGGGCCTGGGTTCAGACTCCTGGCTGACCGACGTTAGGTCAGCTTCCTGCCCTCGGGGCCTCGGCTGCCAGTATGGAATGAATGAGTTGAGAGATGGTCTCTCTGTGTCTAAGCCGTGGTTAATGAGAACCTCAAGGAGCCCACTGGAACTTGCAGATCTCAACCCGTCTTAGCCGTCCCTCTTACTTTCTAAAACCTGGTCGGTTTTATCCCACCTAGAGCTCGGAGCTTTCCAATCAAACTTTCTCTGAGGAAAAAAATCTTCATTGCATTCATAGCCCTCTTTCTCCGATCATGAAAGCCACATACGCCCCTTAAAGACAACTTGGGAAATTAAGAAAAAAGTATAAAGAGAAAATGTAAAATCACCCTTACTCCCACCACATTAGATGGCATTTTCTTCTACTCATTTGAAACTGAAATTAGTTTAATACAGGATATACTGTTTCGCAGCTTGCTCCCCCCACTCCTGCCCTTGCATACTGAATTTTTCTTCCTTATGTAAAGTCAATTACCTGTGAGGAGGAGGCACTCATCCGGAACAGGCTGACCTCCAGCTGCCTGAGTCAGTCGCTGTGCTTCCGTTGAGGCCTCTGGAAATGGCCCTGCCCTTAGCCTGGGAGTCTGGGTCTGACAGGACAGCTGGACAGAGGGTGCTGTGGCAGGCACAGCAGGTGCTCACTCCTGGGATCACAGGTGGCCCCTGAGGGAGGGGGCGCCTTGTCTGGGAGCTGAGAGCAGGTGACTGGGAGAGCTGGCTGTAGAGCCGCCGGCTACCCCAGGAGCTGACCACTGATAGCCTGAAGGGCTGGGGCACACATCCCCGCAGCCTGCAGGAGGAGCTGTTCATGTACAGTCTGCACTGTGAACGGTGCCCCCTGGAGTTGTGCTGTGTCGAGGCTGGGCCAGCGGCCAAGGGACTACCTGTGCCACGACTCTGGGTGAATAGGAGCCCCAGGCCTTGGAACGTTTCACGGGGTGAAGCCATTTTGGTTGTGTTTCCATCCCGTGGCATTTGGGCCTTGGCAAGGAGGGTGGTGGGGGCTGGCTGGAGCAAGGAGACCAGAGACAGCCTTGGGAGTGGTGTTGCTTCTCTGCCTCCTTGGCTGGGTGAGGGCTGCCTACCAGGAAGGATGGCCCCAACATCTGCCCTTGATCCTCAGCCCTGGGTTTCCCCCTCCTTCTGGATGGGAAGTCATCCTTGTAATTTATAGCCTCCCTTTCCCAAGAGATGACCTTTCTCTTTATTTTGTCCGAGCTGCACTTGCTATCCCCCGCAGTCCCTCAAGGACATCTGGAAGTGTTTAGACAGTCTGTGTTCATCGGACAGCAGCCCCACCGACCTGCTGGGAAGGGTGGGTTTGGCCTACTTCAGTGGTGCAGCAGCCTCAGGGATGGTGTGCTTTGAAATTCTCAGAATAGAGCTTACTTTTCTCGTCCCAGCCCCATGCACTTTTGCTTTCTTTTTCACATCTTCTCCCATCCCACCCACCTGGAGGGATCAGTGGGCCAGCACATGTTTCGAGCTGGCAGGAACCCCTGGCCAGTCTGTTTGGCCAGCTGGTCCTCGTGCGCAGGTGTGCTGGGCAGCCCTCAGCCCCTGGTGGGGTACATGGGGAGTGCACTGGCCCTGCCCAAAGCTGGGTCAACACAGTGCTTGGACAGTTTGCTTCTGGCTTTCCCAAGTCAGTTTTCTCCATCTCGTTTCGGGAAGGAGGGACACCTCATGAAAATGCCCACTTCATGCGCCCACCCGAGTTTGTAGCACATGACGGAAAGTTGAACAAATTCTTCCTTCTCAGGTGAAAATTTTGGTGGCCAGACCCCTCCAAGAACAAGTGTGTTCCAGGGCTGTGAGTGGCTGGCACGGCCCCTGACACGCTGCACTTGCAGCCTTGATGGATGGCCCTGGACTCCCGCAGGATTATGAAGAAGGGGCTTCACCCGTGGGGTCCGAGCCCAGCCCTCCTGCCTTTCTCCTCAGCACTTCTAATCCCCCAGAGCTACTTCTTATTCTGCTTTGGGTTTTAGCCCCTGTGAAGCCCTAAGGAAAGCTGTTAACTTTCCCTATAGGAAAGTGTACCTCTGTGTCCACAGAGAAAGATAGAAAGCACTGCAGGGGGCACGGGCTCCTGAAGGCTGCCCGTGCTCACAGCACCAAGAGCCCTGCCAGCCAGATCGCACACGGGAAGGCTGCCCTCCGAGGTCCATCCCACCAGCTGCTCAGGAGGGAAGCAGGCTTGAGAAGGCCGTGCAAGGCACCGACAGTGAGTGTGACTCACAGTGAGGTGGGTGGTCAGAAGGGTCTGAAGGCTGTTCGGCATCCTGCCCCAACCGCAGCGTTCAGGGACGACCAGCCAGCTCCTCTTCTTGCCCCTTTTTCCACAGCAGCAGCAACAGTCAGGCTTGGCTGTGAACTCTGTCTGCTGGGGAGGAGGTGTTGGGGCAGGTCTGTGCTCTGAGCCAGTGGCTCAAAGAGTTTGTCCAACTTCTCAGCCCAAGGCTGAAGCTGGAATCTTGATGGCCCAGGCATTGGCAGCCACCCTCACTCCATCACCTGCGCTGTCCTGGTGTCCAGCCATGAGCAGGACCGCCCCCTGCACCGTTCCCCGGGCTCTTCCTATGGCTCTGTCCCCATTCTACCCTATGATCAACTGCTCTTGAGGAAGGACGAGGGCCATTCGCTGCTCTCTGCAGGGCCAGGCTCCCTGGCAAGCTCTGCATCCTTTGGTTCTTGCAGGTGGGGCTCGGAAGGCCTGAGTGGACATCTGAATACTTGCCATTAAACTGGGCTCTAGCCACACTCACTTCACTCTGGCATTTGTCCTGCTCTGAGCCTCAGACAGAGAAGCACTTATTTTGGGAGAGTTGATGGACCCTGTGGTCAGCGAAGGGAAAAGTTACAGGTTTTTCTAACCTTGGGGTTAGTGTCCCTCTCATCTGCTTGTCACATGCCCCTCTGCATGTGGTGCTCTGCTGGGGACATCACCAAAAGCAAGAAACAGGGTGGGGGGCTTGTGCTGGACCCGAGTTCCTGGTTGTGATGTGCAGGGAGCATGTGCGTGAAGGCCGTGGGGGGCTGTGTGTGTTTAGGTCTCTTCTGTGAAAACTCAATGTGCAAATGGACCCTATCGGTATTGAGGAAAAGGGATTGAAAGATTTAGGGACAGGACTACAAATCCTAGCCTGGAGGAGACTCTCTACGCTGCGTCCCTTACTCTTCTGAACCGGTCCCTGCCAGGGCCAGAATTCCTCGCAAGGATCTTCTAATGAGGTTTGTGGTTTTATTCATATCCTCTTCCCCAGAGAGACCAGCTGGAGCCCTCGCCACAGTCTCCCTCTAGCTTCTAGTCCTGTGTCACCACCAAGCCCTCATTGTCGACAGATGAACTCCCTGCCTCAGGGAGGACTGCTCAACCTCTGTCCCTCCTTGTCTCAACTAACCTACTGGGTGCCCTCCTGGCCTCTCAGAACTGCCCGCTACCCTCTCCTTCCCAGGGTGACCTTCCACTGCCTAGCCTCTGTTCTGTCCCTTTTGGCCGCTTTCTTCCTCCATCACTCCTGGCCTTCATTTAGCCTCTCCTGCCCTGGCTCCCTCCCTTGGATGCTGTTGTCCCACACAACCCCTCCTCATCCTCTCCCGGGCCTGCCCCACCTCCCATGTTCTCTTTCCTCCTCTTCACCACCAGCCCTCTCAGCAGGGTAGTTCTCAGCCCAAGGGTCTCCCTAAACTCAGCAATTCTGCTCTCCCCATGAAGAGTGCAGCCCTGCTGAGCATGCTGGGGTCTCCTGGCTGCCACATGGCGAAGCCCCCTCAGCGGGTGGGCCTTCAGCCGCGGGCTGGCCCTGCCACCCTCCTGACTCTCCTGGCCACTCCCGCTCTGTCTCTTGTCTTGGCCTCCGGTCCTCTCCTTCCTCCTTAAGCATTTAAGTGTTTCCTAGGGCTCTGCACAGGGCTCTTCCTCTGGCTGATCCTGCCCACCTCTGTGATTAAGGTTAACTGTCCCTCTGGCCCACACCTCTCTGGAGATCCACCCTCAGGTTTCCAGCTATCTGCCATTCCCAGGCTGTTTGTCCCTTGGGCACCTCAAACCCAGCATGTGCACTGCCCAATGAATCCACCCCACTGTCCCCACCAAGGCCAGCCTCCCCTCCACCCCTCTTCTCCGTCTTGCTTTCTGGCGCCACCATCGCCATGTTGCCTGGTTTTTAACTGGGCATCGTGCTTGGTGACTGGCTGCCCTCGCCTCCCACTTTCATCTGGGGCTGATGGTTCTGACTCTGACACGTCCTCCGCTGCGTCCCCTCCCAACCTGCCCTGGTTAGCCTCTCATCATCTCTCATCGACGCTATTGCAATGGCCTTTTATTTTTCATTGTTATTTTCTTAATCCTCACCCGAGGATGTTTGTTGACTTTAGAGAGAGAGGAAGGCGTGGGGGGGGGGGGGAGAAATATCGATCAGTTGCCTCCTGTATGTACCCTGACCAGGGATGGAACCCACAGCCTTCTGGAGCACAGGATGATGCTCCTGCCAACGGAGGCACCTGGCCAGGGCTGCAATAGCTTTTCAAATGGTGCTCCTGACACAGCTCTCTTCCACTTTGCTGCATCTGCCACAAAGCTGTAATGCTGCATTTCCATGACTCAGGTCTGAGCATATTGCTTCCTGGCCCTTCTGGTCCTGAATATTGGCTTTCCCCCACCTGCCCTTTACGCCTGCACAACTGCCTCTCCAAGCTACCTTGGGATGTGTTTTTGTCCCTCCCTCTGCTCTACATTCTGTTCTGCCTCTGCTCATCTGCATTCCAGAACCTAAGTCAAACATCACCTCTTCCTGGAAGCCTTCCTGGCCACACCCCAACACAGACAGATGCGTTCTTTCCTCCCTTCCTTTGGGGCCCCTCTGTGACCACATTCACCCCACTGTTGTGCCCTCCTGGTTTTGTCTTCCTCCCTCTAGACAGGGTGTGTCTCAAGACCCAAGGCAGGCCTTATTTATTGCTGACTTCTCCAGCCCTAGTAGAGTGTCTGGCCCGCCACTGGCCTCAGCACATGTTTGTCTAATTAATGTTGTGGGAAGATAAATTCTCTCTTGCATCTGCTAATAGGCCTTATTCAGAGAGGTTACTGTGTCATTTGGTTTGAATGTCCATGTTTGCGACTGGGCTGAGCTGGGCTGGGCTGAGAGGAATGTCCTCAGTTGAGAGGCAGGCCTCCATCTGCAGGCTGTTGGGATTGCTCCTCGGTCTGACACTCTGTGGTTTGGCCCAGCCTCCTGCAGTGCTGGTCAGGGGGGCCCGGGCAGTTAGTATGTACTCGCAGGTGATGAGTTTGGCCGCATCGATTTTTCTCCCTGGCTAGCTTCCCTAATGCCTGGCATTTTCTGCGAATGTAGAAGAGGTCTCAGAATCTAGACTCATTTAAATAACCGTGCGCTATCACAGGGGCTCACCGTGCGCGTGCACGTCAAAGCCTGATTCCGGTGACTTTCCGATCATTCCTGGGGTAGCGCGCATTCCACAAACATGAACAGCTAAACCTGCAGGTACACATAGGTGTGTATCTCCCTTCTAATTCTGGAGGCTTTATTTATATTTTCATTTTATGCATTTTCATTCCACTGATTATAGGACATAGCCTTGAACCTGGTTGATGTTTAATCGACTTTTGTTGAATGAATGAGTACATGAGCAAATGAACAGACTGGAGCTGGAGGGAGTACTTCTTTCTCTTCTTGAAGATACAGCAGTTTCTCACGATCTAATGTGTCCACAAGCTATGCTGAGCGACCGACCCATCTGTCTGTTCAGGAGTGGCCTGTGTCTGCGGGCGCGGCCTTCCAACCGACAGGCTCACGACCTTCGGTTACTGGTGTTGAGAAGACCCAACTGGGCTACTTCTAGAAGTCACAGTCATGGGCGCTGGCAGGCGGCATGGGAAGGAAGTTTCTACCACCTGGAAAATAAAGGAGGCTGATCTGGATTTTTTTCTGGAAGATCCTTGGAACTACCTGGGGAGGCTGGAGTGTCCCCATTGGATGACAGTTTTGGGCCTAAAGCTCAGGAGCTTTGAGAGAGGTGGCAGTATGGTCCCCAAAAATTTAGCCCTAAGACCAGGACACGATAGACAGTGAAATGGGGAGGGCACCCTGTAGATCACTGCTTGAGGACAGCAGACACGAACTGGGACTGTGCCGGGCGGAGTGGAGTGCGTGGTGGTCTGGGTTGAAGACAGGTCTGTCCTGGGGGCTTTTCAGTCCCCTCGAGAGAGCAGCCTGGGTCAGGTGTGGAGCATCATGGGCTGTGATCTCTGGGAAGCTGAGAGACTCCCAGGGTGGGAGTTAGGATCCTGGGCAGCTGACATATTGTGGGGTTCCTCTCTCTGGAGCTTGGGGTTCCTGACAACTGTGGGTCTTCCTGCTGGGGACAGGGAGCCAGGGCTCTGGGCCCATGGAAGTGTGAGGGATCAAGGCTGAGTCACCGGCTTGGCAGCCAGTGCTGTGCCCTCACACCGATGGGGGCCGAGCCATGCCATGCACCTTCCCTCACCTTCTGTTGGCCCCATGAGTTCTGAAGAGGGTGGGGTCGTCTGGAAACCTTTCCACGCAGCTGAGGGGGCTCTCATGCTCACTTGTGTCTGTGACAGCCTTCCCCAGGCTCTGTCACTTACGCTGTGGCCTCGGGCCAGTCTCAAAGCCTCTCTGAGCCTTGGTGTCCTTCCTCATCTCTGTGACAGGGGTAAGAACAACTTCGTTGGAGTGCTGTCTTGGGATTAAAGAGAAGATGATGGCAATGACTATGTTTCTCTGCTAGTCCATGAAAGAAGTCTCTTTGTAGTCTGCAGAGAGGGAAGTAGGAAAAATGGAGACTGGGGTAATCATAATAATAGTTTATCTCCACAGCCCTCAAATGTAGAAATCATTGTTCTCCATTTTACAGATGAGAAACTGAGGCACAGAAAACTTAAGTAAGCTGCCCAAGGTCACACAGCAAGTAAGTGGTATGGTAGGACTCAAATTCATGCTTTTCTAAGTAACTTTGGTGAGAGATGAGGCTCCTCATGGGAGTTCTGGGAGCTGAGGGGGCAGGGATGTGCATTCGAATCATTGGCAGGTCTCCCCTCCCGCCCTGTGCTGCCTCTGTCTCACCAGCTAGGTTTCCAGAGAGTGGAGGAGTCATGATTTTGGCACTGACACTGTGTGTCTGGCTAGGGCCGAGTGGGGCTTATTTATAAAAGGTTTTAATAAAATAAGCATTTGGCTCTATTGACATCCCCTCTTCTTTCTACACCCCCTCCCGGCCCCTCTCTCTCTGATACACACACATACACACAGAGAAAGATCGTAGCACTGGTGTGTGTGTGTGTGTGTGTGTCTGCCATGGACATTTTTTGCCCCTAGAAGGACGTGTTCTCAAGTGGAGAGTGAGTGCATGGCTCTGGCTCCAGGGTGACCTCTGCAGGAAGGGCAGCTAGCTTGGCTCCAGCATCTTGCTTGTTTATTTGTTTACTGGGGGCGGGTAGGCTGCCGAGTGTAAGGAAGGGGAGCGTGTTCACATTGTTCAGAGACATCTGCTGTTTGCGGTAACTTGCCAGCCAGGCGGAGCTGCTGGGCGGCTGGCTTTGCAGTGTTCCCTGTAAATATTATGACTTCGTGGACAGGGCGGGGTCCCAGGGACTTCAAGGAGACTGAAGGGCTGGTCCTCCACACGACACCTGCATCTTTGAGGTCCTGTTGTTCCCTCCTTCCCCCAAGGCTGAGGGGTCACAGAGGAAGAGTGGCCCCAGGAAGAGCCAAGGGGCCGAGGCGGTGCTAGTGGCTCCTCCAACTCGAAAAGTTGGGGCTCAGAGGTTGTCTCGGAGCTGAGTGTCTGAGTGGGAGGCTGTGGGGGTGCTGGGGGAGATGCCCTAGGGCTTAAGGCCGGTCCCTGAGGCTTTAATGGGGAGGGGCAAAGAAGGCTGTGAAAGGAAATGGCCCGGTAGACCCCTGCAGCTTGGCTGGGGTCAGAGGAAGGGAGTGCCTGTGGTCAGGCTTTATGAGGACACCTGGCTTCAATTCCCAGCTCTGGCCCTTGTCTGCTGTGTGACTTAGGTCAAGTCTCTCAACATCTCTGGGCCCTAGGTAATGTATATGGAGGGCGCAGTGCTTGGTGTTGCAAATCCAAGCAGGCATAATCAAGGGCTCCTCAGGCCATCTAAGCCACCCACTGTTTACAGGTGAGCCGTGCTGACCCAGCTCATCAGAGACAGCCCTTTGTGACTCAGCCATGCTTCCAGAGGAGCCTCTGTAGCTCCGTGTTTTAGGTTTCCCTTGGTTGGAAAGTTCATCCTCAAGTCCAACCAAATTCCTTGTTAATAGATCCTGTTGAGCGTCCTGTTCTGTTCTCAGAGGAGACAGCTGGTCCCATCTGCAGCTGTGAGCTAAATGCTGTTTATTATTAAATCTTCCTCAGGGTCTTTTCTTGGGGCTAGCGGCCTCAGGCCACGTGACCTCGGAACCATAAGGTCGCATGGTTAATAGTGTTTGGTGGGGTCTTCCTGGGTTCAGAGCTGCAGGGAGTGCGGAGCATCGATGGATTCCCTCGCTCTCACAGGACAGGAAGAGCATTTGTAAGGCCTGCCTGGAGGAAGGGTGTGTGTGCATGTGTGCACGCACGTGAATGTATGTGCATAGGTGCGTTTGCATGCATGGGTGTGTGTATATTTTTTTCCTTCTGGGTGGCCTCATAGTTTAAACCTGAGCTGAGTAGTGCAGGGAGCTGCTGCTGCTGCTGCTGCTGCTGCTGCTGAGCCTAAAATTAGCCCCGTGGGCGGGCACTTTTCCATCTGGCATCCCTCTCCCTGAGGAGCTTGTCCCTTTCTGGGAAGGTGGGAGCCTGGAGCTCAGCCTGACAGCCCCACCCCACCGCACCCTGTGCTGGGGCAGAGCTGTGAGCATCTCAAGCTCCCCAGGAGACCAAAAGAATCTCTCTTTCCCCTCTCAGCCTTGACATCTGCTGGGTAAAGCCAGGAATGGAGGCAGGCCGAGAGGGTGTCTGCGAGCTTGCTCCAAGTGCAAGGGCCTTGCCTGCTCACTTCATGTTCCTGAAGTGGCAACGGGGGAAGCTGCCTGGCTGGACCGCAGAGGGACGGGAGGCCTGCTCCCTCCTTCTTGTCACACACTGCAGCTCCTGCCCTTCCACTTGGCTTTACTGAAACCCAGAGACCTGGAGGCCGAACTAGGGGTTCCCAGAATGCCTCACCAGAGACTGCTTTTCCCTGTGAGCTTCGGCCTGTTTACAAAGTCCCATCTCCTTAGCAAGAGCTGTGAGTGTGTGTGTGTGCACAGCCCTCACACGCAGTGTCACCACGCATGCAGCAGCCCTTCCCTCTCCAGGACAGGGCCAGGACTCGGCCACCGGTCACGTGAGAGCAGCACCAGACCGCCGTAGGGCACGTGTGGAGCAAGGGAGAGTGGGTTCGAGTCATCTGCCTTCCTGCTTCTTTATTCCTTGTCTCTTTTATTGGGGCATAATATAAACAACATAAAATTTATCATTTTAACCATTTTAAGGGTACAATCAGTGGCATTAATTACATTCACCATATCATGTAATCATTGCCAGTCTCCATCGCCAGAACTTTTTCAGCATCCTGAACAGGAAACTCTGCACTCATTAACTAGTAACTGCCCGCTCCTCTCTCCACCCCCAGCCCCTGTTCTGCTCTCTGTCTCTGAGAATTCTGTTTTAGGTACTTCACAGACGTGGTATCATACTTGCTCTTTTCTGCCTGGATTAGTTGGCTTGCCGTGTCTTTGAGGTTCATAGTGGTGCAGCTGAGTCGGTTATATGCGCACGCTACACTGTGTTCATCCAGTCATCCACCCGTGGGCATCTGGCTGTTGTGATCGGTGCTTCTGTGAACGTGGATTGGTTTACAAATATCCGAGTCCCTGTTTTCATCCGTACTTACATGTATGAATGGGATCATATGGTAATTCTACGTTTCAGGCTTTGAGGAACCAGTGCACTATTTTCCAAGTGGTCGTACCACGTTGTGTCTCCCCCGACGATGTACAAGGGGTCCGGTTTCTCCTCATTCTCTCCCACACGCCATGCTTTTTTAAAGGCTGGTTTAAGTGCAGCCCAGCTTGGGCTCAAAGGGATAGCTATGATTTTAGAGGAATTTTCTGGCATTAAAGGGATGTTGGGTCCTCTGTTTGGGAAAGAATTTCTGGGGTAAGAGTGCCCCGGGCTGGGGAACAGCCAGAGCAAGGCCCTGTGGTGGGGTGTGCCTGCTGGCCTGCTGGCAGAAGAGCAAGGAGAGGGATCAGAGGGAGCGAAGGGAAGGACCCTGGGTCCAAGGTAAGTGAGGGAAGGGAGAGGCGCAGACTGTGAAGGGCCTCAAGGGCCACTGTCACCCCTTGGTGCCTCTTTTTACTCTGAGTGTGATGAGAGCCACTGCAGGGTGTAAGCAGTGAGGGACAGGATTCTGACTTCCATTTTAAAGGGCCCTCTGGTTGCATTGCTGGAAAACTCTCAGAGGGGAGAAGGGAAGAAGCGGGAGACCAGCTAGGCATCCAGGTGAGCCCTGACACCCAGGGAAGATTGTGAACTTGGGGCCTGAACCCAGCGAGTGGGGTGCTTCCCGGGAGTGGGGCAGTTTCCGGGAGACAGGTGGAGGAGCCTGCGCCACCAGCTACCTAATTTGCAGGGCCTCTGTTCAAAAAGTATTGAGAATTTTAAATAAAAAACAGCAGAACGTTAAACTGAGTGTGGGGCCCTGCGGGGACATGTGGGGGCAGCTTAGGTCACACACACATGCAAGTGACCCCCTGTGACACCCCTCCTGCCTCCCTGCCCCTCCCCACCCTGCCCCAGGCCTCTCTGAGGCCATTGAGCAGGGCTGGAGCTAGGAGGCGCTCCCTGCCACGGAGCTGCTTCTCAGCACACCTTTGGGACAGAGCTTCAGGGACTGTTTTTATGAGAACCTGTGGCTCCAGGTTAAGACTCCAAAGAGAACGGAGATGGTGGTCTTGTGGCCAGAGCAGATGGCAGGCCCCTTCCTGGGCATCCGGTGCAAAATGACTGAGACTTCTTGGATCAGGAAAAGGGAAACTGGGAAAATTCCTGGCATTTACTAGGGGAAAGCTGCTGTCCTCCAATACATTAGAGCGGAATAATATTACAACCCTTTTTATTTTAAAAAATTGTTAGCACTTTGCATATATTATTGCCCGTAATCCTCAAACCACCCTATGGGGAGAGTACCTTTATTAACCCTTATGTACCTTACAGATGAGAAAACTGAGGCTCAGACAGGTTAAGTAACTTGCTCTAAGTCACACGAGGCAGAGAGGCCAAGAACGGAACCCAGGTTTGCTGTCTCCTCGGGCCAGCCCCCCACCTTTCACCGACACTGCAGAGTGAGAGCCCCACTCCGCTCCCTCTCCTGGAGCAGCAGAGGAAGGGGAGAGACAGGCAGGTTGCCCTTCTGTGGGGTCCGTCTCTGCCATCCCCTTCTCAGAGGTGATAATATTGCGAACAGCATGTATTGGCACCATTAGCACTTTATGAAATGGTAACTCATTTAATCCCCACATCAACCTACAGGGCATCCCCACTTCACAGAAGAGGAGACTGAGGCACAGACAGGGACTCGCCATGGGTCTGGGTAAAGCAGCATGGGGGGCATCATGCTGTTTGTGCTTCTTGCAGGAGAAGGACAGGGTCTGGGGGGGGGTCAGTGGTGGTGACCCCCAGCCCTGGCACTGTGGGTGCATGCCCGCTCTGATTTTAGGGAGGGTGGTCCCTGCCAGGCATCCTGACTCCAAGAGAAGAAGCCAACAGTGCCTGTGTTGAGAGGGCCGTCGGTGGGCAGTGCGGAGCTTTGTTTGGTAAGTGAGGCAGGTAGAGCTTGCCCTCTGGGTCTCACACACCTCTCTGCCCTGCAGTCCCCCTCTGGGGGCCCAGCACCCACAACCCCCCAGAAGTTGTCCACTCAGGGCTTGGTCGGCTTGGAGAGACCAGAACACACCTGAGGGGGAGAGGGTGTCATAGCCATCTCCCCACGCACCTGCTGCGGCTGGCGCCCCACTCCCGCGGCTCCCTGCAAACGTCTGTGCTTGACGACCACACTGATGGCACTGGCGACAGTGACTGGGATTTTTCTGGCTTTCTTTTCCCTGGGAGACCAAAGGGTGTCCAAACCTGGACTCACTGTTTCCGAAAAGACAGGTGAGGGAAGCCCCTTAATTACTTGTAGTTAGGGAAGCCGTCCTGACTGCCAGAGTCTGACCTGTTGCTGGGAGGAGAACTTTAGACCCAGAGATGTCTGGCTGTGTCCTTGGGGGTTAAAAGGATCTGGACTTAAATTCTTTTTTTTCTTTTTTTAAGATTTTATTTCTTTTCAGAGAGGGAAATGGAGGGAGAAAGAGAGGGAGAAAAACATCGATGTGAGAGATAAACATCGATTGGTTGCCTCTCGCACACCCCCAACCGGGGACCTGGCTGGCAACCCAGACATGTGCCCTGACTGGGAATCAAACCGGCGAGCTTTCGCAGTCCACTGAGCCACTTAAATTCTGACCCTGCATTTGTTATTTTATCTGTGTCTCGTTGGATTAAGTTGGTTTGTGTTTTGAATCTCGGCTTCTTCTTCTGCAAAAGTGAGGATAATCTATCAGCAGAATCAATGTAGAAGCCCATGGCGAGATACTAAAAGGAAAGAGAAATGCAATTCCAGAAACCTTTCTAGGCTGCAGTCGCTGCTGCGCAGACAAAGTTGATCAGAAGTTGGCTGAGACCTGGGGGCTCCGATTGGCTTTCTGGACTTTGCAGTTGTCAAGTGTGCCCCCTCCGAAGTTCCTGAGTCCCTGAGCCCCACCCCCGTGAGGCAACCCCACCCTCACCCACGTGCCCTTCCCACGCTCTGCTGTCATAGAAGAAGCCTCTCCTGACAGCCACCATTGTCTGCCGCACCCACTCTCCTCACACCTCCTCGCCCCCTTCCCATCGCACCCATTTCCACCCCCAGGCCCCAAGGAGCAGCAGTTGCTGTCCTGGATTCTCTCAGATAAAGTTCTCAAAACCCCACCTGCTCTGTGGGTCTGAAGCATTTTGCCTCCTGCCCTGTCTGTTCTCCTTCTACCCCCTGAGTCTCCCCTTCCCCAGAAGGGGGAGACTCTTATGTCAAAGAGAATCACCTCAGCAGTCCTCCAGGAGCCGGCTGATGTGAAGGAAGGCCAGGGCTGCCCCAGGCTCGGCCTCACAGTGACTGACGGGATCCCTTCCTGCTACGTCCCACCCCCCTCTCTGGGTCCTGGGCCCTTCGGCTGGGATGGCGGACACCTGCCTGTGAGTGGGTGAGTGTGCGACTGGAACACACACGTGAAAGTAAATATCTATGCCTCGTGCTGTGTCCCAGTACCAGAGGACAACAGCCAGTACCAGGAATTCACTTCACTTGGAGAATTTCAGCCTGCGTTCCTGGAAACTGGGATAGGATACTCTGAAAGTGGGCGTGTGGGGCAGGGCATCAAGGACACAGGCTGCTTTGCAGAGTCAGAGGACAGCCAGGGAGGAGCCGCCGCCTCGCAGCTTTCTGAGTAACTGGTGTCACTTTCACCTGAGCATTGCTTCCCGCTTCCCTTCTTTAACCCACACACTAACCCCGAGCAGTGGGGTGAACCTGAAGCTGGGCATCTCCATTTTACCTTTGGGGAAACAAAGGCAGAAAGAGACACAACTAAAGACATTGGACCAGTCAGAGCCAGGACAGGGACCTGGGCCCAAGGTTGCTTTGCTTTGCCAGGGCCCCCTCCCCCAGCAGTCTTCCGGCACCTCTGGCAAATGACCAGGATAAGAGCCTTCAGTTTCAACACCATAGCGAGGCTTCCCTGGGATAGTGTCCTGCTCTCCTCCTGCAGGATGGGACCAGCTGGAACCTTTGGGAGTGATGTGACATCAGGAATGTCAGGATGGACAGAGCTCCATCCTTCACCCCCAAGTCCCACCGCCATCTGGAAGGCCACCTGCTGATCTCTGCTGGGGGCTCTCTGCCCTTGGAAAGTGGGCTCCTGGTCAGCGTCCTCAGGGTAGGAGGCGCTGTCCTCCCAGCAGGGACATGGGGCCGCTTGGCCAGGGGAGGCTGGTGGTCACTCTAGGACTCTGAAGGAAGTAACCCCAGCCAGGAGCAGCAGTGCAGCGGTGGAGACCTATTCTCCACTTCACCCCCTCTTCATGGGCACTCGGGAAGACGTGTTCCCGAACCTCCCACACAGTTAATTTCGGGCCACACGACTGAACTGTGGCCAGTGGAATGTGCTTGAAAGTGGACATCATGATGTGTTCTGCTTCTAGATGTGGCCCATGAAAGAACCCTGTGCGATCCTCCAGCCCCCTCCTCTCCCCTTCCACAGAGACCCTAGAGGCCACGTGGTCCAGAGGAAGTAGAGCTGCTTGGTCGGTGTCAGATTTATCACGGGCCGGAACTAACTCGTACTGAGGTCACTCCTGACGTGTCAGAGTGTATTTGTTCCTCTGGTGTATCCGGACCATTCTGACTAACTCCGCACTGCAGTGTAATCGAGGGGCCTGGTGCGTCCTGCTGCCTGCAGTGTGGTCTCGGGCACTGGACCTGTCTCCTCATCTGGAAAGGTGGAGAGGCTGACTTTGGGAGAGGCTGTGGAAATGAGACTCGAGTGAACACGCTGGACAAGGAAGCATTCCTGGGCTCCGGGCAAAGGCGTGGGGCAGGGGACCGCTGTGCCTGAGCTGTGTCCAGCTTTGTTCTGAAGTGGAATTTATGGAGCTAGTGTTGGAGAGTGCCTGGCTCATAACTGGTTTTATTTTCTTCTTCATCGTTCACTCACTCACTCACTCATTCATCCACTCATTCATTCATGCCATGTTTCCTGAGCATTTATTATACACCAAGCACTGTGCTAGGTGCTGCTGCTGAACAGACAGCCCTGCCCTTAGGAAGCTGTCAGCCTAGCAGGGAGGTTGTACGCTGATGAGAAATCACACTGATAAAGGTAAAGTCCTGGCTGTACTCAGCACAAAAGCATGGAGACGTGGGCCTTGGGGAATCCACTTTGGGCGGTCAGAAGAGGCTTTTCAGGGGGATTGGATACTCAACAGCAGTTCTAAAGGCAGAGTGGGAGGTAGCTAGGCAAAGAGGGTAGGCCTGGGGTTTCCTTGAGAGAGAGACTAGTACACGTAATAGCCCTGCGGCAGGGAGGAGCAGGAGGTGAATTCAGGGGTGGTAGGGTAGGACCGGAGAAGCAGGAGGAGGCAGATGACACAGCCTGTGTGGCTGAATTAAGGAGACTGGATTTTATTCCAAGAGACTTGGAAGTTATAAAAGTTTGAAGAGGAAAAGGAAGCGTAGTTTACATGATCAGATTTGTGTTTTGAAAAAGGTCATCTTGGCTGCTGTGTAGAGCTCCAGCTCTTGCATGCTCTGTCCTTGTCAAATGGAGGTAGACAGGCGTGTGGTTTGCGTGGCTGAACACGCGGACCACTGCAGACAGACCCAGTTCACGGTTCCCTCCTTTCTGGGGCCCATCTCTCTGCTGCTTTGCCCCAGCACAGATAAAAACACTCCATGCCTGAAATACCAGAGGACGAAACTTCCCCAGGGGATGGCGGGAATTCACCGGATGCAAATCTTAATTCTGGGAAGAATACTGGTAGAAAAAGCACCTATTGTCTAAAATTAGGCTTTGGGAGTACTTCAGTGTAACGTCTTCCTGCCTTTTCCCTGCTGAGGGCCTGGCACTGGTTCCTCCCTCCTGCCTGCCCAGAATTCTCATCCCCAGCCTCTCCTTTTGGGCTCTTACCTCACCTGACCCTTCTACCAGTGGGCGCACTTGGGGCTAAGGTTGAGGGGTTTGTATTATGCGCTTTAGACCTCACTGGCCATGCACAGAAGAGGTGGGCTGGCCATTGGCTGATGGCAATTTCCACTTAGCAGGTTATATCCCTGGCCTCAAGTAGGAAGGGTCTCTAGGAACAAGTGACCCTTCCTTCTGATGAGATGTTTCTCAGAAACATAGCCGGGGCCTCGCTCAGGCAGAAGGAACTGACAATCCTCGGGAGAAATCCTGATTTCTCTTACAGAAGTGCCAAGGTCCAGAGTCTGCACCTCAACGTAACTTGGACCACCTCAGCTGAGCTCTCAGCATTTCCTTGCTCTTCAACCCAAACACAGGACATGCTAGTCATATTCTTGCCGAAACGGGCGGAACCGCCAAGCAGTCCTTGCGTTTCCTCTGCACCCCACTGCAGCTCCTTGCCCTGGAGACCAAGCAGGCTGAGGACTTCCAGCTCTGCTGCAGACATGTTCAACCCCTGGTCAGGGCACACACCTAGGTTTCTGGTTCAACCCCCTGTTGGGGTGCATATGGTAGGCAACCTATCAGTGTTTCTCTCTCTCTCTCTTCCTCTCTCTCTAAAATCAATGAACATATCCTCGGGTGGGGTTTAAAAAAATAATGAAAAAAAAATCAAACCCCCTCATCGCTGTCCCTACCACGGCTCCCGCCACCATGCCAGAGGTCTGCCCAGACCCCAGCTGTGGGACTCTGCTAGACCTCCTTATGGGGAGTGCCCCTAGGTCACCAGGACAGGCCCTGAGCTGGACAGAAGAGCAAGGCGGCTGCTTCTTGGGGCTGAATGAGGCCTTCAGGTCCCCCTGCCCAGCCTCCCCGCTCTTCACCTGCCATGTGGGTGCCCTGTCCAGCATCCCTAGATGCCAGAGAGCCCGGCACGGAGTGGGACCTCAGTAAACACTGGAGGATGAAAGCAGCCCTCAGAGTGGCTGGCCTGCCAGAGGCCTCTCGTCCCCCTGACCCCTTGTGCATTCTTAGAGAAACTCTTAAGCTACATTCTTTCTCAAGAAAGCGCTAAGGTAAATAAGCCAGGCGGTGAAAGACAAATACCATATGATCTCACCTTTAACTGGAACCTAAACAACAAAACGAACAAGCAAGCAAAATATAACTAAAGACACTGAAATAGAGAAACAGGCTGACAGTGACCAGAGGGGAGGGAATTTCAGAGGAAAAGGGGAAGGGTTTACAGGAGCAAGTATAAAAGACACATGGACAAAACTAGGGGGGTGGAAATGGGAGGTAGGTGGGGAGGGATGGGTGAGTGGCCTGGGATGGGAGAAAAAGACAGAAAACTGCACTTGAACAGCAATGAAAACAAAATAAAACAAAAGTTAAAAAAAAAAAAAAGAAAGAAAGCGTGATGGTGCCTGCTGACCTTGGGTTGTAAATATCCTTCATTCTTTAGATTGCTTTGTCCCAGATGGGTGGCTGAGCCCGGGGCAGGCCAGGCTGGGTTGTTGGGATGATGCCTGGCACTTGACCATCAGGACCCGGAGCCTCAGCAAGAGACTGTGGACAGCCCTCTTGGCCAAGGTTCCCGGCGGCACCTGGGAAAGCTCAGCACCTGGTTTATCTCTGTGTGTCATCCACGGAGGAAAAATGAGAGTGTGCTTCCTTCTCGGAGGCGGAGTTGTTTATATCTGCAGGATCTTGACACACGCGTGCAAGCTTTCACATGCCCGACTTCAGTATAATAAGTCCCTCACTTTGGACTCTGTGGCAGTGAACAGACTCTAACTATGTGCTGTCCATTCCCCCAGGGACAGATGCACCGCTCCTGGAGAGAGGTCCGTGGTAGGTGGTGCAGGTGTCCCTGGGAGATGGGGCCTGTGGAGGGCCAGAGAGGGTGGGGGCTTCAGTCCCCTGGAGGTCACTTGTGAAGACCTGGGCTATGTGGGAGAACTCCTCAACAGGAGAGACACAACTCTCAACTCTTCCATCTTAACCCATCATCTGCTCCACAATTGGTACCCATCTCAACTCTTCCATCTCCGTCAGGGGGTTCCTACACATTCGATTCTCCCCGGGTTTGGGGCGGGTCAGTCCCAAATTTTGTCAATACTTCGTTCATTCAGTCTCTTGGATTCATCTCTCCTTTCCAGCCCCAGCCCCAGCCCCACCCCCATCCTCATCTCCCTAATGCAACAATATTCCTGGTCTTCAGGACCCAGCCTCCCTTTCACCATCTCCTTTCTGAAACTACAGACAAATTATTCTTCCCTCCTGGGGTTGCCTAGTGGTTAGCCACTTCCTAGCTATGTGGTCTTGAGCAAATTGCTTAACTTTGCTATGCCTCACCTTCCTTGTCTAAAATGGGAATTTTAATTGCACCCACTCTATGTGTTGTCATGAAGACTGGGGGAGGTTATACCTGCACACTGTAAGCACTCAGCAGATCGTGGCTGTATTACATTTCATTTCATCGTAAAACTGCCTCCTTCCCCCACCTGCAGTGGTTCATTATTGCTGTGATACCAAGCTAAGCTTCCCCACCTGGTAGGCAGTGGTTCACCATCTGTGCATATTCTGGTTCACCACCCGAATATGCAGTGTTATCACCTGTCACTCTCTGATTCTCTTGGGTGGCCTCCTCACTGCCCCAGCCACACCATGAGTTTTCCAAGGACAGGGCACTTGCTTCTAATGATTTCCCCTCCCCTTCAAACCCCAGTCAGCTCCCCACCCAAACCTCGCCCCTCCCTGTAGCCTGCCTTGGCCTCTGTGGCCCACAGAGGCATTTGCCGTCTGAACCCTGCCATCTCTCTCTCTCATACCTGTCTGTGTGCTTCTCCTGTGCCCGCACTTCACCTCTGAGAGCCTTGAAAGCAGGGGCCTTGGCTTGAGTGTCTCTGGCATGTCTCGTGGGGCTGGCCACATACTGACTGGACTCCCTTTCTGTGGAGAGTGGGAACTGACCATAATGATCAGTAGAAACTTCTCTATCAAATGCAGAGAATCCTATTCTGATTTTATAGGAACCAGAAGTCAGAGATATGTCCTAAGGTTCTCAAATGACCATGCAGTAGAAATAGGATTGGACTCCAGCCTGGCCTGTGCTCCCTCAGGCCTGATCCTCTGCTACCTGGGGACTTCTGGCCTCTTGGCCAAATTCCACAGCTCAGCAAGCCTCGGTGATGAAAGCCAGACCAGCCCTGTGAGCACCGGCAGTGGGTTTGTTTGGACAAGGGCAATTTAGTTCAGATGGCTTGTGCTAGCACTTGAGGTGCTCACAGGGACCCCGTGCTGACTTTCCAGGGCCCCTTAGTACAGGGGGGTCACTCCTATGAGATCGTGAGGATAGGATGGGGAGAATTTGATCCCCCCCCACCACCTCAGCCCACATTCCTCTGGTCCTGTTCTGGCTCCTGGAGCAGTGCAGCTGACACTCTTAACCTCCAGGAGAGACCTCCGTCCCTGGGTGTCAGTCTAACCCATTTGCTGCACTAAGCTAGGAAGCCAGCGGCAAGGCTAATACCAAACAGCAGAGGACTTCTGAATGCACTTGATACAGTTTGCACTTCTTCTTTGCACAGAGGACTTCTAAATGCACTTGATAGTTTGGAATGCACCGCATGATTTGTAGCCGACTTCCTCTCTTAATTGTTTTGGGCTCATGCTGAGGTCGGATCAGTCTGTATTCCTTGTGTACACATCGGCTGCTTGGAAATGGCCGTGGTTAGGACAAGCCTGTCATTCCTGGACGCGTTTGCCCGTTCTGCTCTCCAAACATTTAGCAAGTACCTGCAACCTGCTAGGCACCGTGTGCGGTGCTGAGGCTCCATAAAGTGTGGTCCCTGCACCAGACAGCTGTCTGGCTGACCCTGGGGAGCAGTTTGCTGTGGATCATTCCCAGCGTGGCTGGGGATCTTACCTGACCAGGAGAGGCCTGTGGCCAAGTGTTACAGTGCCACCTTTCCGGGCACCTCTGCCCTCTCCTCTGCTTGTTAGGATTCAGGTAGCCTGGGGACCAAAGCGGCTCTGCTTTCTGCTGCAGCTGCTGCCCTCTTTAAGAAAGCCCAGTTAATGCCCTGGCCGGTGTGTCTCGGTTGGTTGGGCGTCGTCCTGCACAAGGAAAGGTGTCAGGTTCGGTCTCCTACTGGGGTGCCAATGAAAGGCAACCCATCAATGTTCTTCTCTCACATCGATATTTCTATCTCTCTCTCCCTCCTCCCTCCCCCTCCGAAATCAACGCGCATGTCCTCAGGTGAAAGCCCAGTTAGCCAGTGTTCAGATTGGCAAGGCTGATTTATTAGGGGAGTGCTCGTTTGCTTGGGATAGGGGACTGCAAAGGGCACACCCTGGGCACCCTTTCCAGGGTGGCTCCCTTGGTGTGGACCCTGGTCCACGGCGGACTGTCAGAGTGGTTCTGCTGCCAGCCACGAGCCCGGGTGGGCCTTCCTGTCCTCGCTGCTGGAGCGGGGCAGTGGCTTTCGTGGTGGGCAGGCTGGCTGCAGTGTCCTCTCCTCTTGCTTTCTCACACTCTGTTGTCCCAGGCACATGCATGTGCAGGGGATTGGAGAGCATCTGGTGCTGGCTCGGGCTGCTTCCATCCACCTCAAATCCCTCGGAGGGACCCTGCTTTCTCCAGATGGGGAGGAGACGGGACTCTGCTGGCCCCTCTCACTCAGGCTTCTCAGGATGAGGGTGCCATTCAGGGTAGGTATCCTGCCTCACACGGACAGCACCGTGTTGCTTCCCTGGACCCCAGGGGCATTCCTGGGAAATGCTCTTTTAGCTTGTGTTCTGCGGTCAGAGCAGGGGTGCTGCTCCTGAGTTTTGGGGGGAGTGAGGAGGACTCACCGTGGCAGGGCTGGGGCTGGGGTGGGTGTGAGAGCTGGGACTAAGAGAGGTCCTGTTCTAGCGGGGAACACAGGGGTACACTGAGGCAGGAGAAAAGGCATTGGGCCAGCACAGGAGCTCTGCCTTCAGGAGAAGACAAGGGCTTCTGGCCCAACGGGAGGCAAGGGCCTGCATGCAGTGCTGGTCAGAGGGTGGCGATGCGGTTCTCGGGGACAGCCACCTGGGCCAGGCCAGTGCTGACTTTGAGTTCACTTTCTTGCACCAACTCAAATAATTTTCTGCAGAAAGAGAGGAACTTGGATTGTAAAAGAGAAGGAGGAAAAAGAGGACAAGAAAGGAGCTGCTGGGCGGGGAGCCCCAAACCCTCCTCCTAGTTTCTGTACAGACCTCAGGGACTTTGCTGCCTCGCCCTTTTGAAAACCCCTCACTCTCCCCACGAATCTGGCAGAGGAGCAGCTGCTGCTGAGGTGAGGCACTCAGGCACCTGTTGCTGTCCCGTGCTTCCCTGTCTGGAAGTGTGGAGGGACCGCCGGGCGGGAAATGAAGGTTCGGATGCCTGTGCTGGCCCAGGCCTCGCAGCTTGCTGGGAGCCTCTGAGCAGCTTTCACTTTCTGAGGCAGAGGCTCCCCAAATGCCTCTCAGTTCCCTGCTTATAGGTAAAGGGCATGGGGACTCTCCAGTGAGGGCCTGCCGAGGCTACTGGACAGAGGAGAGGAACCCCCTTCCCCAGCGAGGGTGGTCCCCATCTTTGGAGGCCTCTGCCCCTCATGGGGAGGGCCCTGGGATGCTGCCTACAGGGATGGGGAAGCAGCAGCCTTGCCCCCAGCCCTTGCCTTACCCGCAGTCCCTCCAAGCCTGTGGGACAGGAGCCGGGCTGCCTGTGCACAATGCGCCAAGGCTCCGAACTAGGGCCCTCGAGGTCTGATCCTGTGTCACGTCCCCTGAGAGACTGGCTGGGAAGAGCACCCAGCACCGCTCCTCAGGCCACAAGGCACTTGACAAATACCAACTGGTGTTTTTGTTCTACCCTCTCCCCTCTCACCTCAGGGACTGGGGATAGATTGGTTGGGGTTCTCAGATTCTTGCTTTCACTATATCTAAACCTAGATAGGCAGTGGAAGAATAATTGCTTTTGTGACATTTTATATCATTGCCCTATTTAATTTATCATCAGTCCCTGAGAAGTAGATGGTATCATATTTTATAGGAGACAAATCTGAGGCTCACTGAGTCAACACCAGCCCCTAATAAATACTAATTGAGCCGGGACCCGGCCCTGCCTTCTGACCCCAGACCCCGTGCTCTTTCCACACGGTGCTTCGTCTCCTGGAGGTAACGCAGAGCCCGCTCCCTCTTTCCTTCTGGCCTCTGTTTCCCAGTTTGTGGACATCGGCCACTGCACTTCCTTCCGCCCTTGGGAGTCCATCCACCCTGTCTGCTCTGTCTCTCATCTGCTGTCTGGGCTCAGGCCCAGCTCTTTTCAGGGCCTCAGAGCCCTTCAGCTGTTTTGGAAGCGGCCTTCCCATTTTCACACTTCCAACCCCATCCTGCCTTCCCTCATCCTGTGCGTGCACTGCGTGCTGTGCTTTCTCCCTTGTGCTCCGGAGCAAGTGATGGGAAAGGAGGAGGAAGATGGGATTCTGCTGTCATCGGAGGCTCAGGTCCAGAAACGTCTGCCATTGGCAGGTGTGTTAGTTAGGGTACAGGCTGAGCTGTGTGACACAGAGACTCGGGGGCACAGTGACTTTACAAAGATGAGTTTATTTCTCTCTCAGGTCACAGTCCTGAAGTGACCTGGGCTCGGTTCCATGGGGTTGCTCCACCACCCCCACGGATATTATCCTCACCTGTATGGTCAAAGCTGAGTTCGGGGCCTGTCCGTATTTCAGCCCAGAAGAAAGAGAAAAAAGGTGCAGGTCCAGGTAGGGCAAAGGGCTTGTCCGAGGAGAGGGGTGGACACAGCACAACGTTTCATTCACAGCCCTTCCGCCGGAGCATCGTCACATGACTGCACTGAGCTGCAAGGTTGGCGAAGAAATACTCTGGCTGGGCGACCACGTGCCCAGCTATACTGGTTGTTTTGGAAGAAAGGGAGATTGAATTTAGGTAGGCATCTAACAGCCTTGGCCATAAGCTTTTCAAAAAATATTTTTTAAATGAAAAGGTGATCTCCTCAAACGGGATGTGGTGAGGGGTGGTGGCAGGGTATCTGCTCCGCACACCAGTGGGACCTCCTCGAGCCGAGTGTGTGCTTCAGCTTCAGGGTGGTGGGGGTGGCGCCGTGCAGTGAGGGTCGGTCTGCAGATGAACATTGGCAACCTGCTTCCCACTGGGTGTTTTTTATAGACTTGCCCCAGTAATGGTGGAGTTTAATGGCTCACGCCTAGGCACCCAGGTCATGTCTCCGTTGGCCTCAGCGCTAACTCCTCATACCCCAAGGGCCAGGCCTTTGGCTGTGTTGCCAGCCCGGCCACCCTTCCGACCCTTGCTTGCAGGACAGTGGGAGTGAATAGAGACTGGGACCAGCTCTTGGTTTTCTCTCTGAGAGGCCGAGTCACATCACAGAGAAGTCTCCCAGAGTCGCAGATGTCAGGGCCCTTGGGAAGCAGCTGAGAGCCATGGGGTCACATTCTCCCATTTTACATGGGACCCAGAGGACTTGCTGAGGTAGCCCAGGCTACGAGGAGAAGGGCTGGCCCTAAAGTTCTCCAGGTCACTTGCTGTTCACCTGGCCTTTCCGTGAGCCTTGTTTCCACCTTATGTCATGTCTCCTCACACCTCCAGGGATTTCCCAGTAATATGCTGGAGGTCAGCCAGCCAGCAAGGGACTCACCAAGGCTATACCCAGGTCTCCCAGTTCCCAGCCCAGCTCTGCTGTGCACCCCGCTCATGGGGACGTGGAGACGGTCTCATGGCTCATCGCTCTGATAGAAACCATCTGCAAGCCCCTGGTGGCCATGCAGTTAGCTCTACGCTGATTTGTCCATCCTTCTTGGTCTCATCTGTGTTTTGTTTAATTCTGGTGCAGGCCCTGGCATTCCTGTGGGTGGGTGAACTTCCTGTAACCCTTTCTCCCACCTTTGCTTGATGCCCATGGTCAGAGGCAGACTGCTGGGGGGCGGGGGCGGGCGGGTGGTGGGGTCTTGGATTTCTTCTGATGTCAGCTGGAATATTCAAGGCCTTGAAAATGCCATGTAGCCCTCAGCTTCCTTTCATCCATTTGTTCATTTCACAGGAGTTTCTTGGCACCTGCTGTGTCAGCCTCTGCACGGGAGGCTGAGGATATAGTAGGGAGCACAGGGGGGTGTGGCCAGCCCTGGGGGGCTTCCATCTAGTTCCTGTCCCTCCAAGCTGTCACCATCGCTAGCCCCAACCTATATTGCTTTACACCTGGAGAGTGTTTGCATCTGTATCTTATTAGCAGGTGTCCTTAGCTGCATTTTAGAGATGAGGGTATTGCGGTTTCAGTAGGCTTCTGTGACTTCCCCAGAGTCACAAGGCTCGCACTGGGGTCCCTGACTCCCAGCATGGCACACCTTCCCGTGCAGCTCCCTGCCTCTCTCTCCAGACGGCCTCTGGGGTAACCTCCGGAGTCCCAGAATCTGCCTTGTCCTGAGCAGCCCCAGGGTACCCTCCGTCCTGGGTCATCCACAGGGTGCCCTGGCCTGCCACACAGATAGACATGGCTCCATACATGTGCTGTGCTCGAGTCAAGGTTCGGTAAGCAACTTCATGGCAATTTTACTGTCTCTTTAGAGTTTCTTTTTTTGCTTCCAAGTTCAGCAGACCAAAAATGGGCCTGGAGGTGAGCGCTGGAGGGAGGGAGGAGGCGTGGGTGGGGAAGGCACGAGGAAAGCTGCACTTCACCTGTGTAGGGTGGAAACCAGCACTCAGTGTGGGGGGGTGCTCTTTTACCTCCCCCTGAATCTGATTCCAGCGTTTTGCCAGCCCCTTCCCTCCACCTACACCGCCCACATCGTCCTCAGCTGTCACCGCTGCTCACCTGGAACAATGAAAGCTTGTCTGACTTTCCTGGGAGAGGGAGGAGGAAGCTGAGGGTGGGGGAACCTGGGGGGAGGCTGGATAATTGTTCTACAAGATGAGATTTTTGGAGGAGAGAAACTTCATTTGCTCTTAGATTATAAATAAACTTCTAGCCCACAAAACTTCTTGCCAGGCCGCAAAGCAAACTCTTCCTTACCCCAGAGGTCAGAGAACTGCATGTGAAGCAGTTTATGGGTGGGCCGGCCACCATCCAACTTCTCTAGAAAGCCTTTCTAAGGTACTCTTGCCAAGCCAGCCTCTCTGTCACCCCCATCCTCTCTAGCCCAACTGGTGTCTTTGGTCTGTGTGGGAATGTATCTGCATTTCCTCTCTGCTTTGTACGTGTAATTTCCACACCTTGGGGATGGGTGAGTGGGGGGTGTTGGCTGGCAAAGATTCTGAAGGACAGCAGCTTCCTCTGGGGTCCCCCACGAATCTGCCTGGGTCAGATGGAAGATGTTAGTATGACTTCCAGGGGCACCCAACTGTCTTGAAGTTACAGTTTTTATATTGCTCGGTTGAGTGTTTTGTTGCATTTCAGAACAGGGGACAGGATATTGGAAATCCGGGGTTTCTCAGAAAAGGATGTAAGCGGCACAGAATGTTCCTAGTGGTGTCTCAGGACCACTGCTGCACAGCCACAGACCCAGGACACGGCCGCTCCGTGGATGCCCCAAGGGGCAGCGACCTGGGCCGTCCCCTCTTGCCTTTCTGGTTTTATGGATGAGGAGGCCGAGGTTTACAGAGGAAAAGTGACTTGCCCAGAGCCATGGTGCTGTATTTTCTCTGAATCCACGAGGAGAACTGAGCCTCCGAAGTCCCCAGTCCGTCCTTCTCTGTACTGTGCTGCATCCGGACATTCATTTATTGTTCTTGGTCTGTCCCCTCTTCCTGTGGTTTTGAATTCATACACTTTCCCCAAACCCCCAAGTGTCATGACATGCTAGAGAAGTTCACATGCCCTCTTCATAAACCTAATACCTCAGCCTACACCCGAGCCTCCATCCAAGTCCTTCTCTTCCCTTGCGGTCCAGCCTCAGCCCCCAAACACCCCCTTCCCTTTTCTGCCTTCACATTTCTTGCTTCCAAAAGCCAGAGGGAGCGGCTGCTGTGAGTCGTACCATCCCAAGTGGGCAGTGAGCCTGGCAGATACAGGAGCCTGAGCCTTTGGGAAATGGTTCCCTGGGGGCCAGGATGGAGGCCAGTATCTCTGTGGCCCAAAGGTGGGTCAATTCACCAATCGTCAAGTGTTCCAGAAATCACCTCGACACTCTGCGGTGGGTCAGCCTGTGGGCTGTCCCTTCTGCTTTTGCCTCCCCTTTGTTTCATATCCGTGCTGTCCGACGGAAATGTAATCATAACAGCCTCCTCCGTAATTGTAACTTTTCAGTAGCCAAAAAAGTAAAACAAAAACAACAAATGCCATGGGTGAAATTAATTTTAACAATAATTTTATTTCACCCGGGGCATCCGGAGTATCCTTCCAGCATGTTATTAACAGAAAACATCACTTCAAACTTGTGCGTGCACCTCACACTCACACACACCGCTGGTCAGACCAGCCACGTGGGCACGTGCGGCCCGTGGCCGCCCCCGTGACGGCGCCGTCTGCAGTTCACCGGAGTTCTGATCTCCTTTCCCTGTTAGTCCTCCCCTCCCTCTGCCTTTGGGTAAGTCAGGTGAGATCCCTTTTCCTCTACCCTGTGCCATGTCCATTCAAGTTGCAAACCCTGCTTTCTCCCAAGCATCCTGAGAGTCACCTTCGCTCACTGTCCCCCGGCTGGGATCCCAACTCCTGGGCCACCTGATCTCTCTCAAAGGTCACCGGTGGGGCCCCTGACAACCTTCCACAGCACCTGACGGTTGGCTGTCCAGCTCCTCCTTGATTTTCTCCCTTTCATTTATCTTTTATGACGCATTGTGCCTCACTTGTTCCACGTGCCCCAAAGCCAGGCCCTCCCTGGATTCCCTGCGTGGATTAAGAACCGAAGCCCTTCCCTCGACCTGCAGACTCACTGCCTTCAGATGCCTGGCTTGGGACATGCCCAGCACTGCTCCCCTTTCCCTTTGCAGAGCCCCCAGCCTTTCTCAGGCCCCGGTCCTTCTCATGGGTGGCATTTCCCAGCTCTCTTTTGGTCTCTCTACGTCTAGCACCTTCCTCTTCGCTGCCTTATTCCCAGTTGCCGCATTAACCTTCCCAAAACACAGCTGATCACATCCTGTGTTGAAAGCCTGCAGCATCAGAAGCCGTAAACATAGGGGAACACACTCACATGATAATGTTAAGTGAAAAAAGCAGGATGCCAAATCATACAAACAGTAAGCTCACCACTTCATGAAAGAAGAAACAAAAGCCTTCGGTAGATTAAATGAAAGAAGAGAGAGAAAGAGAAACAAAGTATGGGGAACAAACCAGTTAACCCTGGTGGTCTTCAGGTGGCACATCAACTTTTTTCCCTATGACTTTGAAATTTTCTCTCATGAATGTATATTTCACAATTTGAAAAATTAATGTACTTTTTACTTTTGGAAACGTAGTCACCAAGAGTTTGTAATGCCTCCTGGGTCCCGTGCCAGCGCCTCTCCCCGACGACATGGGCATCCTTTGTCATCCAGCCGTGAGCCCCACCTCACCTCTGGCCGGCTGCCCTTGCTTGCTCTGCTCCGGTGAGCGCTGACTGCCCGGTGTTCCCTGAGCCGCCGGGCACTCCCTCCACCCCTTTATTCCCATTCTCTCTGCCCCCACCCCGGATGCCCTCCCTCCAGTGGACTGTGGGCTGCTTGGTGGCCCTCGCTGCAAGTTGCAGCTGCAGGCGCCTCCCCGCGGAGCCTTCCTAGTCCCCGCTGCCCAGACATGGCTTCCTTTTCTGCTTTGAATATTTTTCCATTTCACTGATTCTGCCTGGTGTTGTAGGCATTTGAATTCTCATCTTATCTCTTCTGTAAGATGAGGAGTTCCTTCAGCTTGCTATGCTCAGAGTAAGAACATGTGGGGTTTTTTTTTCTGTTTTTAATACAAGTTTATCATTCTTCTCTTGTAAGAGTAATGCATATGATAGAGAAGTTGGAAAACGTTCAATAAGCTAAAGAAAAAAGTAACAAAGACTTAAAATTCCACCACCTAGAGACATTCTGCCACTGTTAATACACACACAGAAGGCTACCTATTATACCTACACGTGTGTATATGTATGCATACATGTATACACACGTATACACACATACACATGCTGAGATACACACACATATCTCATGCTGAATGTGCAATTCCATATTCTGTTTCCCCTCCACTTGACATTATGTTTTAAAAACTTTGTCATATTAAATCTTCAAATAGAATATTTTAAAGGCCTCGACATCATTCAGGATATTGAAGCCCCATAATTTCTTCAACTGTCCTTCAGTTAACATTTATCTGGTTTTCACTTTAAAATTTTCTAACTACCCTTGCATACAGAGCCCTGCCCCATCTCCTGAGCGCCTACAGCTCAGATTCCTGGGCGGGGGCTGATTTACTGGGCCAAAGGGATGAACATTTCCAGGGCTCTTCGTGCGTGTTGCTAAACTGCTTCCCAGAAGGGTGGCACCAGTTCACACCCCCCACGATGGGGTGGGAGGCGCCTGCTCTGTTGCATTCTTGCCATCATTATTACCAAGGAAAAAAGCTTTGCTAGTTTAATAGGCAAAATATTGTTTTCCTTTGTAACTCATTGCCCACTAGTGAGGTTTAATATTTTTTCATATCATGTGTTTGTAACTCGTTTGTAGTTTTACTTCTTTGAAAAGCTTATTCATCTACCTTATCCATTTTTCTATGAAATCCTACTTATTTCTTGTTAATTTATGCAATGCCTCATCTGCTAAGGGTATGAACTCCTCTGCCATATTTTTGGCAAACTGAGTGTTTGTGGAACTAAGTTGGGGTTAAAGACTGCGGAGCCTGGGAAGCTTGTGTCCTTTTAGACTTGGGTCCTGGAGGACAGGAGCCAGGTGGCCGGGACCAGCGTCTCCTAGTCCCTATCACAGGGCTCTGCACCGGGCCCTCAGTCAGTGTTTGTTGGATGGCTTAAGAGGACACCCTGTTCAAGGGAGCACTCTGACGTGAACGCTTTTGTTTCTCTTCTGGGTGCATACTCAAGGTCTGGGGTCTTCCTAGGAATAAGAACCAAAGATGACAAAAATAAAGTGTACACTGTGATTATTTCTCTCTAAAGGCATAGCTGTTCAAGTTGGGGAATAAACTATCTCCCTTGTTATTGTCACTGCTTGCTTTAAAGTGTAAGGGAATCGGCCCTGGCTGGGTGGCTCAGTTAGCTGGAGCGTCATCCTGTACACCAAAAGGCTGCAGGTTCTACCCCTGATCAGGGTGCATATCTAGGTTTTGGGTTTGATCCCCAGTCAGGGCACATGCAGGAGGCAACCAGTTGATTTCTTTCTCACATTAATGTTTCTCTTTCTCTCCCCTCCTCTCCTTCTAAAATCAATAAACATATCCTTAGGGTGAGGATTAAAAAATATGTAACGGAGCCCTGGCCGGTGGGCTCAACTGGGCATCGTCCGACAAACTTAAGATGTCGCTGGTTTGATGCACAGTCAGGGCACATGCCTGGGTTGTGGGTTCGGTCCCAGGTTGGGGTGCACAGGAAAGGCAACCAGTTGATGTTTCTCTCTCCTGGATGTTTCTCTCTCTCTCTCTTTCTCCCTCCCTTCCCCTCTCTCTAAATTCAAAAATTAAAAAAAAATGTAAGGGAGTCAGAACTACAGTGAGGTAGCACTCCACTCCCAGTAGGATGCCTCTGATAAAAAAGACAAAAACAAGTGTGGGGAGCAAGTGGAGAACCGGAGCCCTCACACGTTGCTGGCTGGGCTATGAAACCGTGCGGCCACTTGGGGAGCCGTTTGGCTGTTCTTCAAAATGGCTAACGTTTTGACCCAATGCCTTAGACCATTCAGGCAGCTAGAACAGGATACTATCGGCTGGGTGGCTTGAATGTTTAGCTCTCACAGTTCTGGAGGCAGGAAAGTCCAAGTTCCAGGTACCTGTGGACTCCGTGTCCGGTGAGGGTTCTTTCCTGGGTCGTAGTCGCCGCCTTCCCGCTGTGCCCTCGCACGGCGGCGGGGGTCAGAGAGCTCCTCGGGGTCTCTCTCACTGGGGCGCTGACCCCACTCTTGTGCGGGGTCTGCCCTCACGACCCCATCACCTCCCAAAGCCCCATCTCCTGATGCTGTCACATAGAGGGCGAAGATTTTAACCTGTGGATGGGGGGAAGCGGACACATTTAGTCCATGACATCTAGCAGTTCCACTCCTAGATATATACTCAAAAGAACTGAAAATACACCTCTGTGTGAGAACTATTCCATAAATGTTCGTAGCAACAATATTCACAGCGGCCAAAAAGTGGGCACAACCCAAATGTCCATGACTGGTAAACGGATAAACAAAATGAGGCATATCTGTGCTGTGGAATATAATTCGGTCATAATAGAGACTATGCTACAACAGAGATAAATCTTGAAAGTAGTACGCAAAGTCAAAATAGTTAGACACAGTAGGCTACCTATTATATGATCCCGTCTATATGAAATGTCCAGAACAGGCAAATCTGTCGAGACAGAAACTCAATTAGTGGTTGACAGGAGCTGGGGGTGGGAAGTAAGGGGTGATGAATGGTTGCGGTGTTTCTTTTGGGAGTGCTGAAAATGTTCTAGAATTAGTGGTGAAGGTTACACAACCTTGAGAATACACTGAAAATCATGAAATGGTACACAAGAGTGAATTTTATGGTACATGAATTTTATGTCGATGAAAAATGTAATCAGGGGAAGCTCTCCTGCAGTGAGGTGCGGCCTCGCGAGACAGGCAACGGGCCTTCTCGCCTACTCTAGGGGTCCCTGGGAGAGAGCCCCTCTAGGTGTCTAGAGGCGGTGGCTGGGGCTAAGTCCCTGATCAGCAGCATTTTGTGACGAGGGTCTCTGAGGAAGGCCTGGCGCGCCTAGAATGAGGGTGAAAGAAAGTTGAGTGTTTCTTTATGAAATAGAATAAAACAAAAGTGGACCTAAATTACCTTGGGATAAATAACAATTTAGTGCTGTCGAGTAGGACTGACTCTGAACTCAGAATGAGAATTCGTGATTTAGTTCTGCTGCTGCCTTGCTGTGTAACCTTGGACAGAGCACCACTACCTGGAGCCTCAGTTTGCTCATCTGCAAAAGAGGGTGAGATCACCCAACTTGCTTATAAGGATTTGGTGAGGATGCAATGAAATTTTACGTGTAAAAGTGTTTTGACGACTATAAATTGCTGTATCCAACCTTTCCTGGATACTTACCTTTCTTCACCTTTTTATTTTGTTTTGCCTTTCCTAAAAATACATTAAGCAGATGCTAATTATTAATCTGTTAACGTTTCATGCTCTGATTTCATCGCAGTAGATTTGTATTAAATGCACGTTGTCCTTTTAGAATCATGCTGTAGAGTGGCGTTTTCCAGAGGCAGTGAGCAGTGTGTGGACGGGGCAGGCAATGCGGACGGCAGCGTGGCCCCGAGGAGACCTGCAGAGTCTCGGCGCCTGCCCAGGACTTCGGGCTGTTTCACTGGCAACAGGCAGTCATGGCAGGCTTTCGAGTGGGGATGGGTTATGATGTGAAAAGATATGAAGATCTCTGACATCAAAGATTCTGGAGCAGGAGAGACAGACAAGCCCCCTGGCAGCTGGGTCCTGGCTGGAATGGAGAGGAGGGGCCTCTCTCTGGGCAGGACCCTTGTAGGAGTGGGGAGGGCAGAGAGCCTGTCCTACTTGCCTGCAGGCAAGGAGGCAGGTGGGCTCTCTCAGTGAAAGAGGACCTCCTCTCAAAAGGCCCCAAGTAGAGATAGCAGGGCTTTGATCACCAAACGGTCCTACAGCGTCTTTATTCTTGGTCGAGGAAAAATTTTAAAGAGGTGTCACTATGATTTTTTTAAAGTTAAAAATATACAACATTTAAAAAGCCATTTAGCACCTCATTGAGCATGGTACAGCATGTAGGGCGCTGTGCCAACATACCTTCTTAGAGTATATAATTTAAGATGATCCTTCCTTGATTTATTTTATCTTGTATCGTAACAGGGTTCCACTGAGGTCTCCGAGCTTCCCACCACCACCGTGTAGAGCAAACGAAGTCTAGGGCAGGTGGAAGGACTCTTGTCGGGCTTGTCAGCTCCTTTTATATGGGTCTCATTTGGTTGCCAGTTTCGTGTGTTTGTAAACAGAAAACGGACTAGAACAAGAAGGGGCTGCGCCTGCCGTTAGCTCTGGGGCCCCAGGTGCACCTGCAGGAGAGGACTTCCCATCCATTCCTAATGCTCAGAGTAGTGGGGAGCTGATCCTCAGCCCCCAGGGAGCTTGCCTGGCCCTGGGGCCAGGTGGGTGGGTTTGGAAAATCAGATCCCAGCTTTGCCTTGCACTTACTTGAAGTGATTTCAACTCCAGAGTGAAGAGAATGCCCTGCAGTCTGTCCATGCAGGAGCCATGGAGAGTGGAGGAGGACCTGGAAGAGGGAGGAGGGAGGGGTGGGAGCTAGGTCAGCCTTGGTTGCTGGGGTTCTGCCAAGGGCAGAGGGCTGGCATTGCTGGGGGAGGCCAGGTTTGACAAGTAGGGATGCCAGGTAAAAGTATGGTCGCCATGCAAATACCGCATGGGACATACTTGTACTAAAAAAATTATTCATCATCTATCTGAAATTCAAATTGAACCGAACATCTTGTCCCCCCTCCCCCATCACTAAATCTGGCTCCCTGGGGAATTCTGACTCCCTGCCTCTTCCGACACACCCCTCCCTCCCACCAGGCACACCCTGTGAGCCCAGCCGCACTGCAAGGGCCTGGCAGCAGCCATGAAAACCAGCAGGTTGCGGGAGTGTCTGTGCCAGCTCGTTTCCTTCCATCCCAGACCTGTCCACCCTCAGTCCTCTTCGCCTTGCCCCTTTCTCAGGATCAGCGAGTAGCAAGCCTGCAGCAGTGGGCCCATGGAGCCCCTGGAAACCGAGAGGGAGGCAGCAGTGAGTGCAGTGCCCAAGGCCAGCTTTTGTGAGGGACACACTGCGGAAACCGAGCACTATAACTTCGCTTGCTCGTGGCCAAATCAAACCTGCAGCCAGCAGGCAGCCAGAGATTGGGTTTCTGAAGTGTTGGGGTTTTCGAAATACCAGCAGGAGTGATGAATATTCATAGGCATCTCCCCTGGGTTTCCACTTGAGACTAAAATTCCAAGCATTCCCCTCCATCGGGGTTGCTCCTGGTGTGGTCCTGGGGCCACCTGGACCCAACCACCTGCAGGCTGTGACTTAAAAGCAGATGCTGAGGCTGCGTACTCCCAGGGCTGAGGTTTTTATATTGTCGGGGTGGGGGACCCTGATACTCCGAGTGGTGTGAGGTAGGTATCCCTTTCTCTCTCACACACTTTGCATGTGGTTAAGTAGGTCCCGCAGGGCCTGCACAGGGAAAGCCGACAATCCCTTAATGAGTCCCTTTTTTACCTACTGTTGTGAATGGCACCTGTTATTTACTAATTAGGTCTTTTACAGAAGGACAGAGCTTATAGTTTTGCTGCATCTGCCTCATGGGGCACAGGAAGGGGCTCAGTAATGGATCATCGCTTTTAGTGGAGAACAGGTCAGCATTTGGAGCCTGTGTCCAAGCTGTGAGATTCTTTTTCAGCTAAAAACGCCTTTTAGAAGGCGGCAAGTGAAATTCAATCAGATTTCACTGATGCCTTCTCTCCACTCACTGCATGAGTATCTGCGCAGGGGCCTGGAGCACAGAATCCTGCCTTTTTGGTGGGTGGCGAGAGAGAGAGAGAGAGAGAGAGAGAGAGAGAGAGAGAGAGAGAGAGAGAGAGAGAGAGTGTGTGTGTGTGTTTGACATAGGAATCTCTTTACTTTTTCACTCTCAGACCCAATTTGCTGAAATCACCCTTCCCAGCGGGCTTGCCTGGACTCCTCCTCTTGCTCCCCCCAGTTTGTGTTGAGTGAATGAGAGGTGGACTGAGGTATGGATCCTAAGCCAATTGGACCCCTCTTGGGTTACCACTCATCACTTTACCTGGATTCGCACTGTCTGCTGCTATTGGGCTGCAGGAGGAGTCAGATTACAGCAAGCGAGGCCTGGAGGATTAGTGCCCAGATGCTGCAGCAGTAGCAGCAGCAGCCAGTTGATAATCACCGTGGGGGTTCTATCTCAGAATGGATTTAGCCCCTCTTTCTGGCCTCAGAGAGAGGCAAGGCTGCCCCTCCTCTGTCCAGCTGATTCCTCACATTCTCCGAGGACTCCCTCCGAGTCCTCCCTGGGTCTTATCCCTGTTTTGTTTTCATGATCAAAGTATCCTTTACATATTGTAGTATTCGCCCTTTTCCGTGGGCAGTTCTGTGGGTTTGACAAAGGCACCAAGGCATGTGACCACCAACACAATCAAGCCGTGGAGCCGTCCTGTCATCCAGAGAGGTTTCCTCCTGCTGCCCCTTTCAGTCACCGCCTCCACCCGGCCTCTGGTCTGCGTGCAGCCGGCAGGGAGTACAAACGGATCACACAGTGCGGAGCCTTCTCGGTGTGGCTTCTCTCGCTCAGCAGCGACTCTGAGACTTGTCCATGATGCATGTTAGCAATTTTCAGCCTTGTTCATCTCATGGCGCACAGAAACTAATCACTAAAATTCTGCAGCACACCGAAAAATACAGTCTTTTTTGCTGATCTGACAAAACAATAGGCGTGATTTTGATTCATTCACCCTGGACAGCTATTGCTGTGTTCGCTGTTGTCATTTCTTTATTTGACAGTCTAAAGGAAAAGGGGTCAGTGCCCTTGACTAAAGAGTCAAGTGTTGCATGTTTTAAAAGTTTTGTGGCACACTGGTTGAAAATGGCTGATGTGCCCTGGCTGGTGTGGCTCGGTGGATTGAGTGCTGGCCTGCGAACTAAAGAGTTGTGGGTTCGATTCCCAGTCAGGGCACATGCCTGGGTTGCAGGCCAGGTCCCCAGTTGGGGGCGTGTGGGAGGCAACCACACATTCATGTTTCTCTCCCTCGCTTTCTCTTTCCCTTCCCCTCTCTCTAAAAATAAATAAATAAAATCTTAAAAAAAAAGAAAATGGCTGATATATGTTATAACTAGATTGTTCTGTTTTATAGATGAGTTGAAACCCATTAACATTCCTGCAGAGACTTTTGTGTGACCATAACTTTCATTTCGTTTTGGCAACTACCTGGGAGTGAGGTCGCTGGTCACATGGCAAGCACCTGCCGAACTTTACGAGAGAAATAGATTTCTGAAGCTGCCACGCCATCCTCGTTCCTGCCACAGGGGGCGAGAGTTCCAGTTGTTCCACATTCTTACTGGGGCCGGTTTGGCAGCTCTTTTTCCTCTTCTTTGCATTTAAAATTTTTATTTTATTTTATTTTAGCCTTTCTAATAGTGTTTGGTAGCATCTTACTGTTTTTCAATTTTTTCATTTCCCAAATGGCTGATGATTCAGAGCATCTTCCTGTGTGCATACTTGCCATGGTTCTTTGGTGAGTCGTTTATTCAAATCTTTTCCTCTTTTGAAAAATGGGGTGTTTGTTTTCTTATTGTGTTGACTTTCAGGAGTTCTTTATGAATTCTGGGTATGAGTCTTTATTATCAAATATGTGATTTACAAGTAATTTCTCCCAACCTGTGGCCTGTCTTTTCATTATCTTAACGGTGCCCTTTGGAGGCAAATGTTCTTAATTTTGATGAAGCCTAATTTATCAATTTATCATTTCTCTCCTTTTGTGGATCGTGATTTTGCTGTGTATAGAAAATATTTTTTCCCAACCCAAAGTTCTATGTTTTTTTCTGGAAGTTTTAATAGTTTCAGGTTTTACGTTTAGGCCTTTGAACCCTTCTGAGTGAATTTTTGTGTGTTTTGTGAGGCCTGAGTTAGTCATAGGGATGTCCAGTTGTTCTGGCACCGTCTAGTTGCCTTTACATGTTCATCAGAAATATAGGTGTGATACATGATTTGCAGATAATTCCATTCTGTGAGCTCTTTTCACTTGATTAAAATTTTTTTATGTTTTCAATTACAGTGTACATTCAGTATTATTTTGTATTAGTTTCAGGTGCACAGCATGGTGGTTAGGCAGCCATATACTTCACACAGTGTTCTCCCCGATACTTCCAGTGCCCACCTGGCACCATCTACATTTATTACAGTATTACTGACTACCTTCCCTATGTTGTACTTCACATCCCCACGACTGCTTTGTAACTGCCAATCTGTACTCTTAATCCCTTCACCTTTTTTACCCAGACCCCCACCCCCTCCCCTCTGACAGCTGTCAGTTTGTTCTCTATATTTATAAGTCTGTTTCTATTTTATTTGTTTGTTTGTTTTATTCATTAGATTCCACGTATAAGGGAGATTACATGGTACTTGCTTTTCTATAACTGGCTTATTTTACTTAGCATAATGTTCTCCAGGTCCGTCCATGCTATCAAAGGGTAAGATTTCCTTCTTTTTTTATGGCTGAGTAGTATTCCATTATGTAAATGTAGGACAGCTTTTTTATCCACTCATCTGCTGATGGGCACTTGGGGTTCCAAATCTTGGCTATTGTAAATAACACTGCAGTGAACACAGGGGTGCATAAAGTTCTTTTGAGTTAGTGTTTCAGGCTTCTTTGGCTAAACTCCCAGAAGTGGAATCGCTGTGTCATAAAACAGTTCCATTTTTAATTTTTTGAGGTAACTTCACACTGTTTTCCACAGTGGCTGCACCAGTTTACATTCCCACCAACAGGGCACAAGGGTTATTTTTTCTCCACATCCACACCAGCACTTGTTGTTTGTTGATTTATTGATGATAACCATTCTGACCAGTGTGAGGTGATATCTCATTGTGGTTTTAATTTGCATTTCCCTGATGATTAGTGACGTTGAGTATCTTTTCGTATGCCTATTGGCATCCGTGTGTCTTCTTTGGAGAAGTGTCTGTTCAGGTCTTCTGCCCAATTTTAATTGGATTGTTTGGGGTTTTTTGGTGTTGAGTTGTATGAGTTTTAATAAATGTTGGATATTAACCCCTTATCAGTTGTACATTGACAAATATCTTCTTCTATTCAGCAGGTTGTCTTTTCATCTTGTTGATGGTTTCTTTGTTGTGCAAAAACTTTTTAGTTCGATGTAGTCCCATTTGTTTATAAGGAGATAGGTATATCAGAAAAAATATTGTTAAGGGAAATAGAGATTTTACTGCCTATATTTTCTTCTAAAAGTTTTATGGTTTCAGGTTTTACATTTAAGCTCTTGATCCATTTTGGATTTATTCTTATATATATTGTATGTGGTGTAAGAATGTGGTCTAGTTTTCATTTTTTTGCATGTATCTGTCCAATTTTCCCAACACTATTTATTGAATAGGCTGTCTTTACCCCCATTGGACAGGGTATGCCAAAAGTAAATTTATAGTTGTCCCTATGGAAAATAATACAATAATTAATAAATAATAATACAGGAATAAACCGTGTTTCACATACTCACAAGTGTAAACCTATTTTTGCCCTACCCTGTATGTTCTTGCCTTTTTTGTCAAATATTACTTGACCATGTAGGTGTGGGTTTATTCACGGGCTCTCTATTCTGTTTCATTGATCTATATATCTGTTTCTATGCCAGTATAATGCTGTTTTGATTAGTATAGGTTTCTAGTATAGTTTGGTATCAGGTAGCATGATACTTACAACTTCGTTCTTCTTTCTTAAGGTTGCTGTGGCTGTTAGGAGTCTTTTATGGTTCCATATACATTTTTGGATCATTTGTTCCAGTTCTGTGAAATGCACCATTGATATTTTGATACGAATTGCATTGAATCTGTAGATTGCTTTGGGTAATATGGGCATTTTAATGATGTTAATTTTTTCTATTCATGAGCATGGTATATGCTTGCATTTATTTGCATCATTTTCAGATTCTTTCTTCAGTTTTACCTCCTTGGTTAAATTTATCCCAGGTATTTTTCAATGCAATTGTAAATGGGATTGTTTTTTAGTTTAGTTCCCCTCTCTAATAGTTCGTTATTGGTGCAGAAAAATACAACCAATTTCTGAATATTTATTTTGTATCCTGCTGCTTTACTGGATTCTTTTATCAGTTCTAGTAGTTTTTGGTGGAACCTTTGACAGATGCAGTATCATGTCATCTGCAAATAATAGAATTTTTACTTCTTCCTTTCCATTTTGGTTGTCTTTTATTTCTTCTTGTCTGATTGCCATGACTAGGACTTACAGTGCCAAATTGAGTAAGAGAGGTGAAAATAGACATCCTTGTCTTGTTCCCAATCTTAAGGGACATGATTTTAGTTTTTCCCCATTGCATCTCACTTTTGTTTTTATCATCTGGCACCTTCCTCTTGCTTTTCAAAAGATATCTCCTAACTAGAACATTCTTCAGAATTCCCTGGTCTGTACCTTCAGCCTTCACCTCCTCATTTCATTTTCTCTCCTTGCCCTTCTCTCTGTGGTCCCCAGTGACTTCTGGGGGCTTGTCCTCAGGTCTTCTTCCATAGTCACTGCATTGGTTAATACTGCAGGCCACGGTCTCTTTTTTCCTGAACTTTCTCCTTCCTGGTCTTAGGGGCTCTACTTTCTGAGTCATCTCTGCTTTGCCTGCTCCCAGCCTCATGTAGGTCTTTGCTCCCATACTTTGGGCTTCTCTGGCAGCCTCCCGACCCATCTCCCATTCCCTGCACCATTCTTACCCTTGATGAATCTTGCTGAAAACGGTGTGTGCTCATCCTTCTGTTCTTTGGTCCAACAGTCTTTTATGGCTCCTGTTGTATAAGGATTGTGCCAGGGCTTCTCAACCTGACATTCACATGCCACTTCGGTCTGGCACTGCCTGCCTTTTCAGCTCCATCTTTCTTCTGTGGGACGTACTTCCTCTCAGGATCAGAGAGCCTGGGTTCTTTATTCAAGGACCCATAGTACTTCACAAGCCTGAGCTTCCCGCATACACTCTCCAAGGAGGCCCTTCCACATGCCTGTCAGCCTCCCCAAGCCTGTCTCTCACCCAGGCCCAGTGGGCCCCAGGCCTGCCCAAAGGTCTCCTCTCGTTACCCCACATTGCCTGCTGTCCCTCCTGCTGGTCTGAGTCGGTGTACTCTTCCTATAGCCAGTTCTTGTCAGTTTTGACTACTTAGCACCTCAATTGGATTGTCAGTTTCTGTAGAGCAGGGGTCTTCTTTCCTTGTGATGAATAGGTTGGGTTTTTCTCTGCCATGTAAGATGAAGATAGTAGGATTCTAGGGCAGATGCGGTTGGCGAGTGGGCTGTGGGAGCTGTGAGTCGTCAGTACAGTTGGTAGGGTTGTTCATGTGAGTTTGCCCTTCCCTGAGGCATCTGGGAGGTGTCCTTCAGCCAGAAAACCAGAGGTTATTGTGCAGCAGAGGAGAGCGTAAGACTTGAAGATGGGAAAGAGAAAGTGTCTTTCTGTTCACTGACTGGGGCAGACGCATTATAGGATGTCTCTGGGGAAAGATGGCGCCACATCCTGCGTGGAGTCTGTGGGCCTCCGGGCCTCCAGGCCTCGGCGGGCTGAGCCCTGCGTGGTCAGGACACCCCAGAGCTGGGCAGGGGTCAGCCTTCAGGCAGAGCACAGACCTGAGTCCAGGCAGGACTCCCACTCTGTGTCCCAGAGACAGAGAGGGCCCTGGAAGAAGGGTGTGGGAGCTGTCTTCTATGTGGCTGCCGGGAGGCTGATGTCCCAGAGGAAGTCCTTTGAGATCTGAATGGCCAAGAGGACTAGGGACCAGTGCAGAGTTCCTGTCCTGGAGGTCGGAGGAGCCGCAGTGGAAGGTGTAGGGCCAGCCTGGCCTCACTTTGTATGGCTGAGGCTAAGAATTAAGTTTTGGGACGCCTAGAAGCCTGAGCATCTTTGTCTTCTGTCCTGTGCAGCCTACAATGCCCAGGATAGCGTACTCCGATGCCCCGGGAGCTGTACCTGCCAAAATAAATTTCAGCTAAACAGCACCTTTGTCAGTGTCTGAAATGTGCTACGTAAACTTGCTTTTGTGTGCTGTGCTGTTTTTTGTTTTTCCTTAGCTTTTCTGTAAACAGTCCTTTCCAAAGAATTCCGACCTTGTCTCCGTGACCGGAGGGGCAGTGGTACTTTTCCACAAGCACATCCCAGTCGGCACAGAGAAGGATGCCAGTGAGGAGTGGGTCCTCGCCGGCTGGTGCTGCTGCAGAAAAGGAATGGAAGCCTAGGGAGAGGAGATGAGACCCCTGTGGGCACTGATCGCTACTGGCCAGGGACCCTCTTCTTCTCTCATTCTCCAGGGGACTTAGCACGGCACTGGGGCCATCGTGGTTAGCTAGTCAGTACTTGTTTCATCGGAGCTGGCCCCTGGGGAATGATAAGCTAAGGCTTCTCTGCAAAAGGACAGCCTTCGTCCTAGGCTGGGCTCTGTCACACTTTCAAAAAATGAAATCCCGCCACCCTCCTGGAACCTTTCCTGCAGGCTCCTGCCACCCCCTGCACACACAGTCAATTACAGCATCACCGATATACCCATTCTTTTAGTTTTTGGTACCGTGGACACGTTCAGTGTGATTATTCAGTGATTAGCTGTCCTTAGGGCCTTCTGTACTCCCTCACAGGCCCACCAAGCTTTGGGCTTTGGGGACATCAGGGCCTGACCAGTCATGCTTGGCTACTCCCAGCTGTCCTTGGACTGGTTTGCTGGCAGCTAGGTGTTTGCTAAGATGGGGACTGGAGCCTTCTTGCACTGGGGCTGTAAGGATCAGGGGTGGGGCTCCAGTGATCGGTGTCCTCCTCTCTCCCTCTGCAGCTTGTCTCCAATGTCCTCATTTTCTCCTGCACCAACATCGTGGGTGTCTGCACCCACTACCCGGCTGAGGTCTCCCAGAGACAGGCCTTCCAGGAGACCCGCGAATGCATCCAGGCGCGGCTCCACTCTCAGCGGGAGAACCAGCAGCAGGTGAGTAAGGGCCCCCACCCCACACCGCTCCCCCCCTCCCCCTCCCCGCACAGCTGGCAGGGAGCTGGCAGGGAACAGACTCAAGACCTGCCTCCCCACCAGCTGGGCTGTTACAGCTGCCCAGCCCCACCTTCCTGGGTGGAGGGGCGCCAGCCCAGGGGAATGTTTGTCCTGGAGGGAGCCTAGCATTCCTGGCTCTGTGGGAATGCTCTAGGAGAGACTGGAGAGAGAGTTCTACCCCAGGGCTTGCCCCCTGCCTTCTCAGTGGCCCCCCTGTGATTTTGCAAACAAGCCTGGAGCCCAGGTCTGGCAGCAGGGAGGGGCCCTCCACCCCTACCCAGGGGCTGGTGGCTGGGATTGTGAGAGAGCCAGCACTCCCCTTAGGATGAAGGGGAGGGAGGAAGAGAGGAGACCCAACTGTCAGCCCCTGTGACACCCACACCAGGCCTTTCCTCTGTGCTGAGTTCTGGGGTTTGGTTGGTTCAGAGAAAGGAAGCCAGCCTGGTTTCACCCTGAACCTCACTCTCAGAGGACTCCTAGGCAGGGAAGCAGGCCCATTTCAAGGGCCACAGACTTGGGGGCTTCCTCCCAGTGAACTCAGGGTAGAAGGAAGGGCCCCAGTGTGCTTCTCTTGGGTAAGGGCTGTGTCAGGGTTTCCCTCCTGTCTTCCTGGCATCAAGGGAGAGTCCTGTTACGGGTTCAGGAATGCTGTGTCTTCTTCTGTGTGTGAACCTGATGGAGCTCTGGGAGCTCTGAGACAGTGTGGAGCTGCATGGCTTTTAGACTGGAGGCCTGGAGGGGGCCCTGCAGCCCCAGGGGAGAGGGGCAGGCCAGCGGCTGGCAGGGCTCCCACAGACTCGCAATCATGCCTTCAAGAGATCAGGTCGCTCCAGACCAAGCCCTCCCTTTCTTCTCGTGTTAGTGTCACCCCCCACCCTCAGCAAACACCTCCCTGTGCCTGCGCTGTGCCTGCCCTGTGGCCGGTGTGGATGTGGAAGGCTGGCCTCAGAGCGTGGGGCCTGGGAGATGAGGTTTGGATAGTCACCCTTCCCTCCCGGTGGGCAAGGAGTGTGCACAGTGGCCCGTGTGCACAGCAGTGTCACCGACGTGAGGGAGGCTCTGAATGTGGGGACGCATCCTGGGGGAGTGCCAGTGACGTCCAGACAGCGAGCAGGGGAGGAAGCTCTGCGGCAGCTCTGCAGCCCTCCCCCCCGTCACCACCTGTCTCCGCTTCCCTTCCAGCCCGCCGTGTCTTGCCAGGTCCCCGGCTCATGCTGTCTAGTCGGGGGCCTGGCTTGCTCCATGCACTCCCTCTTCTGGCCGGGCCTGGGCTCCCGGCCCCACGTCTCCAGTGACATCCAGGCTTGGCGGTGTCTCCTTGCCTCACCTCTGCACCCCACTCACTCCTAAGCCCCTGCATTCCTCAAAGTCCCACTCTCCCACCCCAGTCCAGGGCCCCAGCATCTCTCACCTGGAGGAGGATACCTGCCTTCTCTTTCCATGTTGGGGACTGTCCCTCTCACTTCTGCACCTTGTCCTTTCTCCAGCAACAATTAGCATTTTACAGCTCACCCCAGTTTTTCTTGTCTTGGCTGTGGCCAGGCTAGACATTCCAGCAGGCCCATAGGGGTTTCGGGGAGAAAACAGGTTTGTCATGCCACCTTTGTTCCAGGCCAGGATGCTGGGGAGGGGAGTGGGGGTGCTGAGGGGGACAAACTCTCCTCACCCAGGCAGATCCCAGCAGCTGTCCAGCCTCACCCTGCCCTCCAGGGAAGGGGTGGTGCTCCAGGTGCCGCACGATGAGAGGCCTCAGGATGACCTCCTGGCCACCCTCTGTGCACTCCTCCCAGCCCTCAGCCTCAGACGCAGTCATAGATGTAGGGAGGTCTCGTGAATCTGCACAGCCTGCAGCACACTTTCTCACAGTTGTTCCGTACTGTCACAGAACTGTCCTTTAGCTTGTGTTTCTGTCACCAATAACAGTTTACTGAGAACTTGGTAAATACAAGACAGCCTTCGACAGCCATGCTCTCTGATGCCAGGGAGGGGCTAGGCTGACCCGCGGAGAGCAGCTGCCCTCACCAGCTCACCAGTGTCTGCCTAGCACGTGGCTGCTGGCCATGGAGCTGGACAGGGCACTGCTCCCATCCCAGGGAGCTGTTTCATTGCTCGCACGGCAGGAGACACGTTAATAGACCATGGAAATACAGAGTGGTCAGGGATGGTGAGCCTGAAGGAGGGTTAAGGTGAGGATGGTTGCTCTAGCTGAGGCGCTTGTGTGCAAAGGCAAGAAAAAACTACCGGAAGCTTGAGATGCCTCCCACAGCTCACTCTATCTGGAGCAGAGTTCAGATTTCAGTTCAGGGGGTGCAGGGAGGGGAGCACAGAGGGGGTGGGCAGGGGCCAGATCATGGACACCTCCAGGCCAGGCTGGGGCTTGGGCTGGTCCTGCAAGCTTCCAGAGACATAGAAGGGTCTTACGTGGGCCAGCGATGTGGTCTGGTGTATGTTTTAGAAAGATCACTCATTGGCTTATAGTAGAGGCTAGATCAAAGGCAGCAAGCTTGGAGATGGAGAAACTGGAGTGAGGCTGCCCCATCATCCAGGCCGGACCTGAAGGAGGCCTAGACCTGAGGATGGGGAGGTGGAGCAGGGCTCCAGAAGGAGAATGAGGGCAGCTGGGTCTGGGCTGGTAGGAGCGCATCAGGGTGCAGACCAGGCACAGGAAGCGGGGATGGGGGGCGGGTGGAGGGGAAAGGGAGGACATTTGGTTGCAGTGGAAGACAGGGGCAGGCTCAGTGGGCTCAGAAGAATCCACATATGATGTGGCTGGTGGAACTCAGGGAAGCTTAGGGGCTTTGGAGAGGGGGGGTGACATGGGTAAGGCTGGGTCCTGGAGAGACTGGGGCTGGACAGGCAAGGTGGAGGGCTGAGGGGCAGCTGACTGGCCAGACAGCGTGACCAGAATCCCACCATCGGGTGAGAACGTCGGGTGAGAACGGTGTGTGACGGTGGAGGCGGATGCAGAACAGAAAGAACAAGTCCCGGAGCTCGTGTCCAAACCAGCAGGACCCGGTCAGTGCTGGCCAGGGCCTGTGGCTGCAGGACACGGCTGTGTCTCAGAGGGAAAGTTCCGAGAGACAGAGCCCTTTACACAGGCAGTGTCTGTACCTCGGGGATCAGGAGACTGGGGGCGTCATGGGCGAGGGCAGGGAACTTGAGAGGAAGAGCACTGGGGAGTGAAAACCAGGGGAGGTGAGTGTGGTTTAGGGTGTGGGTCAAGGTGACCAGACACAGGGCTGGAAGCCTGGACAGGAGATAGGGCGTGAGGTGACCACAGAGGTGCTGATGGAAACCTCCCCTCCAGGGCAGAAGTGAGCAGGACAAGGTGTTGACAAGTTTTGCCTGGGGCCAGGGGGAGGGGGAGGAGCCAGAAAAGACCCAGGAGCTGGAGAAGAGTCTTAGGGCCACACTGGGGGCAGCCCAGCACGGGGAAGCCAAGTGATGGACAGGAGAGCGAGGAGGGCTGCAAGCCAAAGGCTGGAGGGTGAGGCTCCAGATGAGAATTCCAAGAGCAAGCCTGGCACGGGTGAGGTGGGCTGTGGAGCGTGCAGGTGGAGGCCACCCGCTCCAGAAGCAGCGGGGCCTCTCTGAGCAGGTGGGCCGGGAAGAGAACACAGATCAGAGGCAAGGTCCAGCCCTGCACAGGCCACGGTGGCCCTCCCCTTCCATGGTGTGGCTCCAGCCCCTCTCCCTGCTTCTCTGCCACCTCTTCCTCACAGGTTTTAGCTTGCTTCTCAAAGTCAGCATGCTTTCCCTCTCTCCCAGGCCACTGTCTCTTCCTCACCTCATTTTTATGGTCTCCATGAAGGCTTCTCTTACCTCCTGCTTCTCCCCAGCCAAGGTCAGGTACTCCTGCCCAGTGCCCCCTTGGGCCCCATAACCCTGGTGAGGCTGCGAGGTTTGGGGAGGATAAGCCTTGCCTGGCCCGTTCTCTGTTAGAACCCCTAGCGGCCAGCACATTGCCTGAAACATGGCAGATGTTCAACAAATATTTGGTAACTGATCGAATGGACCTCATCTAATGCCCTCAGCAGCCCCATCCCTATTTCAGACGAGGAACCTGGGGCTCAGGGAACTTCAGTGAGTTGTCCCAGGTCACACAGTCTCAGGTGACATGCATGACTCTAACCCAGGTGCTCAGCGCTACAGGGCCACCAGGAGTGCTTGTCCCCATGTGCGCCGAGGACCAGGAGGTGTCCCAGGGAGAGGGGGCCAGGCAGCCCTGGGAGCGTGACTGCAGAACCACATCCCCCACAAACACAGGTGTTAGCCTCACGAATTTGAGGACAGTCTGAGAGGTTTTCCTGCGGGTGTTCACAGGTGTGAAGGACTCAACCTGGAGAGGAGAGGGGTCTGCCAGAAAGGTGGAAGGAGCTGTGACAAAAGCATCTGCTTCCCTCCCCAGGAGAGGCTCCTGTTGTCTGTCCTTCCCCGTCATGTTGCCATGGAGATGAAAGCGGACATCAACGCCAAGCAGGAGGATATGATGTTCCATAAGATTTACATCCAGAAACATGACAATGTGAGGTAGGAGTGAGGCCAAGGGGCAGGGCCAGGGTGGGGAGGCAGAGCCCTAAAGGAGGCGATGGACCTCCCCACTCCCTTCCCCTAAAGGGGGCGCAGCCCAGCAGGGTGGGCTGGTGGCTTCGACGTGTGTGTTGTATGGGATACCCCTCTAGGTCTGTTAAAGTGAACATTATTGGGAGAAAAGGAGGAGGCGAGGCCACAGGGAGAGGAGGGGGAGGAAGGGGGAAAAGGTAGAAAGCCACACCACCAGCTCCTGGGGGAGTGGCTAGCCTAACAAGGGAGCTGGAAAGTATGGACATGGGACCCGCACGTCCCCACCGTCATCTCACTCTTCATCACCACCCAGCAGCTGCCACAGCGTCTAAGCCAGTGTGTGTCAGGCACTGGACCAGCACTCTCCACCTCATTGCTAATCCTCCTGACAGCCCTGCACGGTGGGGACCCTTATCAGCACCCCTGGTGTACAGACCGAGCTCAGAATGGCCAAGACCCTTTGGCCAAGGTCACTCGGCCAGGAGTGGAGGGCACCCAGGTCGGCCCCCTAAAGCCTACGCTCCTTTCATTGCATGTCTGCTGCTTCGCTAGACAGATGCTGCTGACAGCAGAGATGTGCAAACAGATGTAGATTAATAGAGTGCAAAATCTGCTTGTGAGTTCCATGGGGACATGAATCGATGCAGTGGCCTTCATCCGGCAGGGCCCGCTAATCCTCCCATATGCCCAGAAAAGGAGCTGCAGTTTGCCTTTGAGAGAGTTCCTTTTTCCCTGGGCAGGTTTTTCTAGGACCCAAAAGTCCTCTTATGTTGGTGTAGAGAGAGCCCTTTGGAGGCTTGGGCTGAATGGGATTAAATGGAAGAATGAAAATCACACACACAGATGCACGTCCACCCACGGTGAGGCTGGTGGCTGCTGCGGTGGCGAGGGCGCTGTGTTTTCGTGCAGAGCGGGCAGAGCCGCCTTGTCCCCAGTGCGCCCTGGAATCCGGCAGTCGGTTCTGCGCACGTGTCCTCTGTCCAGCTCTCCACACAGACTCCAAGCTTTCAGGAGAAAATGTGCCTGCGCAACACTTTTGTCCCCAATTTAAGGGGTATCCCAACCCCCCTGGGGCCCACCCCCACGCCACTGTCAGGCAGGAGCTGCGCAGACAGCAGCAAGAAGAAGGCTGCCCCTGGCCGGGTCTCCGTGCCCAGGAAGCATCCCCAGGGGCTGCAGGCTCAGCTGCCGAGTCAGAGAGGGAAGCGGGGTCCAGACCGTGGTAGGTAGCTCCCACTGCTGGTTTCCTCTCCTCCTCACGCCTGCCTCCGTCCTCTCATGGTGGAGTAATCGCTAATGACAGTTAGTACCTGGAGAGAGATTTCTGTAACCCACACACTATTCTAAGTACTTTCATATGTTCACTAGTCCCCACAGTAAATATAAGGGGTCGGTGCTATTATTATCTCCATTTTACAGGTAAGGAAGCTGAGGCAGAGAGATTAACTTGTCTAAGATCCATAGCTGGGTAAGTGAGAGAATTGTCCCTGAAAGCTTTTGGATTCCAGAGCTTCCCCACAGCCTGACCACTGCACAGGTGTTTTTATACACCCAGGAAGAAGGAGTTCACATGACATTGTGGAGGAAAGAATCCTGGAGACGCCCAGGCCAAAAAGAGACTTGGAGGAGAGAAGTTTGGCTTCCAGCCTGCGTGTGTGCCTGTGTGGGGGTGCGTGTGGCTAAGGGCCTTTCGTGTCTGATGGCAGCCCCGAAATCTGGGGGACTCTGCCTTCTGACATGTAAGAAGCAGCCCTCCGTTTTACAGCAAACCCCAGGCTCAGGTGGGAAGGATGACCTGCCAAGCAGTCCCACACATCCGAAGCCCCGAGCTCCCGCCTTCCGGAATGTCTCTTTGTCCGATCTCCACCACCCTGTTGGCCCTGCCATTGTTCCAGGCAGCGCATGGACGAAAGGTGCTTTCCTTGAGTGCTGTTAGCACAGCAGAGCTTTCAACAGATTTCATTAAAATATAAAGTGGAACAGCAGGGAAGTCTAGGAAAGTCACCCCTCAGAAACAGTCCACCATTCAGGGCGCAGATTCTCAGCCTGGCTCGGTTAGCACATCTGGCCCCCTCTGCTCTCTGCCCCGTCTCTTGCCCTCTCTCCACATGGCGGGTGCCGTCGTATTCCCAGCCCACGGCGGCTGGCTCTTGGGCCCTCCAGCCACAGGGTTTGGTCAGAGGCCTGACTTGGGCCTCTCCGCCAGCACGAGGAGGGGCCCCTCCCTCCCAGAGAGGCTGTGACTTTGAGTCGATGAAAGAACGGAGTAGCCCAGCATCCACATAGCAAGAAGCAGACCCCAGCCCCAGCTCGGGTATTTCTGGCCTCAGACGTGCTGAGGATGCATGACAGCAATCAGGAAAGAGATGAAAGGAGAGAGAAACCTAGATGCCATCATTTTCCTGGGGACAGACATCATTCTGACTCTGAAAGTGCCAGGCTAGAGGTGGCGGGTGCACATCAGAGGCCAGTCGTGAGCAATCATGCAAATACCCTGCTGGGCCCTTCCCCTCTTCCACCCGCTGCGCTGGATGCAGCAGCTCTGGGTGGGGCGCATTGCTTGCTCCTGCCTGGCTCGGGCTGGGCGTTGAGTAGCAGGTGGAGGGAGGCATCACAGTGTGGAAACACACTTGGGAGCTGGGGCCCCGGGTTGGGCAGCCCTGCAAGGCATGCCAATGTTTCTTGGCTGTGTGACCAGGGCAAGCAGTAGGCATCGAGCCCTCTGATCCTCAGTTTCCTCCTCTACATGATAGGACAGGAAGGGTACCTGCATCAATGAAATAATGCGAGGACGCTGCTTAGCACAGCACCTGGTGGAGAGCAGTGTGCAGTAATCAGGAGCAACTATTACTGTTGTTGTTGGGATTGTTATCACGCTCCTATCAGCGAAGGAAGCCTGGGGATTCTCTAGCTGGAGAGTGGAAGGGTGATGAGTCACATTCGTCAAATCTCTGCGGAACAGTAATATTTAGGGAGGGGGATGACATGCTGTTCTCTACCACACAGAGAGCAAGGGCACAAAAAAATAAATCTGCTCCGGGTGTGACAGATTGGGATGGGATCTATGGAAGCGGAAGCGACTCATGGGGAGGGAAGAGTTTGGGCGGGGTAGGGTGACAGACAGGTGCCTCGACTCTCTGTGGCCTTGCTCTCGCTGGCCCCGAGGATGATGCTGTGCAGCAGACAGTTCCCGGGGCTGCCAGGAGCTCGTCAGGTGCTTTGGTGCTGATCCACCACCAGCTGTGGGGTGAGGCAGGCCAGAGGCCAAGGAACCCTGGGGACCCTGTCCATGCCTCTCCTGTCTGATGTGCGGCGACAGATGGAGAGTTTCAGCCCCTCTGGCTGGACAGGTCAGCTGGGACTGAGGCCCATTGCTGGGATGTTAGACCTGAGGCTGAGAGCCCTCTTGCCTATCCCTGCCTTTCTCCCAGCTATCTGCCCCTCCTGTAGCCGGCAGTGCCAGGGTCAGAGGTGGGTCATGCTGTCCCCATTCCTGGGACAAGAGCCTAGCACAGGCCAACAGAGGTTGCTCTGGCGCGGGGGCTCCCAGGGCTCTGCCTGGGAGGAGGGATACTGGGGTTGGCGGAAGGGGCCAGCCAGAGAAGCACCACATCAGGAGGAGGCTCGTCCCCATGGGTCACAGTAAAGGTACAGATGCAGCAAGAACCCAGGTGACACCAGGTTTCTGTGTTAAGCAGACTAGGTCACACTCTACTCCGCCACTTAGTAGCTCTGGGAACTTGGGCAAGTCACCTAATCTGAGCTTCAGCTCCTCCCTGGTAATGTGGGAGTGGTGATGTCTACCCACTCCTCCGCTCAGCGGATATTTTTGCCTCTGCCTCCCTTGGTGGGGACCTCTAGCTCACAGACATTTAGCTCAAGACAGGGGATGAAGGGGGACACTGTCTGTGACACTGGGAAGCTCACCTTCTGTTCAGGAAGACACACGCCAAACAACAGATTAATTAGTTGGGAATGCATCCCATGAGGAGTGGGCTGAGCCTGCTTTCTCCGAGGGTGTGGAATCGATGTCATGCAACTCACTGCTCAATTGTTCTGCTGTAGGTGTAATAAAGACTACGGAGGGCAGAGCCTACAAGTTGGGTGCCCCACTCCACCCCCAGGTCTCCTTGCAGGGGTGCTGGGAGGGGGTGAGGTAGAGTGTGCAAAGCCTCAGCAGGGCCCCTGTCCCAGGAGGTGGCTACAGACTGTTTGCCCCATGGAGGTAGAGCAGGCTCTCAGGCAGGCATCAGGGTCAGGTAACCCAGTACCCCAAAGGTCTCAGGGGCGGGGAAGCCCTGAGAGGGTGTGGAAGGCTTCTCTCCTCCATAGGGGTCTCTGCTGAGTGAGGATAACCCTGCAGCTGGTTGGCCTGTCCCCGTGCGGGCCCCTTAAGAATTTAAAGGTTGTGGGTAGTGGGGAGGGCCCGGTCCTCTGCGCAAACTTGTTCCTTACTGGGCTGCATTGTGGGGACCACAGGGATGAAGTCTGGGTGCCCTGGCTTGAATCAGAGGCTCATTCTCAGGGACTCGGGAGCCCTTTGGGGCTGGAGCCAGGGGCCAACAGAGGGGCCGTTGGCCCAGGTGTGAAAACAAGTTACCTCCCTTCACTATACCCAAGGCTGTGGCAAGGTCTAGGGAACGCTGCCCGGCCCTCATTCCTCTCCTCCCTCCTCTTCCCAGTCTCCCCCAGACCTCCCTCTCCTAAGGTTATTATCTCCTCTTCTGTCTCTTTCAAGGACTTGGCTGCATCCCCAGGTCGCTCCGCCGTCTGGCTCAGCTACCTCATGGTTCTGAATTATAATGACCTCGCCACGGTGTCTGTGGTACTCAGCCTGGAGTGGGTTGTGCACCCTGTGAGTGGAGAGGAGCGTGCTCGCCTCCCGCCCTGGCCCACCGGCTGCCAGAGGCGTGGTCTGTAAACACCTGGCATTCCTGTCTCCAACCTAATATTAAGAAAAGTATTCTCCACTTTGTACTCATATCAGTTATAGATATAAATGGCCTTTATAGTATCATTCATTCCACAGGCACTTACTGAGCTACTGCACGTGCCACGCGTGACTAGGAATAGACGGAAAAGATGCTGCGCTTGCCCCTTGGGGAGCACGTGGCGCCCACCAGCGAGGAGGGTGCTGCGGGGCCTCAGCCTGAGCTGGTGGCTGGCCCCGTGGGGGAGGGGCACCGGGGTTGGGTCTTCTAATTAATGACAATTAATTGATTATCTTACTTGTGGTAAAATAGATATGAGGCACAGTGTACATTTTAACCACCTGAAGTGCGTGGTTCCATGGTGTTGGGCACATTCACACCGCCCGCCGCTGTCCGGCGGTTCTGCGTTCCCTCCGCGTTGGGGCTGCCGTCGCCCCCGCACACACGCAGACTCGCGCGGTGTCCACCCGTGTATCTGGTTTCTTCCACTGTTGACTTTCACTGTAAAGTCAGCCTCAGAGTTCATCCATGTTGAAGCATGTGTCGGATGTTCCTTTAAAGCCGAATCATATTCCCTTGTGTGTAAACGCCGCATTTTGCTCAGCCACGCGTTGATCAACAGGCACCTGGGCCGCTTTCCCCTCTGACTCTTACCGGTAACGCTCTACGAGTGTGGGTGTACAGACGTCTCTTCAGGTCCCTGTTTTTGGTTCTCTCAGGTCCATGCACAGAAGTGAAATCACTATATCAGTGGTAACTTAAAAAAATTTTTTTAAAGAAGCCCCAGACTGTTTTCTTTTCCACGGTGATTCACCATTTCACCTTCCCACCAACAGCGCACAAGTTTCCCGATTTCCTCCTGTCCTTGCCTGGGCTTGGGCCCTGACAGCCAACCTGGGCTGGTCCTGCCATAGGCGGTGGGGACCGTGGGGACGGAGCCAGCCGCTGGCAAGGACTTACTGTGTGGGCTCTCTGCAGTCAACGTGGAGGCCCAGGGAGATAGGAAGAGAGGAAGAGTCAGGGCGAAGAGGCGCTGACCCACTGACCATGTCAGGCTTTGTCTTTGAAACCATTGGAACCAGCTGGGATTCGTGATTCTGATCCTAGTAAGAATTCAGACGTAAGAAGGCTTAGTCTGAGCTGGGTGAGTCAAAGAAAACATCGAGTTGCAGTCGGGCCTTAGGGGAAGAATGTAATTTGTTGCCAGCCTTTTAAAAACAAACATTTTTATTATATCATATAAAGGGTGTATGATCTTTGTAGAAACATTGGAAAATAAGAGCAGCATAGACCAAAAAGAGAAAAAGAAAAGCACATAGTCTCAGCCCCATGAGGCCCCGATGGCTGCTCGGTGTTGGTGCGGTCCCCTTCCCCCTTACTGGGCTTCTCCTTTGAGAAGCACTTCCCCAGCCCTGGCCAGACTCCGTAATAGCCAGTCTGTAGGGTGGTGCATTGTCTGGGTGGTAGGGGCAGGGCTTGTGGTCAGAAACAAGATGGAGGGATCAGGGTGGAACAGGGTCTCCAGGAGGCACTGAGGCTAGCAGCATCGATTTCAGGACGTACATTAAGCCCAGACCCCCTGGGCTGGGCCCTGATGGTCAAGCAACCTTCTGAAGGAGGGTGTCCTGTCTGTGGGAGTGGAGAGGGCATGGCCGGCTCAGGGCAGATTCTCCCTGTTGGAGGAGTCTGTGCTGACATAAGTGTTTAGCATCCTCTCGTTGGCCATCCCCCTTCACCTCTCCCAGCTTTGTCCTCAGATGGGTCCCTGGCTGCTCCTAGTTCATATGCTTCACTGCGATCATTTTTCCACCACCCCTTGGAAAACACCCAGTTGTGGGTGACCACTCTGAGCCAAGTGTTAATAAGACCACACCTGATTGTGCTGTCCACCTAGTACATGTGAGTGACCATCGCTCCTCCTTTATCTTACAAGGGGCATGGATGGACCCAAGAGGCTCCCCGGGTTGTATGGTTTGGAGCAGGTGGAGGGCACACTGGAGCGGGCAGCCCTCTTGGTCCAGAACAGACCCTTGGCCTACAGCTGGGCCTCCCTGGGCTGCGTGCAGGGGGCCTCCAGGGCACTTCCTGCCCTGCTTCCCAAGACCTGCTTCAGCTCCCGCTGGGCCCAACATCCTGGGAGCTGGGCTGAGACCCTGCCATCCCTCTTTCCTACTCCCTCTATGACCTCTGTTTCTCCAGGCCCTGGCTCCTCCGAGGTGCACCTTAACAGATGGTTTGCTCTTGGCATTTCTTGAGTTCCCTCTCTGAGTAGTGCTAAGGGATGCAGGAGGTCAGAGGAGCAGGTCCTCAGCAATATCGGCTGCCCGACCAGTAGGCGAACTTGTCCCTGGGTGTTCAGAGATGCTGCTCCATGTGGCTTTCGCACGGGGACAGGGTCATATCCCGACAGCTTCATCAAGTCACAGGGCCTGTTGGCAGCAAGCTGGAGCAACAATGAGGAAATGCACTTAGCCAAAAGTGCATGCTGCAAAGCTGAGCCGAAACTGTGACAGATAGCTGAGGGACCTAGTGTGGTAATGGGGACAGAATGCCTGTCCACTCTTGCCTCTGGAGTGGGATGCAGGCAGCCACGCATGATGGATGGCAGGCAATTAGGGAGGCGAGCACAGCCAGAGTGGGCCTGCCGGCTTCTATGTGCCTGCCGTTTAGGGCCTGGTCAGGTTCCCAACATGAGCTCTCAAGTGGGAGCTAATCGATGAATTAGCACCTTGCGGCATGTCTGGGCCCCAGGCTGGTTGTACAGTGGCCTTCAGAATCACCAAGGAGCAGACCAGGAAATGTTGGCCAGCGGAACAGCCAGTCTGCCTTTGGGTAAACCTTTTAAAACACGAGCCTCCAGGAGTGACAGTCACGGAGCAGAATCCTCTGCAGGACGGTAGAGAAGTGTGACCTGCCTCTGACAGGAAGTGGGGGAATGTGGAGGCGGCATCGTTTCCATAAACATGTAGGTGAGGCGGCAGGGGTTCGGAGTTGGGCTCTCCAGTGCCCTGTCCAAGCTTCCATGTAGGTTAGAAGCCCTGATTTGAGCCCCTCCTCCCTGACTGGCTGGTTGCTCCATCCTACCGCCTGAAGGAAGGGAGCCACAGCAGCCCGCCCCTCCTTGGTTCCTCTGCAGCTGTTGAAGGTCCCGGGTGGGGGCCATGGAAGAGTAAATTCCAGGAGCCTGGAGGACGGGTCAGGCTTTCTAAGCTGCCCGGAGGCCCTCACACACCGACATTCCCAGTATCTCCTGGCACAGAACCAGGAAGCCGCCTGTGGCCTCTGTCACCGTCCCACCATTTGTTGCTCGAACTCTGCTGGAGCATTTCCTGGGTGCTGGGCCCGGGCTTTGCAGGCTCACATCTCAGGCGACATGCTTGGGGCTCTGAGAGGCTCAGTGGGGTAGAAGCAAGAGCTACTGGAGTTACTGGTTCTGCTTTTTAGTTGCTTTGAAGCTATGAACATTCTCTTCCATTTAGCCAAAATGTATTAGGCATTATTGTAGGTTGAATTTTGTCCCTCTAAAACATATGTTGAGCTTCCGATCTTGGTATCCGTGAATGTGACCTTATTTGGAAATGGTGTCTTTGCAGATGAAGTCAAGTTAAGAGGGGGTCGTGCTGGACAGGGGCGGGCCCCTTATCCAGTGTGGCTGGTCCTGATACAAAGAGGAAAATGCCCTGTGAAGAGAGAGACACATGGGAAGAATGCCATGTGAGGACAGAGGCCGAGATTAGGGTGAAGCAGCTGCAAGCCAAGGTGCCAAGCCAGCCACCACCAGGAAGAGGCAAGGGAGGGTTTGACCCAGGGTCTCAGAGGGGTGTGGCCCTGCGGACACCTTGGTTCTGACTTCTAGCACCAGAACTGGGAGAGAATGAATTTCCGTTGTTTGCGGCCACCCAGTGTGTGTATGGTCCTTTGTTCCCGCAGGCCTAGGGACCTGATACACAGGCACTTGCTGTGTTCTGGGTGTTGTGCTAGGTGTATGTGGGGGTGTATGTGGAGGGGGGGTGGGGACAGATAGAGCAGAAGGCAAGTACACAAAACCTGTCCTCAGTCACTCAGCTGTAAATTTTACTGGACATTTACTCTCTGTGCCAGGCATTACACTGGGATGTAGCAGTTAATGGAATCGACCAAACTTCCCCCTGAAGGGAGTTTACATTCTAATAGGGAGAGACAGACAGGAGCATAATGATAGATCACCACCACAGCGACATAAATGGCATATTAAATGGTGACAGGCGCAGGGTGGGGGGAGTACGGCTGGGCGGGGTTGGGGTTCACAGCCAGCCCCTCCCAGCCACCCTAAGAAGGTGCTGTGTGAACTAGTGTGGTGGTTCTCAACCCTGGCTGCACATTAGTATCACCAGGGACATTTAAAATAAAACAGCAAAAGACAATCGATGGCAGAACCCCGCCCCAGGCCAAATGTGTTTGAGTTTCTGTGGGTGGGGCTCTGGACCGCTCCTTATAAAAGCCCCAGATGGTCTGACAGGCACCAGGTCTGAAAACCACTAGCCCAGAAGGACCAGAGCTGCAGTGGAGAACAGTGCTCTCTGTGGCCCAGTGAGTCCACCTGTGGAGAAGGAGAATGGTCCAGGCCTGTCCCCGTCCATACAGGGCAGACAGACACCTACCTGCCCTGCCCCAGTGGCTAGGTGAGCTTGGACAAGTGCCCGTGGCTCACACCCATTCACCTCACACTTCCTGGAGTGGCCCATTCTCATTCTTCTTCTGCTTCTGCCTGAAGACCTATCCCATCCCTTCTGGGATCTCGCCAGCCTGGGGCCCAGAGTGGAACCGCTGCTGGGCCTGGTGTCACTGGCTTTGCCTTTGAAATAGTGAGGTCAGCTGGCTGTGCTTCTTGACCCTGGAGCAGCCAATTTTGCCCTCAGCTTGACTTGGCTTTGCTTTCCTGAGAGTTAAAGATTTCCAGAACAAATATGTAATGGCGCTTTTCATAGGCTAAGAGAGACTTTTCTTTCCTCCTGGGGGAGTGGGACAGCAGCCAGGATGGGGGCCACGCTTAGTTAGGGAGCCCAGATCAGCATTGTGGGGGGGGCCTGGCGGCAGCTCCTCACTCACTTCCTTCGCTCCTTTCGCACCCAGAGTGCAGGCTCAGAGACATCCCGGCAGGCGCTGAGCCCGCCTGCCTGTCAGACACTAGGCATCAAAGCTTTGTGGTGACTCACGGCTGCCTTTCATCTTCTGAGAGCCAGCCTGGCTGGGAGCAGCTCCTCTGATGTCGGGAGTCCTGTGGCCTGAAGGGATGGTGTCTCTCTTCTCTGCTTCTCCCGCTCCCCACCTTTTCTCTTGCCCCTCATTTGTCTCATCTCTTTGGCATTTCCTAACTCTTTGGCTTTCCCCCTGCAGTTGTCTTGCTGACCCAGGCTTGGACCTGAGGGCAGCCCTCGGATGCATTCCCTGGGAGGGGTCATTCCCCTGCAGCCCAGCCTGTCCCCAGTCCCTCCATGTGAGCTGGCAAGCAGCTGCTGAGAGGGTACCCTCTTGATGGAGTCCTGTACTCACCTACCTGCAGCGCAGCCCGCGTGTTCCTCGCCTCCCTCCACCTCGGCTACGATGACAGAGCATAGAATTATGACTTTATTCCCTTGAGATGACTGTAGGCCAACAGACAGCATAATATTTATTGGTTGAACTCCTGGGCTCTGGCACAAGTTTGCCTGTGTGGCTTTGGGCAGGTGATCCAACCTCTCTGTGCCTCAATTGCCTCATGTGGAGGAGCAGGGGACTAACCTCAGGGTGGTTGTTAGGCTTAAATGAGTTAACATGAAGTACTTAGAACAGCATCAACTGTTTTAAAATGTAGGTTTCATTATTCAGGTGTGGTGAGTCCAGGAGATGATTTGCATTGGAAAGATAATCTGTTACAATTCTCAAGAGGTGAGGGCCAGTGGGCTGTGGGTGGCCAGGCCAGGAAGCATCAGGGGCAGGCAGGAGGCAGAATGAGGGGGAGAATGCGGGCAAGAGCCTTTACTGGGGGAAGGAACAGGTGATCCACAGTTAGCAGGCTTAGGACTATCCTGGGTTTGCTGGTACCTGTCCCTGTGTGAGTAGGGCAGGGGACCAGTGGTCCCCGGGTGTGAGAGGCTGCCTGGGGGGGGGAGGGGCAGGGGCTCTAGACCATGAGGTGAGATGTTGATGTCTCTAGGAACTGCCTAGCCTGGGAGGGACAGGCTCCCCAGGGTGCATAAGGCCCCAGACGTCAAACATCAGAATAAAAAGACCTGCTTAATGCACCCACACATTTTCAGAACGAAATGACAAAATACGTTTAGTTCTACATTGTCACTTTAAAGTGGGACTATCAGTCCTGGAGCCTCAGGAGACCGTGGTGAGGTGGAAGGAGCCCTGGCCATTGCTGGGGGTGGGGGGCCGGGCATGCCGCTGCCTCCGGCTTCTTCTGTGAGAGGGACACGGTTGGCCCTGTAGTTTCGGGCCACACCTCAGTACACGAGAGTCCGTACATTTACGTGTCCACTTCATGAAGGAAATTCCAGGGGCCCTTACACATTCTGGCCCTGGGGCCTCACCTCTGGGTATCTGTTATGAAACAAAAGGAAGATGTTTCAACCTTGGGAGCAAGAACTTCAGAAACATAAAAGATCCACAGTGTGCAACGTAGGGACCAGCTGGTGCATTGGATAGGCGCTGAGGGGTGAGACCAGAGGAGCTGGTGGGGCAAGCTGGGGGCCTTCCAGAGGTGCTTCTTGGCTGTGTCTTCCTCTCTCTCTCTGCCCTGGGCCTCCTTTAGTCTGCCCCTTCTAGAGGATTTCTTTGGGATAGAGATTCCCTTGTGTATGAAGTAAGGCCACCGTTAGGTCCTGAAACACTCTCCAGAATAGAGGGATCCAAGGTCCTATCCTCAGGCCCAGCCACCTTGAGGGGAGCATCTCTGGGTCAAGCACAGGCTGACCCAGGGGGTGCTGGAGAATTGGGGACCAGGCCCCTGTCTGTGGTAAACTCAGGCAGGCACACCCTCCCAGGCCTCCTGTGCCCCCACTCCCGGGTGGTGGTGAGAATACAGAAAGAAGGATTGGAGGTGTCAGCAGGGTGAGGGCAGCATTCTCGGGGCTCCGAGGCCCGGGCCTCTGTGCCCTCCCCAACAGCTGTGTGGAGCTTCCCAGGACTCGTGCTGGCTGGCAGCCCTCCTAAGGCCAAGGGCGAGCCTGGCTGCATCCCCTTGACCTTCCGCCCTCAATGGGGTCTTCCTCCACCTGTGTCCCCAGCATCCTGTTTGCTGACATCGAGGGCTTCACCAGCCTGGCATCGCAGTGCACCGCCCAAGAGCTGGTCATGACCCTCAACGAGCTCTTCGCCCGCTTCGACAAGCTGGCTGCGGTGAGTCACCCTGCCCGTGCCCTCGGGCACCCAGTGCCTGAGCCAGGGCCAGCAGGGTGGCCGGATCTGGGCTGCCTGAGGGAGGGTGCTATGGCCAGGGACCCGATGAACCCCAGGGACAGGCACTGTGCCAGGGCGTGCCCTGCGGGGCAGAGCCTGTCACTGGGGACTGGTGGCTGGTGACCGTGGCTGTGTGCCCTCCCGCCCTGTGTCAGCCCTGGCCACACACTCAGCTGGAGATGCTTTCTCAGAGTCACGGGTCTGAGGGAGCAGGTAAGTGAGCCCGCCCTCAGTGCAAGGGGGTGGTGAGGCCTGCAGGCAACACTGCCCAGACCCCTGAGGAATTTCTCTTCAGGGGGGCAAGTTAGGTGCTGTATAGCCACTGTCCTGAGGCTGGCCAGAGTGGTCTGCAGACAACTAGAGAGGACCCTTTAACCTAGGGACAAAGAGGAAGCAGCACCCGGGGCAGGGAGGGGTGGATGGTACTTCCTTCATTAGTCCCTGTTTCCCAGTTTTTGTGGCTTGGGTCCCTGTGGAGCCACTGTATGTCAGGGGCCACCCACTGTCATGGCCCAGCGCTCGGCCGAGTCCCCTTTGCCCTCTGCATGCACTAGTGCTGGGCCATACCCTGCCGATTGTTTCACCGCGGAACGCGGCCGAGGGGAACAGGTCACGCCTGGCACTTGGGCATGGGTGAGCCTCAAATGAGTCCCGGTGTCCAGCTTCATAAATGGACTTCCTGGGGGCGGACTTGGACAGTTAGTTCAGGGGGTGATTAATGGCCTTCCGTCTCAATCCCAGTCCCAGAGCAGCTTGCCAGGTGACTCTGCTGAGCTGTTAGTGTTATTGTGGCTGGCACTTCAGCCCTGTGGGTGTCTTAGCACTTACTTGCTGGTTGAGCAGACTCCTTTTTTTTTAAGATTTTATTTATTTATTTTTAGAGAGGGGAAGGGAGGGAGAAAGAGAGGGAGAGATACATGATGTGAGAGAGAGACATTGATCAGTTGCCTCTTGCACATGCCCCAGCCGGGTACAGAACCCGCAACTCAGGCGTGTGCCTTGACCGGGGCTGATCAGGCGACCTTCCACTTTGCGGGTGACAGCCAGCCCACTGAGCCACACCAGTCAGGGCTATTCTTTTTTTCTTTTTTTAGGATTTTATTTATTGAGTGGAACTCTTTGATAAAAACTCAGGCAGAGGGTCAGGCAAAGTTGTGGTTAAATCTTATTTCTTCTTCATTCTTATCATAAAAGGAGAATAACAGAACCTTAGGCCAAGAGTCAAGGCCTGCTTGGGGGGGCGGGGGACACTCCCACTCAGCCTGAGGCCTTCCTCACGCTGACCGGCTGGTCGAGTCTGCCCAATTTGCTGCCCTGGAGCAGGGGAGGCTGGAATGCTCCCACGAGGGCTGCCCTGCCCAGCCTGTCCTCTGTCCCCCAAGGCTTCGGATAAGCCTGTCCTGGGACGGGCCCCCCACCGTGGGATGCCGGCACTGGGTCTGTGCTCACTGCCCTAAAAGGCAAGTTATTCCAGGCATGGAGTGAATCTGTTTGCTTCCAGTTTTTTACCCTCCCACTTCACTGTCCTGCTATTTTTAATTTTTTAAATTAATTTGCTTTCCAGGAGAATCACTGTTTACGTATTAAGATCCTGGGGGATTGTTATTACTGCGTCTCGGGGCTGCCTGAAGCGAGGGCCGACCACGCCCACTGCTGCGTGGAGATGGGCATGGACATGATTGAGGCCATCTCGTAAGTGCCTGTGTCCAGGGGGAGACTGTGCATCTCCAGGATTGCTGTCCTGTCTCCAGGGGGCCTGCCTGTCTGCAGGGGGACTGTCCACGGCCCAAGTGATGGACTGGCTGGCCACCTGGCTGGATGGATGGAGGAGGGAAACAGTGGGGCAAAGCCATCCTCCCAGGACCATCCGGCCTCATGGGAGGGTTGATTTGCATCTGCAGGTGTTGAGCCTTCTCCTGGGCTCCTTTCACCCGCAGCAGCCTCTTGGAAAGCTGTCCCCTGAGGAGCACATCCTGTAGGAAGGGAGGGGCTTGGTAGGAGGCGTGGCTCCACCTCTGCAGGAGCGGAGGACAAGCGACAGCAGGCCGTGTGGCCCTGCACTGCAGTCCCTCATGTCCTCTGGCCATCGCTGAGCCAGCGTGGACCCCCCAGCCCCATCTCTTCCAAGACGGGGAAGGTTGGGTGGGCTCACGGGGTGAACAGCTCTCCAGGGTGATATGCTGAGGCAGGGGGAGGCAAACACAGGTGTCCCCCTTTCAAGAAAACCCATCCTTCCTGGGAGTACAGGAAAAAGGATGTGGGCCAACTCTTGGGCATTGTTGCCATAGAAGGAGCCCTGGTCATTAAAAGTCATGGACAACCCAAGCTTAAATGTCATCCAGGGGGCAGGTCAGAGGTTGCACCGGGTTCAGTAACTTTGAACATTAGATGTCTGGGCAGAGGCCGAGGTCAGAGTAGCCGGCCAGGAAGTGGCCCCGTTTGGTTTGGTTCCATTGGGCAGTGTTTGCTGAGTGCCCTGAGAGCCTGGGGCTAGTCAGTGGGTCCCTCGCCCAGAAGCATGGGGTCTGCTGAGGGAGTGAGGCTGGGACTCTACTGCCTGATAGCAGGCGTGCTGAGTGCACACCACCAGGAAAGGGAGGCAAACGGTGGTGAGAGGTGTCACGGAGGCAGCTGTCAATTCCACTGAGAGGACCTACAGGGACTTCCTGAAGGAGGTGTCCCTGGAGTAAGCCAGGAAGGTAGAATGAGATACCATCAACCTAAGCAAGTTGCCAGAGGCCTCGTGGATGGAAGGAATGGCTCCAGTCAAGTATATGCAGAGTTTGTCCCCAAACAAGAGAAATGACGGATGACATGAAGCTCCCCTGGGGTGCGTGTCAGCCTCTCCCTGGTGGGGTGAGCCGGAGTTCTCATGGTCAGGCTGCTGGCCCACAGCTGGCTGAACGGGCTTTTCCACAGGGTGTCAGGGAGGTCCAGGTCTCTAAAACATGCACACTGCGCCCACTCTCGCAGACCCTGGGAGCCAGACACCTACCTGGAGATGTGTAGCTTCTCTCCTCCTCCCCTTCCGGCAGAGGGCCCACCTTCTCCCGGGGGCCCCTGGGTACTCGGTGCACATAGTGGGGACTGGGGTGGCCTTCTGGCGCACAGAGGACACCTAGTCCCCTGGCCCTGCCCAGGCTCCCCTTCTTTCCTGAGCAGACTTGTGTGTCCTCCTTTGCCCTCCCGTCTCTGTTCTCCAGCCGTGTGGATCAATCTAAGAGCGTTATATGAATGGGGTTTGTATCGGCTGTAACTTCCCTGTCTGGCTCAATCCGGCACTAGTGTTCATTTGCATTTTCGGAACACAGTTTAATTGACTGAGGGTAGCCGTGGCCCCAGGTGCCCCAGTGAGGGGAAGCGGTGGGGCCTGGGTTTTAGTGTGAGCTGCTGCGCCACCTTGTGACCATGCCAGGAAGCAGCACCTCACACAGGTCGCAGCCTCTGAGCTCCAGGGGCCCGCCCTGCTCCGCAGGTTGAATAGTCTCAGGCTGGGCTTGGGCTGGCCCCAAGAGAAATGACTCTTTGACCCCTGCATATTCTGACAGCCCCTGACCCCCTGACTTCCAGCCTCACCCCCACTCTGTGTGCCTGGCCCCTGACCCTCTCCCAGCCTCACCCCTGCTCCATCCCCAGGTTGGTCCGGGAGGTGACGGGGGTGAACGTGAACATGCGCGTGGGAATTCACAGCGGGCGAGTACACTGCGGTGTCCTTGGTCTCAGGAAGTGGCAGTTCGACGTCTGGTCTAACGACGTCACGCTGGCCAACCACATGGAGGCTGGAGGCAAGGCTGGGTGAGTGAGGGCGCAGGCTGGGCCCAGACGTGGCTTCCCGCTCAGGCCCACTCAGGGCAACTGTGAGGATCAGGGCTGGGGTGAGCAGGAGGGAGAGGCTTGAAATCCTGGGGTTGGTATACTTTAAGCAGAAATTCTTCAACTTGACAAATTACTTACAGGACACATGGCAAGTTGCAGAGCGCACCAGGTCAACTTTACCAAGATGAAGTGGGCGGGGTGGAATTCTAGAGCAGGGAGGAACCACAGATAACTTCTGGGGTCCCCAGGACAGAAAAGAGGTGGAATGTGAGCTGGCCTGGACTGCGGACAGGGCTGGGCAGACGAGGCCAGTGGGGCTGGAGAGCATCGGGCTGAGGGATGGGGCGAGGACAGACCCAGGAGAGGGGAACACGGTGTTCCGAGGAATGGAAGCAGAGCAGATGGCCTTTTAGGGACCCAAGTGAAAGGCTGTGTTAAGGACATGTTTGCCCGGCAGGGATTTGGACACAGCTGATAGTAGGAGCCACTGCTGGCTCCCGAGCAGGTTTGCAAAGTTTGTGACTGCAGGCCATGTCCTCCTGGCAGGCTAGTGATGCCGTATACGGTTATGGCAATATGTCATAGATGTGAGACAGTGCAGCTGGGGTGGACACGGGCTGGGCAGGCCCTGCCTGGGGCATTTTGATGACATTGGAGGGACACAGGACGTCGAGGTGGGGATCGAGGTTGGGGTCAGCCTTTGAGCCAGACTTTGAGCCATGATTGCATGGTTGCGGTTGGGTTCTGCAGAGCAGCTTCAGTTCTGAGTTCAGATTTCCTCCTCCTCGCCCGCTTCCCTCCCCACCTGCAGGCGCATCCACATCACCAAGGCCACACTCAACTACCTGAACGGCGACTACGAGGTGGAGCCAGGCTGTGGGGGCGAGCGCAACGCCTACCTCAAGGAGCACAGCATCGAGACCTTCCTCATCCTGCGCTGCACCCAGAAGCGGGTTCGGGGGCTGGGGGCTGGGAGGCTTGGGGGCTTCAGTCTTTTGGGAGGGACGTTTCTTGGGCTGCTGCTGCCTCCTCTCCTCCAGTCAAGTCATGAATTCCTTAAGCAGTCGCAGTTCCTGCATCTTGGGAAGGACATCAAAGTTACAGGAACCCCGCAAAGGCTGATGGCAAAGAGGGAGTGTTTTCAATTGGCTTCTATTGCAAAAATGCACAGGCCTCAGGTCAGTTAGCAACAGTGCATCAGAAGGTCAGGAGCTGGAAAGGAAGCCTCCAGGAGATCTGTGCCTGCCAAATACCTCCTCTCGCTCCTTCTCTGTTGCCTGAACTAGGCAGACTTTTGTCTTTTCTCTCTTTCCCTGCCTGTTCTTGTGTATCTGTTTCTCAAACCTCAGTCTTTTCTTTCACTTTCTAGTTTCTCCGTCTTCCTTTTGTCTCAGCCCACACTTACCAAAATATAAAACTGAATTATCAGCAGACTGCAGTGTTCTATTTCTAATAGTGTCATGTTCCAAGTTCTTAATTTTTAAAGTGAATGATGAGAACACTTTCTGTTTCTCCCTAGATTAAAATGCCTTTTACTTATGAATCTTTTAGTTGAATTTATCTGTTAGTCAGAGCCCTCTAGCAGAGAAAAGCTTCCCTTTTTCTCCCTTACGAAGTCAGACTAAAGACATAATTAAGCTGTGAGAGAAGTTCAGGGAAGATCTTGGATAGGAGCAAAAGTAGGTTTTTAAAGGGAGGCTGGTGTCTTGGGGGCAGATGCCCACCCCCGGAGGGGACATCAGAGGGCAGGCACCTTGTCCTGATCAGCAGGGTACCCAGGACATGGACCCGGGCTGCAGGGGCCTCTGGGGGCACTGTGTCAGGCCCCTCACGGACACCAGGAAGCGGATGGGAGGAAGCAGGACACTTTGGGGAGAGCTCCTAGTGGCTTCATTGACACAGTTAAACATTTGCTTGTTGTTTGGCTAGAGTATAAATGAGGGAAAACCATCCCAGGCCCTCCGCCCACATCCCTCCTCTGTACCTCTTCACAAGGCCTCCAGCAGCACCCCCTGCCCGCCCTCTACCCTGGGTTCTCTGGGTCTGGGTTCTTCCAGCTTGACAGGTGGTCCAGAAAGGATGAAATGGAAACAGACACGCAGACAGTGACCCCCGCCCCCAGCAGTGTCCACTGAAACAGTCCATGCCCCCCTTCTTGCTGCATCCCTACTCCTGCACACTCCCTTCCCAGGCTCAGGGAGGGAGCTGTGGGGAGGCTGCCTCAGGCCTTTTCAGGGGCTTGCCACACCTTCAGGGGAACCTATTTGGAGGGATGCGTAGACAGATGGATAGAGGATCACGGGTGGCTGGTCGAGGCCCTGCTGTGCGTTGGCACCGTGCACGCCAGCCCTGCGTTTCATCTTCCGATGACCCAGACCTGTGGGAGCTGCTTTACAGGCAGCGGGGCAGGCTCTGCTGCCCCCTCTGCTAGGACATGCCTGTAAGTTGAGTGTAGTTGGGAGAAAACCCCAGGTTTTCTCTCGCTCTGTCACCCGGGCATCTACAGACCCAGGCTCTGCCCACCCCTGAGAATTCCATGTGAATAACAGCTGTTCCCAGGCCCATTGCTTTCCCACAGGACCCACCTCATTGTCCCGTTCTGCTGCTCCCACCTGGGCCAGCCCGGGCTAGTGCTGGGGAGTCTGGGGGGATTAGGATGCTTTCTTGGGTGAGCTGTAGGATCTTTGCAGACTTCTGGGCTCCAGGTTGCACAGAGAAGAGAGGAATAGCTGCCTTAACCCCTGGGCATCTGGCCAGGCACCTGGGAGGAAGGAGAAACTCCACACTGGTGGGCCCTGGCCACAGGCTGATGCATCTGTGTTGCTCTCCCAGAAAGAAGAGAAGGCCATGATCGCCAAGATGAATCGCCAGAGAACCAACTCCATCGGGCACAACCCTCCGCACTGGGGGGCGGAGCGCCCCTTCTACAACCACCTGGGCGGCAACCAGGTGTCCAAGGAGATGAAGCGGATGGTGAGTGCCTGGCAGGGCAGTGTGTGGGCTGCACCCTCTGGGGTGGCCTCGTGGGGGTGTGGAGGCTGGGCCAGGCCCCTGGTGCTGCCGAGGGAATCTGGACAGCCACAGAAGGAACCACTGGAAGTGGGCTCACCCCAACTTTGGACTAGGAGCCAGAATGCCTGACTACTGGCCCCAGGCTCTCCCCACAAGCTCTGCCATCTCCTGGCATGCTGAATTTGGCTTTGGAACAGAGTAGCGACGCCCCTTCTTCCCTGGTGCAGGCTGGAAGCAGGCCCAGCTGGCTGGACCCAGGGTGAGGCCCTGGGGAGCTAGGTGTGCATTAGCTGGTCGGACATGTCTTCCAGCACCTGTGGCATTTGCCAGGTAGTTGACTCAGATGTTCAGAAACCATCCCAGTACTTTTTGGCAAGTGCCAAGTGATGGTCACCGTTGCCCACTGTGCTGAGAAACACATCTGCTAACTCCATCTGGCTGGTGGTGCGTGCAGGCTGAATGAGTGGAGGCCGAGGTAGGGTGCTACCCCTATCTCAACGGACCCTGCCCGCCTCAGGGAACAGATACCCTCAGCATCCCTGCACACAGGAGGGACGAGCTAATTCAGGATGTGTTGCCCAGGTCTCAGTGATGATAGAAAGGAAATGGGGAGGCAGGAAGAAGAGGGATGACAGGAGTCAGGTGATGGCAGCCATGTTTCTTTCCTTTCTCCCCAGAGCTCAAGGGCAGCCTGGCTTCCAGGCAGGGCCACCACCCTGCCAAGGGGCCGGCTGGGGAGTGAGGATGCAGGGATCAGTGTGCGGCCATGCACCTCCCACGGATCAGGGTGCAGGGATGAGTGGGGTGCCCGCACTAGGGCCCCTTGCTAGGGTCTGCAGATCAGACCTGGTTTCAGTTGCAGCACTAGGGGTGAGAGGCAGACTCCGCGTGCATGCAGGGGACTGAGCCAGGGACCTGAGAATGGGGACAGCTGCGGGCACTGCTCCTTGACAGCCAGCAAGTAGCAGATGACAGGGGTTTAAGGAAAGTGTACAGGAAAAACAATGAATTGGGTTAAGACCTCCACTTTATTTTTTATGTTAAAGAATTGACTTGCAGGACACCAAGGTTATGAGGGAGCAGAGTGGGAGAGGTCCAGCCTTACTCCTGAGCTTTGAACTTGAACTTCCACAGCATTGCCCAGGGCTCCAGCCACCCCTCTCCTTCCCTCAAGAGCCCTCCCAAGAGAAAAGAGCTGTTGGTGGACCCTCCCTGTTCTCACCCCGTCCTTTAGTAATCTTCTAGCAACACTGTGCCCACAAGACCGGAGTGGCCCAGAGGGGTAGGGGAGAAGGGGGAGACCGAGAGCAGGGTGGGAAGAGTGAGGCTCTCATCCCTGCAGGAAGAAAGAGAGGACCAGGGGAGCAGGAAGACAAGAAGAGGGTAAGGGGGGTGGGGGGGGGGGTGCAGGAGAGGATGGAGTGTGGGGAAGGAGGAGACAGGAGGAACAAGGTGAAGAGGAGACAGCACCAGCAGGCAGGAAAGGTGCCTGGGGGTACTTTCTGTTTAAAATCTGTGGAAATTTTGTTCTTTAGTGATATTTGGTATAAGTGGGATCTTTGGTTCAGAGCCTCAGAGGCAGTTCGGACAATAAACATCAGTTTGGCAGGCACATTAGTCAGTGTTAGGACACAGAACTTGGAAGAGTTAGCACAAGGGCCAGACGTGGCCATGGGCCGTTTGCAGGCAAGGCTCCTTCAGGGTGCCAGTGGCCTCCCGCATCCCGGCTGGGCAGAGTCACCCAAGGGGCCAGCATGCAAGTACACACTCCTGGCGCCCTGGGATGCCCAGGCAGTGTCTGGGCTGGGGACCGGACAGGTCGAAGCTGTCCTCCAGCACACCACTGGCCAGAGGAGAGCTTCGGCCCCGACTGCCACTGCAGACGGCCGGGGCGTGGGGTGGGCATCAAATGCAGCAGGGGCTGAGAGCATAGAGGTGCTAACTTGTGGTCAGGGGTTTGTTTCTTTAAATCTTTTCCAACTTTTAGTCAGCTTTTAAAACATAGCCATGGCCATGCTGGTGTATGTCCAGGCACGAGTGTTGTAATAAGGTCCCTAATTTAGTATTGGCTAATAAGGTGGACGGGGTAAGTGTGGAATGACTTCTGAGAATCTAACCAGGCCTGGGGAAGCTCTGCATGGCGAGCGGGTGGCAGGCTGGGCCCCAGGGCCCAGGAGAGATGAGCAGCGTCACGCTGAAGTGGTGCAAACCCGAGGCTGTGCCTCAGTGTGGACGGCCATGACCTCTGCTTTTGCTTTAGGTCTGAAGGGGAGGAATCGGGAACCACACGAATCCCTGAGCTGGGCTGCTCCCCAGAAGTGCTGAGGCACAACCTGTAGAGACCCATCTGAGGGTCCCCCTACCCTGGCTGAGGACCGTTGTCCTAGAACTAGTAAGCAGGTCAGGGGACTTGAATCCAGTCTGCCGGATGGTGTTCTGAATGACGGTCTGCCACGGTTTGTGGACCAAAGGGTTTTCTGACGTGTCAGCTCCCCACCCCATGCGATGCTGATTTCTCCACACCAGCAGGGCCCCAAGTGTGCTCAGGGTGGGCCCGGCCCAGACACTGGCCCCAGCAGACGACCGAAGGAGCGCTAGACAGTGAGAAACAGGTTTATTGGACACATGTCAGGAATAGTTTTGACCTGTCAAGAGCAGCATAGGCATAGTGAAGCTTGGTCGTTCACAGCCCAGGAGCAAAATCATTGCTGGCCCTGGGCTGAGATTTGCAGGCCCATCACGTCTCTTCATGTTCCGCAGGGAGCTGGCCTGTCCAGGCTCCACTGCCCCCTCACATTCGTGCTCTGGGGGTCCCTGGATGTCCAGCAGGGGCCTGCACCAGATGGAGTTCTCACCCGAGTGTCACCAACTCCTCCAGCCTGGGGCTGGGGCAGTGAAGTGGGCTGGGTCTTGCAGCCTGGGTGGAAGGCCTGGCGATTCTCAGAGGATGGGAGGCAGCTGCCAGGCAGCCTGGGAGGGGCTCAGAGCCCACAGTTAGGTACTTGGATGTGCCACTAGAGGCTGCCGAGGCCTCTGGGAGCCCTCCGCTGAAGGGGCGAGGGTAGCAGAGACAGAGCCCCTCGATGCCATTCGGACCCCATGTCACTCTTAGTGCCCAGCAGCTCTAGCTCATGGAAACCAACGTAAATCCTGCTTTTGGTATTTTCAAGCCACAGGAATGAAGAGGGGTGTGTTCATTGGGTTTGGGTTTACCCAGCATGTGCCAACCTCCCTGTCCGCCCAGCAGCATGCTCCCTGCTAGGCCGCAGAGGTGAGAGGCTGTCTTCTGGCCTTGTCCTGGCAACCTGAGCCTTACTGGAAACTGCCTGTCCTGGGGCTGCTTGTCACCTGCCCCACTGCCTCCGGGACTCCACCCCTTCCTGTTTCAGGGAACCCTCCTTCCATTTCTCCACACTGTGGACTTTACAGATGAACTTGGATTAGGGCTGTGAGTTTGGCAACCAGTAAGGGACTTTCCCACTCTCACCCCAGCCCAGCGTATGTGAACATTGGAGCAGTGGTCAACCTGGGGGCCGGCGGGCTCCTCACTCCTGGGTCCCCAACCCATTCCGGCCTTCTGGGAACACATTGGCCCTCAGACACCAGAAGAGCTGCTGTGGGTAACCAGAGTTTGATTTTCTTAAGTCAGAACTTGTGAACTCCTAGGAGGTTTTATTTATTTTTAAAAAATATATTTTATTGATTATACTACTACAGTTGTTCCAATTTTTCTCCCTCCCCCCCCCTCTGCCCGGTACCCATTCCCACCAGGATTCCCCACCCCTTATTCCTGTCCATGGGTCGTACATATGAGTTCTTTGGCTTCTCTATTTCCTATACTTTCTTAACATCTCCCTGTTCTATTCTGTACCTACCAATTTGTACTTCTTAATGCCCCTTTTCCCCATCCTCCCCCTTCCCCCCTCAACTGATAACCCTTCAAATAAACTCCATGTCTACGATTCTATCTATGACTCTGTTTCTGTTCTGCTTTTTTACTTTGCTTTTAGATTCAATTGTTGATAGTTGTGATTTATTGCCACTTTAGTGCTCATAGTTTTTGATCATCTTCTTTTTCTTAAATAAGTCCCTTTAACATTTCATATACTAATGGCTTGGTGATGATGAACTCCTTGAGCTTTACCTTGTCTTGGAAGCACTTTATCTGCCCTTCCATTCTAAATGATAGCTCTGCTGGGCAGAGTAATCTAGTTTGTAGGTCCTTGCCTTTCACCACTTTGTTACTTCTTGCCAGCTCCTTGCAGCCTGCAAAGTTTATTTTGGGAAAATAGCTGATAGTCTTATGGGAATGCCTTTGTAGGTAACTCTCTGCTTTTCTCTTGCTGCTTTTAAGATTCTCTCTTTATCTTTAACCTTTGGTATTTTAATTATGATGTGTCTTGATGTGGTCCTATTTGGGTCCATCTTGTTTGGGACTTGCTGTGCTTCCTGGATTTGTATGTCTATTTCCTTCAACAAATTAGGGAAGTTTTCAATTTCTTGCTCTTTCTCTTCTCCTTCTGGCACCCCTATGATTCAAATGTTGGTACATTTGAAATTGTCCCAGATGCTCCTTACCCTGTTTTTGTTTCTTTGGATTCTTTTTTCTTCTTGCTGTTCTAATGGAATGTTTTTTTTCTTCCTTATGTTCCAAATCATTGATTGGAGTCTCCGCTTCATCCACTCCACTGTTGGTTCCCTGTAAATTTTGCTTTATTTCACTTAGCGTATCCTTCATTTCTGCCTGGGTCTTTTTTGTGCTGTTGAAGTCCCCGATGAGTTCCTTGAGCATCCTTATAACCAGTGTTTTGAACTCTGCATCTGATAGGTTGCTCATCTCCATTTTGTTTAGTTCTTTTTTTTGGAGTTTTGATCTGTTCTTTCATTTAGGCCATGTTTCTTTGTCTTCTCATTTTTGCAGCCTCCCTGTGTTTGTTTCTGTATATTGGGTAGAGCTGCTTTGACTCCCTGTCTTAGTAGTGTGCTCTCTTATAGAAAAGAGCACTGGTAAGTTGAATGAGGTGGAGCCTTAGTTAATCACCAGGGCTGGGCAACCCATGTGAAGCAGGTTGATGGAGTCTCTGATATGGTGTTGCCATTCTGTGTCTCTGTGTGTGGTAGCACTCAGAAAGGGGACAGTGCCTCTGCCTGGCCTCTGGAGTTTTGTCCGGGAGGAAGCTGTGCCCTGGGACTCACCCTGATGCTAGACATTTTAGTTTCTCCCCATATGCCACTGGTGCCCTTCCAGCTGCTGCCCAGGGCTGAAGCCCAGAGGGAGGGAGGGAGTCTGCATGTAAGTCCTAAGTCTGTTGCAGTCCCTTTAAGAAGAGACTCCTAAGAATCCTGCAGTTTCTTCTGTCACCCCAAACCCTACTGGATTTTACAGTCAGAAGTTATGGAGACTTACCTTCCTGGCACTGGAACACTGGGCTGGGATCTCTTGCTCCCGAGGTATCCCTCCCGATTTTTACCCACCACTTGTGGGATTGGGACCTCCCATCCGGCATCTCTTCGATCAGTGCCTCTCCACATGTCTCTGCCCCTCCTACCTGTCTGGATGAATGTGGTTTCTTTAATTCCCTAGTTGTTGGACTTCCATACAGCTTGATTTTCTGACAATTCTGGGTGATAGTCGTTTTGTAGTCTAATTGAAATTTTTGCCGTGTTTGTGTGAGGAGTCGAGCTATGTTTACCTGTGCCTCCATCTTGACTAGAAGCCCCTTCTAGGAGATTTTATATGTGCTCAGTGGGGGGTGGGGGTGAGTGTGCAAATGGGTGTGTGCACATATGTGAGGACTGATCAGCTTAGAGGTTTCTCTTATGAGTGAGTGGCAGAATTGCGAAAGGACCCTTCAAGCCCAGGGACCAGACAGAAGGGGAGGGGAGGTTTGGGGAAAATGACAAGGAATTGGGTACGTGGACAGGAAGAACTTAGACACATGAGTTTTGCCAATGGATGAAATGAAAACACAGTGTACTCCCAGCATCTAGCACAGAGCCTGTCCCATAGGAAGAACGAAGCTGTATTCACTGAAGGAAAGAATGCAAGATGGAAGGAAGGAAGGGAGGAAGGAAGGAAGGAAGGACTATTGATTGACAGTCCACCCTTATGTTCAAGCTCCTTGGTGAACTGTAGAGAGGAATGAGCTGCCCCCTTCCCACAGGCCCACCTTTTGAAGCCTCCGTATCCAGTCCTCTCTCTTCTCATACTCCTCTCCTTTCTTTGTCTCTTGTAGGGCTTTGAAGACCCCAAGGACAAGTGAGTAACGTGCCTTCATTATTCCTGCCCCCAAGCCTGGGGGATAGCTTCAAATCTGCCCCATGGCTTTGTTTCCCCACACTCCATGGGCACGGAGCCCGCACCCAGTCTTGACGGAGAGTGTCCGGAGCCCATGGCAGCTGAGGGATGGGCAGTCCAGGAGGGCAGGCCACCCAGTGGAGAGTCTGGGCCCCGGCATTGTCCACACATAATCTCCACTCCATGCACACGCACCCTGCACATGCATGTGCACATGTGCATGCAACTCAGAAAAGCGCAGACCTTGTACAGTGGTCACACGCAGTGCCTGCCACATCCCAGTGCCCTGAGGAAATGTCCTCCTCCTCCTCCACTTCCCAGTTCTCAAGGACTGTCAGAAACGCCACTCAAGGACTGGGCTTCACCCTAATGAATACGTTGTTTAGTTCAGCACCCAAAGCTCCTAAAACCTGCCTCCCAGGGAGCCTGAGCCAGGTTAAATCGACCAGGTGGGTCACAGACCCTGCAGCTGAAGTCTCCCCTCCTGATCTCAGCCTTTGTTTCTGGATGATGCTACAGTTGGAGAATAGAGCAGAGACTGTTACCTGTGGGGAGAAAACAATTAAACCTTCCATAATAACCCATTATTATGATGATGTGGTAATCTATCAACAGAGTCAGAAAAGCCTGTTGTCAGTGGGGCCCTCCAGCCAGTGGGTCTGAGACTTAGGCAGTTTTCTACGCATGCAATTGTTAGTGAGGGGGCCTTGGGCTCCTGGCCATCCTGGCCTCAGTCTCAGCTTCCCTACCCCTTATGAGGGCGGATCTTGGGCTGGTGCAGGGCCTCTCCTGAGTCCCCTGTGCACTGGTAGAGCGACCCTGTGTAGGCGCCCCCTGGTGGTCAGCCTGTCTCGAATCTGTGCCTCTTGCTCCCAGGAACGCCCAGGAAAGTGCAAACCCTGAGGATGAAGTGGACGAATTTCTGGGCCGTGCCATTGATGCCAGGAGCATTGACAGGCTGCGGTCAGAGCATGTTCGCAAGTTCCTCTTGACCTTCAGGGAGCCTGACTTAGAGAAGAAGGTACAGCACCCTGGGCGGAAGGAGGCTCCCGGCAGACCCAGGACCCACGGGAGGGAAACGAGGCAGCAGGGTCTCCTTCCGGTCCCCGTCACTGTTGGAAGAGCCCTTCTTGTGCCCTCCGTTTCCCCAGCTCTGATGCTGCCCTACCCAGGGGATGGAGGTTTCAGGGAACCCTCCTTGTCTGGAAGGGATAAATCTTAAGTGCCTCAGTTTCCTACACTGGAAAATGGAGATATTTAGCATACCTACCTCAAAGGGTCATAGTGAGGATTAGACAAGTCCATACATGTAAATCACATGAAACAGCATCTGCCACATAGCATATGTTCAATAAATGTTAGTTGCTATTTATATTATTTTTGTTGTGTTGTTACTATTGTCATTAGCAACGGACCACCTAGCTACACCGAACCTCGGAGTGTTAGAATTGGAATGGGCAGTAAAAAATCTCTCGGTCCTGTCTTCTTTAATTGTGACCGAGGGAGCTAAAACCCAGAGTGACTGCTGTAGTAGATGTGCTCTGGGCCACCCAGTGAAGTAGTGACAGAGCCAGAGCCAGTCCCCCAGTTCAGGATCTTTGTTCCATGTCACAGGGTCTCCCTGGTATTCGGTTAAAATGGGCTCGGTGAACCCGTGTCGTCATGGAGGGAAGCAAACCTAGTCAGGAGGGAAAGTCATGGAAGGAAACTTACTCTGTTTGCCAGCAGTTGTGGAGCTGACATGGACCGCTTTTTCGGGGCGGCTCCATGCCAGCCCAGCCTCTGCTGCGAGGCTGGTTGGTGTTGTGGGAGGAGCTGGGGCTGGGGGTCAAGGCCTTGGAGCTGAGCTGTGTGATTGTGGACAAGTCTTGTGACCTCTCTGAGCCCCATCTTACTCATCTCTGAAGTAGAAACAACAGTGACCCTGTGCCTACTTCCTGGGGTGCTTGTGAGGCGCACAGTGATGCATGCAGATGATGCTCAGGGGTTTAGCCGTGACCCCTATGAATCACTCTCACAGTGATCTGGTCTGCAGCAACTTTCTGGTTTGACCCAGTTCAGCTCCCTTCCCCACAAGCATCGCCTTATGCAGTTTGGACTGGTTTCTCAAGGCTAGCATTGGTTCTTGGGTCTTCCACATCCTGGGAGTGGGCTGCCCCGAGCATGTCTGGGATGAAGGGGGCTGGAGCAGACCCAGCCGGTGCCTTTTCCCCCTCACTCTGCCCTTGTCCTCTCAGTACTCCAAGCAGGTGGATGACCGATTCGGTGCCTACGTGGCGTGTGCCTCGCTCGTCTTCCTCTTCATCTGCTTTGTCCAGATCACCATTGTGCCCCAGTAAGTACCCTTCCTCCTGGGGTCCCTCCTCTGGCTACAAGGGCTGCAGGGGTGTGAAGGGGGTCATGAAGTGGAGCAGAGGTGGGAATCTGGGCTGAACTTGCTCAACAGAGAGAGAAGTTTCCAAACATGTCCTCAGTGAGATCAGGAAGCTGGGAGTCTGGCCCTTCTGTGACAGGGAGGCCACATGCTCGTTTTGGGGTGGAAACTCCTCTCTGGGCACCAGCGGGCCATGCGGGAGGCTCCTTGTCTCTCCATCAGCTCACCATCCCATTTGAATCCACACCACTGGGCCCATCGAATCACCCAAAGTCTTCACCAGGCTCGCTTCTGCATGACTTTTGGTTCTTGCAAAAAAAAAAAAATCAATACTTCTTCAACAGATGGAGGGGTTCTTTTGCTGCTCTGGATATTTTGAAGAATGGATTTTAGCTTCTGAAGGCTTTCTCAAAGAGATGCTCCTGCACTCTGTTGAGGACTGGCTGTGTCTCAGAGAGAACTGTGGCTTCCCAGAGGACCACTCTGAGTGGGCAGCGGCTTTTGCAAATGCTGTGGTTGTTAGTCATTCACCGTCAGGTCACACCTAGGCAGGAAAGATAACTGCTCCATGTGTGTCTGTGTGGGTGTGCATGTACATATATATGTGCATGCATACACGTATGTGAGACATCTTTTTAACTTTTTACTATGCAATATTTCACACATACAGAAGAGTAATTGCTGTAACTAATACCCTTCCCCTGGATATAACAGTTGTTGATATTTTGCTTTTCTTTCTGTTTTTCTTTAAAGCTAATTTTAGACACAAGGGCATTTTGTCCTCAAAAACCTCAACATGCACCCCTTTTAAGGGGGTTTTCCTTCTTCACCACCTTGCCTTACCCTCCATGTACAGCCACCTAATACCAAGCCGGTGCTCAGGTTTCCAGCACGCCTTCTACTGTCAGTTTATCCATGGCCAGGGTCTACCGGGTGCGTTTGGTCATGTCTTGGAAGTCTAACTTAATCCAGAAGAGTGTCCTCACCCTATTACCTTCTGTTTTTCATTTTGAAATAATTGTAGATTTATAGAAAAGTTACAAAAGTACTGCAGACAGTTTCTTTATATACTTCATCCAGTGTCCCTAATGGTGGCCACTTACATAACCCAAGTAGAATAATCAAACCCAGGGAGTTAACACTCGGATGATCCTCCTAACCACTCCGCAGACTGTGCTGTAATTCCACCAGTGCCGCCCCGAATGGCCTTTCTGTGGGCCAGGAGCCAGTGCAGGGCCCCCACGTTGCCTCTAGCGGTTACATCTCCTTAGTCCCCACCACTCTGTGGTCCTCCCTCAGCCTTTACTTGTCTTTGGCGGATTGGCACTTCGGACGAGTGCTGGCCAGTTAGTGTGTCGACTCTCTCCATTTGGCGGGTCTGATGTTTTCTCATGAGCGGATTGAGGTTATGCTTTTTGACAAGAGTCCCACAGAAGCGATGTGTCCTTTTGGTGCCTCATGTCAGGAGGTACATGATGTTGACATGTCTTACTGCTCAACACCTTCTATTTTTCATGGCACTTACTGTTGAAGAGCTGGCTCTTACCTTTTATCTTCTGTGACTCTGTCAGGATACCAAACCCCAGCGGCCAGCTGCCCCTGGTCGCACTGCTGGTGCCCGTTGCCCCTGAGCAGAGACCATGCAGAGCTGGTGGAACTCAGGGTTCTTATGGGCATAGGACCCTATTCTGTCTGAATTGAAGTGGGGCCACAGGTATGCGTAAGGACTTTCTGTCCCATTGCCAATAAAAGTACCCTTAGCGTGGGTGCATAGTCCTGCCTCGTGCCCCTTTTCTTTTTCTGCAGCGTGGCTCGAGGGCTGGGTTATCCCACTGTCTCGCTCTGCCTCCAGCGGCTTCATTCCCTCCTCAGGCCACACAGCTCCAAGTTGCGAAGGCACCGACGGAGGTCATTCTCTAGCCGTCCTCTCTCCATGAAAGCTTAACGCTACTTTAAAGGTCTTTCTTTTTTTAAAGGTCTCTGAAGCGAGTTCTCTCCCCTTGTTCTATTTGTCTAAGGCAGCTAAGTACTGGCTTCTGGGGCAGCCTGGAACAAAGACCCCATTTGAATGCCTCCCTAGCGGTGTCCCCTGCCTTCTCAAGTCCTTCGTTTGCCTTTAATCTGCTAGGAGCACCTGGCATCTCCAGGCCACTCCCCCTCCCTGCAAGAGGAGGGGTTGCTGTGGCCTCCTGTGGTAAGGTGGGGTGTGCTGCACCCGAGACAGCCTCTGCCCAGGGAGGGCCAGTGCACGGTACCAGCAGGAAAGTCATTGGAAGCTCTTTTGCCTGAGGATTCTGGCCCATGATGGACGTTAAGACCACCTGTGCTCTGCCTCTGAAGAGAGGGGCAATGGGAGATATGTGGGGTTTTTTTTCTTTTCAACTGGCTGGAACTAGGGGAGCAAAAACTGAGCAGGACTTGTGGGGCCTGGCAGTGGGGAGGGGACAGGGTTTAGGGACTCTGCCTTCCAAAGGGACATGACTGCTGTATCTCAGAGCGCCTGGCTGACCTGCTGACAGATGCATTTCTATAAATGATGGCTGTTTATCAAATCAGTTTTTAGCTTTCATAGTTACTTATCAAGCAGGCCGTCAGTGGCTACTTGGAGGGAATAAACAAGTGACTTTTTAAGTGGGTCCTTCCAAGCTAAATGAAGTGAGGCAATGTCTACCTGAGAACGAAGCAAAATGCTGAGCACGTTTCATCCAGTTCTCCATCCGTTGTCCTGGGGGCTGCTGCTTCCCCAGAAAGGCACAGGCGGGTGGGAAGGGCAGGGGCCAGGCTGTCATGGAGTGGGGTTCTGAATCAATTTACAAGGCTGTGTGAGCCCTCCTGAGAGAGTCAGAGGCTGAAAAAGCCTGGGCGGTGGGAGCAGAGGAAACGGAGCAACTTCTGCTTCCTTCCAGAGGCTCTCAGAGCCCCAGCCCTCGGGAACTATGAGGACAGACACCTGCAGCCTGCTTGCAGGGTCAGGCCTGGGAAAAACTGTTACCTGATACCTGGGTGTCACTTCACTTCCATCCCTGTCATTTCCACCGGCTCCACCCAGAATTCCCCACCTCTCTTCTTCCAGCTCCGTGTTCATGTTGAGTTTCTACCTGACCTGTTTTGTGCTGCTGACCTTGGTGGTATTTGTGTCCATGATCTACTCCTGTGTGAAGGTGAGTCTGGCTGACACCTGAACCCATCTCCTTCCTTGTCCCTGTCTTTTCTTCCTTCCCAGCCCACTGAGAGGGGCCCTACCAGCAGCCCAATAACCCTCCTTGGGATCAGGGGTGCATGATGCTGGGTTACAACTCTCAGCTGGCACTGGCAGCAAACTAGGCTGCAGAAGCAGTCAGCCAGTGGAGCCGCATGGGGATGGGCTTGGTGACTGGCCTTTGCGGATCTTTGCAGCAAGAAGATGGTGTCGCTCCCTCTTTGTCTGTCCCCTTGGTATCAGGTGGGATGGAGGAAGGGCACCTAGTTCAATGCCTGGCATGAAACATTGACATTTGCTGAAGAAACAAGTGTGGAAAGGACCTCTCGAAGCCCTCTTCAGTGTTCCCTGGTGCCCTGGAATGGGCTCTGGAGAGGACTGTAGAGATCATGGCTTCGGGCTGCTCGGCATATAGATGAGGAGGGAGGCCCAGAGTGGTTCAGTGTTTCAGTCAGGGCCACACAAGTAGGACTGTTGACATGAAATCCTATCCTGTGCGTTTCTTTGACACCTTCTCTTGGCCATGCTGTGCCCGCAGCCAGCTGTGTCCTCTTCTGTTCTACTGTAGAAAGTACTCAGGTTCCTATTTGCTTTGTCCATGGAACCTTTCCTCATTTCTTTCCCTAGTGGTTTCAGAATTCCCTGACGGGGCCAGCCAGGTCCCAGAAAGCCTTCTGTCGGCAGGCACGTCAAGGCCCTCTCTGGCTCCTGCTGTGACCGTGTCTCTACTCCTCCCTGGCACTCACTCAGAGCCCAGCCCCTGGGGTGGGGGTGGGGTGGCCGGGCTGTGCCCTCACTCTCCACACACTCTGCAGTGGGCACCATGTTCTTCTTCCAGAGGGATAGGACCTTTGTCACATCCAAAGTCCCCTTTATTTCTCCACCCTCTGTGAGGTCCTTCATTAGGTTATTAATTGTGTAATCACCTGATGGTCAAGGTCTTGTGGACTGATCGTCAGAACCGGAAGGCCTCGGGGATGAAGGATCTGGTGTGGTGAAGCCCTTCCCCTGAGCAGGTGCAGATGTGGCCACCCGGAGAGGGGCAGGTGGGCTGGGGTCTCTTGGCAAGTTAAGCCATGGTTGAAGCTGGTGGCTTTGCTGCATTGTAGGGGTTAATCCTGGCTCCCTGCCCCTCCACCTGGTTCTTCCTCAAGGCTCTGTGTTCAGTCACCTCCTACCTTTTGGTCCTTTCTTTCATCGTCAAGCTTCTCCCCAAAGCTCCCCATCCTCCAGCCTGCCATTTCCCCAGTGAGCAGTCCTCCTTTTTCCACCTCATGGCTGTAAAAGAACACCGCATATCCACAGTAGGCAACCCAAGTGTCCATCGACACTTGAACAGACAAAGCAAAGTGGTACATGCTCACAGTGGAACATCATCTACCCATAGAAAGGAATGAAGTTCTGACGCATGCTACAGAATGGATGGACTGTGAAAACATGGTGCTGAGTGAAAGAAGCCAGACACAAAAGGACATACATCATATGGTTCCTCTTACATGAAATATATAGAATAAGCAAATTCGCAGAGACAGAAAGTAGATTCCAGGGACCCAGGGGTTAGAAAGGGGGTGAGGAGTTATCGCCTGACGGGTACAGAGTGTTCAGAAGGATGAAGGGGTCTCCTTGGACCCAGGTGATGGCGATGGTCGCACAGCACTGTGCCTGGGATGAAGGCCACTGAGTCGTGTACTCACGGATGGTTTGAATGGCACGTTTTATGTCATATGCATTTTACCACAGTGAAAAGTCATGACAACAGGAAAAAAAACTACACCATAGCTAAAAGAGCCTCTTAAATATTTTTTCTAATCCCCAAAAGAATCTTTCCTCTTTTTAAGTTATAAACTGAAGCAGTCATTGATTATTTTTTGTTTGAAGCACTTACTTAGTTTGTTCAAATCTGAATCAAAGCTGTATGTAGTCTACAGTTTTTTCAACTAGAACCTGGATTTCTCTCTTTTCTTTTGGCTGCTCAGGTAAACCTGAGCCACAGATTGTCTTTGGTGTGTGTTCCCAGCTGCATGTGTACCTCGGGTGGGGGAGGAGCAAAAGGAGAGGACCCATCCACCCCTGACCCCACACCCGACACTCACCTCCGCCTCTACTGCACTGGCCATTTTGAATGAGTACTTTGGTCGAGTGAATTCTTTTTGCCACTGTTCAAGATTATTTATGAGAATCATTCCTGCCTCCTTTTGTTTTATAGAATCTGCCTGGTTTGTAATCAGTGTCATATTCAATAAGCTTCTTCTCTATTCCTTCCTCCAGAGCAGAGACTTTTCTGACAGTTCTGAGGAGACCAGGGTTTCCTCAGGGGGAGGCTGGCGGATGGAATGCCCACCGCCCCACCCCCCCAGTTCATCCCCCGCCCAGCCACACCCTCCAACCAGAGGTGACCACTTCTTCCCTCTTATATAGAACTTCTGTAAAGAATTTGTTTAGGAAAAAAATACTCCGTGGCTTATCAAGTCAGGAACCTGCTGATACACCCTAATATGCACCTTGGGGTCCTGGCTGTGTCCTTCCTTCCTTGCGTCTCGATAAGTAGTCTTCCCAGCATTCATCTGCTTTCGGGAGGGTAGACCCTGAGCTGAGAAGTTGTTTGTAGTGTGAGCTCTTGTATTTCATTATTCCCCTTTCCTCTTTTATGTCACCCATTAACCGTTTGCACAGTAAGACATAGAAGGGGTACAGCTCTCCCTGTGGGCAGTGGTGTGCCAGGCAGGCGCCTGCAGGATGCGGACCTGTCCCCGGGGCTGCCGCGCCTGCCTGCAGACGGGCTGCCTAAGTGGACTTGATCGCCTGTTCAGGTCTGGCCATGGCCTAGACTTTCTGACGTCGTTCTCTTTTCCCTTGGAAAACATTTGCCCTTTACCAGAACTCAGAAATTCTTCATCTTCTTTCCACAGTTTCTCAAAGTCACAGCTGGTGGCTTTTCTATGAGATTCGGCAGTTTCTAAATTACTGCATTGGTACGGGCTCCGCAGAATAAAAGCCAAGTGGTTCTGTCAGACATGGTTTCTTTCTCTATTTCATTTACTTTTCCACTTCTCCCAAACAACTCAGACTGACTTTCCCAAGTTAACATTTTTGAAGAGAGTGATGTGAAGGAAGTGCAGACCGCACCGGCCGTCTGCTATCTGCCAGGGAGCCGTGCGTGGCCCCTTCTGCGGGAAGGCCCCTTCCTGCTTACAGACGGCTGTGACGGCCTTTCCGTCTTGCGAGCGTTTGACCCTTTGCTGACACAGTGTGGCCCAGTTCACACACACAGCCCTTGCTTTCTCACTGAGGCTCATTTGGTGCCTTGGTCTTCATCTTGTCCCAAAGTCCTGGTCTTGCTTCCAGAGGGCATCAGCTGCCCTCGAGTCCCACCGGTTCCGGATGCCTTGCCCTGAAGATTACCCCAGAGCACTGCCTACTGGTGATGCTGTCTTGCCTGAACCTGCGCATGGCGCTCCTCCCTTTCCTCGGCATCTGCGCTGCCCTGGGCCCCGGAGCTGCTTTTCTTAGAGAAAACCACCCTAAATCCCTGCCATCACATGTGGTCCACAGACTCAGAGAATTTCGGACTGGAAGGGGCCCGAGCAATGAGGCAGCCTAGGCACCTGCCTGAGGCTGGACTCCCTCTATGATAGCCCTGCCAGGGGTGGGCCAGCCTCTGCTTGACCACTTCCAGAGACGGTGAGCTCATTCACATCTCCTGGGCACAGCCCCTCCTTCTCTCTTTGCCCAGCTCTGACTGCTCCATTGGTTTCCCTGTGGCTTCTGCCCCATCACCTGTGAAGCAGCCAGGCCTACCCCTGATGGTGCCTCCACTTTTGCCACCACCACCCAAATGATAGAAGAGGGTGGCTCCCTCCTTTCCCCACAGGCTGAGCTGATCTCTGCCTTTACTGTGGCTGATCAGCACATCCTTTCTGAGAAGGTCAGACTCCTTTCCTACAATTCGGGACTTGGGTACAGACAGGCCCAGAAGGAGTATTCAGCCGCATACTTCTCTGCATGTGTGTCTATCTCCACCATCCTCCAGGCTGCTGGCTGCCTCTGAGCCTGCACCCCTGGGACTTAATTGTCTGAGTTCTGGGGACCTGGGACCAGAGCTCTTAGGCTCTGTCTGCTCTGTACAGTCACCAGAAAGCCTCTCCTCTCCCCAGAGCCCGAATGTGGCTAAGCCTCCCTTTGCTGGCTGTCCTTACCACCACTCCACCTGACTGCTGCCTTCAGCATCTCAGGTAGGGCCCTGCTGCAATACCAGCTCCTCTTGAGGTATCCCGTCCTGTGAGGACTGGAGAATTCCCACACCCACCTCCCCACCGGCAGGTTCAGGGGCGCATTTCGTCTATTGGGGAGAGGATGTGCTGCGGCCAGACTTGTGTTCGGTGGCTTTTGAGGCAGGAAGTCAGGGGTCCAGATCGCAGCTGTGCCACTTTGAGCTGTGATTCCTGAGCCTCTAAGGTGATGTTTATTGCATCCACTCCGCAGATGGAGAAGACAAGACCCAGTGAGGTGACCAATGTGTTACCCCAGTTCCTGGAGCTAGAAAGTGGCATGGCTGGGACTCACACCTACAGGCTTCTTGACCCCAGACCCCACAGTCCTTCCCTTCAGGGACACTGCCTTCAGTAGTGTGTCCAGTCGACCCTGCGAGGCCAGGTAGCAAGAGCCGCAGGGTGAAGTCTGGTCAGCTTCTGCCTGTCGTGTTGAGCCTCTGAAATTTTCGTACCTTTTAGAATATTTTTCTGAAGTAGGAGCTACTGCTTTTTTATTAGCTCCTTGCCAAAAAGAAAAAAAAAAAGCTGTCTTCTTAAACGTTTTGCCATCGGACGTCATCACCTTCTTCGATCTCTGCAGCACCTGGCTCCACAGCACAGACGGGAACCTGGGCTCCGGGGAAGCCATCGATTTGCCTGGAGACTTTCAGAAAGGCCAGGATCAAAACTGTCCCTCACCCAGTCATGGTTTATTAATTATGTCCCCACTCCTGTCTTTTATATTCAATTGATTTGAATTAATTAGACGGTGAATGTACTGGTTTGGATTTTTAAAAATTGATTCTTTTTCTGAGTTCTGATTGGGAGCAAGCATGGAGCAGTTGGTTTGCACAGATGCAACATTCTGCCATGAGAAATGCTCTCCTGATGAGCTTTTTGATTACAGAAGATGCGAAACTATATACTGATACCATGGCACGCTGTCACATCTTCTGGAGACTTCAAAAATTCCTGGGTTTTTGCTCGGATTTTAAAGCCAATAGTGGGTCTTTTGAAAGGGTGACAGGAAAATTAGCTTGTAGTAAAACAGTGCTTTAAGAAGCATTCATTTATTAGATGTTAGAACAGCTAATCCACATTGGATTTTTTTTTTTTTTTTTTGAAGAAGCATGCAGTTCTTCCTACGGCCTCTGGGTGGCTCCAGTGGGGCTCCTGGTCCTCGTTGGCTAGGCATCCTGTGTGCACCTCCTGCCCCAGTCGTTGGTGATTGTGGAATAATGAGGGCAGCCCTTCAGTTGATGGACAGCGTAATCAGAACTAAAACAATTTAAGCAACATGGGTGGTGGTGGGGGATGAAGTGGCGAAATTCGAAGCAGACAAAGATTAGGAACCATCTGTCCCATCCTTTCAGAGTGAGATCCTGGTGCTAGTGCCAAAAACACTTTCCCCAGCTGTGAAACTGAAAATTCCTTTAATAGGAAACAAGCACTTTCATTCTTATTGGCAATATAGCTCTTTAAAATGCAAATATTAACTAAGTTTTCTATTGATTTTAACAGCTTACAAAAGTGCTTTCAAACACATCATTTCATTGAGTCTCCACAGCCACCCTGGGAGATGGTCTTCCCTATTTACTGATGAGGAAACTGAGGCTCAGAGCTGCTTATGACCTCCCCAGGACCAGACAGCTGGTAGGAGGCCGAGCAGGATTTATTTAGATGCAATTCACATGCCATAAGTCCACTTCATAAAGGTGGATGAAATTATATCACGTAGTGGCTTTTGGTGTATCACAAAGTTGTGCAGCTGTGGTCACTCTCTAACTCCAGGACATTGTTGTCGTCCCAGAAAGAAGCCCCGTACCTACCAGCACTCACTGCTCCTTCCTCGCTTGCCTCGGCCCCTGGCAACCTCTGATCTGCTTTCTGAATTTGCCTGTTCTGGACGCGTTGTATAGATGCAATCGTACGATAGCTGGCCTTTTGAAATTGGCTTCTTTTACTTTGCACAATATGAACATATCATGCCGTCATATAACAGCCCTTTATTCCTTTTTATGGCCCCAAAAATATTCCATTGTGTGGATACGTCCCATGTTGTTTAGCCTTTCATCAAATTGGTGGACATTTGGGAAGTTTCCACTTCCCTGGGTCCGCCAGCTTCTTTTTTAGCCTAGGTTGGTTGGGAGGTGACGAGGACGTGGCGGACAAGGCCAGCGGCGTCAGACTTGGTGGAGCCCGGTCTCACAGCTCCCAGAGCCGTAGTGAGTCTTTGAGTGGGCCTGCGGCTTGTCCAGCTGAAGGCGGTGCAGGCAGGGCTCGGTGAGGGCGTCCTGCTGAAAAGGCCTCGCTGCGCTCACTCGTCCCCGGCCCGTCCTCCACTCACATGCTGCTCATCCCTTCCTGCACACGCCAGGCCCCCTCGGAACCTCAGACCCACAGCCCCCTTCTTCCCTCCGTGACTCCTCAGCGGCCACCTACTGTCCCCATGCCCCCGTTCGTAACTCTCAAGAGTTCACGCAGTAGGTGCAAGCTCTGTTTTCTCTGCTTTCCTGTTTCCCTGTCGGGGTCAAAATAGCATTTTTCCTCCTTCCTTCCCTCACCTGGGAGCTCCCCAGGTAGACCTGCACCTAGCCAGCTGCAGGGTCTGGGCTGCTGTTGGGCTGGAAGCAGTGGTGCGGTGCTGCCAGGCTGGAGGCCTGCACACCAGGAGCGAGTTCCGGAAGGGCTGCGGGTTACACTGGCCAGAGACAAAGGTGGACGGGACACCTGGTTCTGCATCGGTTTGTGGAGGCCCTCTGAATTCTGTGCTGTCTCTCTCCCCCCCTTGTCCCCCAGCTCTTCCCGGCCCCCCTGCAGACCTTCTCCAGGAAGATCGTGAGGTCCAAGATGAACAGCACCCTGGTTGGGGTGTTCACCATCACCCTGGTGTTCCTGTCGGCTTTTGTCAACATGGTGGGTGGCTCCCCTTCCCCAGCCCCATTGGCAAAACCCAGGGGAGCCCAGCACCCCATGAGCATGGGCTGGGAGGAGAGTCTGGAGTTCTCCCTCCCAGAAATTCTTTGGGCCCCACATCAGGTCTGGGATCAGATTTGACTCCTGAAGCCTCTCAGGGCTGGAGGAGCTAGGAGGACCCTGGAAGTCCACAGGGGATGTTTAGGAGCCCCACCCGGGGCGGCAGGCAGACCTCGACAGGTACTCGGCCTCCTCCAGGCTCTCTCCTGTCCTGGATCAGGGTCGGGCTGCACCCAAGGCACCTGCTGCCCTGTGGAGGTGGGCTGCCCTGGCCTGACCCCTACAGCTGACCCTCCCCTCCCCCGCCCCCAGTTCCTGTGCAACTCCAAGGACCTGTTCAGCTGCCTGGCAGATGAACATAACATCAGCGCCAGCCAGGTCAACGCATGCCATGTGGTGGAGTCGGCTGTCAACTACAGCCTGGGGGATGAGCAGGGCTTCTGCGGCAGTGCCTGGCCCAACTGCAACTTCCCTGAGGTACTGGGCAAGGAGGGGCTGGGTGCAGATGGAGAACCCCCCGCCCCCTGCCTCTCTGCGCTTGGCCGCTCTGAGGGACAGTCAGGTGCTTCAAGCTCCCTGCCGCCCCAGAACCCTTGTTTCCTCAGTGTCTCTCACTCCATGTGCCAGACACCCGTGAACGAGGCCAGCCTTCGGTGTAACCGTAGCTACAGTACCAGCATAGCTCTGGTTTACTCACACTCACCGAGTGCCAGGCACTGTGATAAGTGCTTACGTGCAGTTCCTCATGTAATCCTCTCAACAACCCTGGCACGGAGGTGCTGTTACTGACTCCTCTCTGTGAATGATGAAACTGAGGCCCAGAGAGGTCACATAACGTGCCCAAGTTCACACAGACAGTGAGTGGCAAAGCCGAGCTCCTTCCTAGATCATCTGTCCAGGTTCGTGCTGTGAACCTGAGGGCGGAGCTGTTCCGGGCCCTCACAGACCCAGCTTTGCCCTGGAGAACTTAGCTGAGCTTCCCTGCCACGGGCTGGAGAGCAGGCCGGGAGAAAGGGCATGCCACTGAGTTCGCCCCTGCAAGGTGTACAGTTCAGTCGCTGTTAGTACATTCGCACACCTGTGCAACCATTGTCAGAATCCAATCTTAGAACATTTTCATCACCCCCAAGAAGAAATCGTGTACCTCTTGCTTATCTGGTTTAAAAAATAGCACTGAGAACCCTTAGAAAGCAGCGTGAATTAAATGCCTGTGGTGCACAAGCCGCTTCCTTCACCTTGCCTAGGGAGCAGCTTTCAGGGGAGCAGCAGGCCAGGCTGCCAACCCAGGGCGATCACCCCAATCACCCCGTGCACCAGGCGGTTCCCACACCCCAGTTTCCCGCCAGGGGCTCACATGAAACCTGTAATATGATAGCAGTTTTGCCTTTTTCTGGGGAGAGGGTCCAAGCTTTCATCCAATTCCCAAAGGGGCCATGCCTGTCAAGGGGCCTCTCCCCTGCAGGCCCCGGGAGGGAGCCCTGTCTGCCTTGCTTGCCCAGACAGGGCTGGGGAAACCCTGAGGAGCGGGACTCCACCGAAGCTCCCCAGACCAGTGTGCCCCTCCGCCTGTGCCTGGGCCAGGCAGCCTGGGTGGACAGGCCTGGGTCTTTCAGGCGCCGCCCTGCACTCCCTGCCTCTGCTGCCTCTCACATCTGGCCAAGAGTCCACAGGAGCTGCTGCCTGAGGACTGTTTTCTGAGAAGCAGAAGCTGTGTTTGGTCGGGCACTCGTCCCTTGGTGGTTTTTCCATGGAAGCAGGGGAGGCGGGGAAGAGGGCAGTGGCAGAGCCTGTTCCGGGCCCTCATTTTCGGGAGATGGGTGGTCCAGCTGTCAGTCCTCAGTCCTCACTCCTCCCCAGCCTGCTTACCCTCGCTGGCTTCCAGGCTCCAGGGCCAACCCCACCCCACAGTGTTGTTCAGATTCACCAACCCTGAGGCCCTTGGGGGACTGCGGCTCTCAGCCTGAGCCCCCTTGTCGTCTGGGCTCCGGGTCTGAACGGGAATCCAGGCTGGCTCTGGGCCCTTCCCATCCTCCAAGGACGGGCTTGTCCTCTGGGCTGAACTAACTGATGTGCCTTCCCTGCTCCTTCTCCTGCCCCTGTTCTTGGCGGTGGCTTGAGGCTGGTCCCACCCCCTTCCAATCACTGGGGTCCTCTGCAGTCCCTCCCTGGGTTCCTGAAGGCCCGAAGGTCAGGAAGTCCAAGCTGGGGGCTACCCCAACTGCCAGCCACTGCTGTCTGGCCTCCAGCCCAAGGCAGCAGCAGTGAGTAGTGAGTCCCAATGCCTGACTCAGAAACAATGATGCCAAATTTAAAAGAAAAAACAAAACAATAGGTTCTGGCATGTCTAGGAGTAGCACTGGAGATAGCAGGCAGAAGGGGACCTCTGAGACCACCTGGTTCAGCCCTTGGTTGTCTGAGAAACTGAGGCTCAGAGACCAGGAGAGACTTCCCCGGAGGAAATCGTTCAGGGCCACAGTGCCTCATTTGAAGCCTCCCAGGTCAGATGTATTTTGGACTTTGGAACTTTTTAGCTTCTAAAAGGATGCCTGCCACCCCCAGCGCAATGTGAGTAGCAGCTGATAGTGAGAAACATGGTAATATTTCTGCAGCAAAGTGTGTGAATGGTCACAGGAAGCAGGATGGAGATGATAATCAGCAACACATCAGTTGGGTCAGGTTGTGCCACCACATCAGTTATGAAACATTTTCAGTTTTCAGAACTCTGGATTTAAAGTTGCGGATCAGGGGTTTAGGGCCTGTGCTCTCCCCAGTTAGTGAGGGTGCAAGCCACTGTGCCAAGGGGCCTCATCTCGTGTAACCGTCACAGCGAGCCCGTGAACTAGGGCGCTTTGCAGACAGGGAAACGGAGGCTTCAAGGGCTGTATGCATGGCCCAGGGCACGCAGATAGTCCATAATGACTCAGGTCATCGCTCAAGTCAACCTGAGCCTGGAGCTGTGCTTGAACCATCGGGATTACTGCCAGGACCCGTCAAGCTCAGCCAGGAGCCCCACCTCCTGGTTCCTAATCAGGGCCCTTTGCATCATATCACGAGTCTGCATCCGCAGAAAAACCCCTAGACCAGGCTTCACCTGAGCCCAGTTGGACAGAGGCTGGGAGGCAGGGGGCGGGGCCTGGGGAGGCAGGCAGTCCCTGAAACCTGCTCTCCCCCGGCAGTACTTCACCTACAGCGTGCTGCTCAGCCTGCTGGCCTGCTCCGTGTTCCTGCAGATCAGCTGCATTGGGAAGCTGGTGCTCATGCTGGCCATCGAGCTCATCTACGTGCTCATCGTTGAGGTGCCTGGTGTGACACTCTTTGACAATGCCGACCTTCTGGTCACCGCCAATGCCATGTAGGTGGCACCCTCCCCAGGCCTCCACTGGGCCTGGAGCCTTGCAGAGAGGTGGGACGAGCAGGAGGCTGGGGCCCTGGGCTGCGGGGCTTCTGCAAGGGGAGTGTCCTGTTGCCCCCAGCTCTAACCTCCTGGGCAAAGCACCACAGTCTGTGTTCTCTCCCTTTTTCCCTTTTCCATGGTGGGAGTGGCCTCAGGGTGGCTTGGTCCACTGTCCCTCTGCCTCTAGTTTCCGATTCAGTCACTGCTGACCTCAGGCCTCCGTTCATCGTTCCTCACTCATCCAGGACAGCCTCTGCCGAGCTGTTCTCACCTGACTCCCCCCGCCTGTGGCGCCCCAGGCCCAGGGGGGTCAAGGTGCCACAGGGTTGGACGGCCAGGACCATAGGAATGGAGGAACGGCCTTTGTGGCTCACGGCCTGCGTCTCACCAGGCGCCAGGCACCTGGCCACACGTGACTGTGCGTCCTCACAGCGCCCAGCAGGGTCAGCAGGGCCGCTGCAGGAGGCTCCTGCCCTGGGCGGGAGCGTCAGGGTCCGCAGTGCGCAGGCCTGAGCTGGGGACCGTCTGGCTGGCTGTCGGCCTGGTGGCCTGGTCACAGAGCCACAAGGGTCAGATCCGTGAGGGCCGAGGCCTCTCGCTCTGGGTCAGTTTGAGTTTTGTTCTCGGCCTTGGGTAGGCGTTTGCTATTTTCCCCAAAGCTCACGGTGCAAAGGGCCTCAATGCAAAGGGCCTGACACAGAGAGCGCTTTTCTTCCTGTCACCGCCCCCTGCCCACTGTGCATGTCAGGAGGCACAAGCAATGTGAGTGACCGGTCCCCTGAGGAAATATGGCAAACTGTGCATTCTCTGAGTCAGAGGAAGGGGTCCACCCGTTCCAAGGTCTTTGCCGTGGGCCTGCCATGCTTTAGGCACTGAGCTAGGTGGTGAGGTACGGGCACTTTCCTGTGAAGAGAGTGTCACCTGAGAAAATGAAGGTGCGATGAAGGATCTAAGTCAGATTCAAGTAAGAACTTCTCGGCGACTGTGTGGGGCTGCGGGTGGATGACAGGGAGGCACGGCTGCGCTAGGAGCCATGCGGGCTGCAGTCCTGCGAGGCCTGGGAGAGGGAGGCGGTCTGGGCCTTTCTGCCCACAAGTGAAGGTGGGAGCCGGACCGCCTCCTCTTCCTCACCTGCTCTTCCCCCACCCCTCCGTTTCGCTCTCCTCCTGCTGAAGTAGCAACAGAGAAAAGAGGCCATTTCTGGGCCTGGAGACCCTGGCTTGGCTTGAGGGTTATGCTGCCCAGTAGGTGATAATGCAAACCGTACTGGTAATTCAAAATTTTCTAGTAGCTGCATTAACAAGGCAACAGAGGCAATAGTCACCAACTTGCACTCAGTACTACTTTAAAGCTCAGTAGCCACACCTACCCTCCTTGGACAGTGCAGGTGTAAGTCTTCCTCCTCCCCTGGATGGCGACAAAGGGCTGGGGCAGGAGAGGTGGCTATGCCGGGGGCCCAGGTAAGGCCTGGGTCATTTGGGGTCACGATGACCAGATGCTAGGTGGTGCTGGGATTTCTGCAGGCCTCCTGAGAATTTCCTTGGATCAGGAGGGGTACTGAGGGTCGGCAGGGCAGCGGCGGGGGGCGGGGGGTGAAGGAGCAACAGCAGCAGGAGAGGCAGTGTTGGGCTGGGGGCGGTTAGAACAGGGTGGAGGACAAAGCGGGGTGGGGGCAGAGCAGGCACTGGAGCTGCTGATGCAGAGGAGCGGCCGTGGACAGCTTCCCCACTCTCGTTCACAGAGACGTCAGCAACAATGGGACCTCCCAGTGGTGAGTCGATGCTGTTCTTTGAGTTCTCTGGTACTGCCCCTCCCGTTCTTGGCGCAGAGCAGCCAGGGCCAGCACCAAAGGCGGCAGGGCAGTGGTGCCCAGGTGGGAGGGGGCTCTGTGGCAAGGTGGGCCGTGAAGGAGGAGGCTGGAGGGAGTGAGGAGGCCCTCCCCTCTCAGGTACCAAGGGGGCCTCATTGGCAGATGCCCTCCTTTCTTTTACGACCCCCCGCCCCCCCCCCGCCCCAAGGTGAGCTGTAGCCTAGGGGGCCAGGGTCCTCAGGACCCACAGGTCATTCCACAGGCCTCATCTCAAAGCATTTAGCCTCAAGCTCTTCTCCAGGAGTCTGTACCTGACCCCAGGCCCAGAAGAGCAGGAAGTGGTGCCCCTCCCCCCAGGAGAGGAGCAGGGAGAGGCCTGCAGGATGTGGGTCAGGCCCTAGTGGAGCTGCCTTCAAGGTTTGGGCTCTTTGCTGGGATAGGGAACAGGGTTTGGAATAGCTGCTTTTATTAAGAGTATTTATTTAAAATGTTAGCAGAAATATAATTAGATAATAACACCTACCACTTTTGGAGTTCCTACCGTTTCTCAGGCAGAAGGGATTTTGTATACAGCATCCTTCATTTTTACCACAATTTTGAAATGTGGGCATTGTTATTCCTCTGTATAGCTTAGGAAGCTGAGGTTCAGAGAGATTAAGAGACCTCGAAAGGGCTCCCAGAGACGGTCGGTGTGGCCTGCCTTGCTCCCTTGTCCCTGCGCCCAGAGTCCCTGTCTTGCCCACTGAGAAAGACCCGGGATGTGCACTTACCCCTTTACAAGGCCCCATTCACCCTCTGGGGACCAGAGGGACACGCCCCAGTGAGGGGGAGGCAGGTGTCAGGAAAGGAGCAACAGCTGGGCAGGGGCTGAGATGGGGCTTCAGTCCAGGAGGCTTCCAGGACGAGGCGCAGCTCAGGCAGGTCAGCAAAGGGGTGCGGTGGGAGGAAGACAAAAGGCCTGAGGGGGCCTGGGTGCCAGGGCATCTGTCTCCCGCCCCCAGCCCTGAACACGCGACCAAGGTGGCGCTGAAGGTGGTGACGCCCATCATCATCTCCGTCTTCGTGCTGGCCCTGTACCTGCACGCCCAGCAGGTGGAGTCCACTGCCCGCCTCGACTTCCTCTGGAAACTGCAGGTGGGTGGCCCTGGGGCCGGACTTGGGTGGGGGAGGCGCCCAGGCCTCACGGCACTGGGCTGGGCCGGGCCTTAGTTCTGCAGTGACCGGGTACCCTGCTCAGGCCTTGTCTCAACGGACCAGCGCCCCACACCCCAGCAGGTCATCTCTCCTCAGAGCTTATTCCAGACAGACCCTCCCTCGACAGTGCTGGACTTTGATGGGCCCAGATGTGCTTCTGAGTCACGAATACTGTGTGCAGAGTCAGGGACAAGGGGAGGTGTGGATAGGCCCAGTTTGTGTGGGGGCAGCAAGGCATCGGGAGGCTGGGAGGGGAAGAGGGGCAAGAGGGGAGCTGGGGCACACAGCCCTGGTGTCTCAGAGGCCTTCGTGCAGCACCACAGGCTTCTGAAGAGGGCTTGACGTGACCAGGAATGGCCTGAGATTTCTCCAGGGCAGGATGGCTGGAAGCAGGCATGGAAGACCGCTGACAGGAAGCCCAGCCAAGGGGCTGTGTCCTGGCCCTGGTGATGGGTGTCTCTCAGGAAGGAGCTGGGTGCCTGTGGCCCTTGTTACCCGGTAGACTGCTTCGAAATGTCCAGGAGAGGGCGCCCAAGGGCTCTCACCATGAAAAAGCTCGGTCTAGGTGGGCGGCCTCAGGCCTGTTTTTCCAGCCCAGCTTCTTGCAGGACGTAGCTTAGCTCTGGCTCTTTGTCTCCGCTGGCCTGGCCCCTGTGTCTAGATTACTTCTCCAGCTCGTCTGCAGCTAGCTTAGGCTTCCTCCGTCCTCAGCTTCTTATTGACGCTGGGATTAAAGTCTTCGGGCTGGGGCAGGAGGCCTTGGAATTTCATTGGGTGCCAAGCGAGGATGAGAGCATCCAGTTGCCCCGCTGTTGGGTGTTTTGCATGAGGTCTGGCTGAGGTTGCTCCTGATTGTCTCCAGTGGGGATGCCCTGAGGACAGAGAGACATGTTTTCTGTGGAAATGCCCTGGGTGGGGAGGGACCTCAGGGACGTCAGCATGAAGCTGCACCGCTGCCTCCCAGCCTCGCCCCTCCCCTTTGGGAAAACTATCTCCTAGGGGCTCTGTGGGGCCTGGAACCAATATTGCAAAAGCCTGTAGAAAGGGTGAACCTGCCACTCGGCCTTTCTCTGTGACCTGCTGCCCCCTCACCCCCAGGCAGCAGCATCTTTGTCCAGTGCCTGAGTGCACAGGGTTGTGCTGAGGCTGCCTGCCCGCACTTAGAAGAGCAGCCTGAAGCTTCCCCACAACCCCTCACCTGGGCCCCCTGGGGCTCAGGCCACAGCAGCTTCCTCTCAGCCCCCAGTCAGGTGCTGCCTTTGGAGCTTGAGGGTGAAGATTTGGGTGAACCACAAAGCAGATGCCTGTCTCTTCCGGAGACCTGAAGCCTCTCATCTCTCAGTCGGGTGGTGTGAACCTCCCAGGCTTGAAACAGGCAGAGTTGTGGGGTCTCTCCCCGTCCCCGTGTCTGAGGCCGTGCATGTGTGCCCAGTTCCCATTCCCTCCAGCTTCCTCGGACCGGACAGGGGCCCGGCCCCCAGCCGTGCTAAGGGTTTGGGAGGGTTTGGAGACCAGGTTGTTCTCAGTCACTCCTCAATGTGTCTTCAGCCCCAGAGACACTGGTGTTGTTAGTGTCCCTCTCCACGTGTGGCCGCAGACACAGGGGGTTCCACTCTCCTTTTCTCCCTGGACCTCCTCCCGCGCCCCACCCCAGCGCCTATGCTCCCCCCACCACTTTTATCTTCTTTTTGGGGGGAGGAAGTTCTAAACATAACTGAAGACCTGCATAAAAGTTACAAGAACCGTATAAAGAACTCCAGCGGTCGCTGCGCCAGATTCCCCAAACTGTTTTCCTCATTTGCTCAATTGTCCTGTTCCCACCTTTCTGACAAGATGCCCCATCCCCATTAAATTTACCAGTGTCTACCTTTGAAAAACAAGGACCCCCCTTCATCACCATCCTTGACCCCTCAGTCAGGAAGTCAACACTAGTTCGGCACTGTCCCAGCACCCACAGAGCCCGTTCAGGATTTTCCAGTGGTCCCAGTTCTAACCCAGGATTCTATCCGGTTATACTTAAAAAAAAAAAGAATAAGGAAAATATAGGCCTGGTTGGTGTGGCTCAGTAGATTGAGCACCAGCCTTCGAACCAAAGGGTCACTGGTTTGATTCCCAGTCAGGGCACATGCCTGGGTTACAGGCCAGGTCCCCAGTGGGGGGTGCACAAGAGGCAACCACACATTGATGTTTCTTTCCCTCTCTTTCCCCCTCCCCTTCTGTCTAAAAAGAAAATTAACAAAAAATATTTAAAAAAACATTTAAGAAGGAACTCAGTTTTTAAGATAGAACATTTAGTGAATATAGGCATTTTTCTAAAAAAGATTTTATTTATTTTTAGAGATGGGAAGGGCGGGAGAAAGGGAGAGAAACACAGAGAGGGAGAGGTGAGAGAAGCATCAGTCCATCGCCTGTCACGCTCCCCCATCCAGAGACCTGACTCCAGGCCCGCTGAGCCACGCCGGTCAGGGCCGGTTATACTCTGAATGAGTTGCTGTGTCTTCTCAGTCCTTCCTTGTCTCTCGGTCCTTGCCAGTCCTAAAGAGATCCTCTTCTGTGACCCTCGACCTAGGTTAGTTGACAGTTGCCATGTCCAGACTCAGGTCACACCTTCTTGGAGGAAAACTGTGGAAATGACACGGTGTCTTCTCAGTGTGTCACACTGGGGATCCCCTGGGGCGACCATTCCATCCCTGGTGACACTGACCTTGATCACCGGCTCAGTGGGCGCCTGCCAGATTCTCCACCATCAGCTCTCCATCTTCCCCTTTGCATTCAGTCAGCATTTTGCGGAAAGATAGTCCGACATCACACCAGTACTCTGGTGCTCAGCAACGTCCTCCCAGAAGCATCACTGCCCTGGCTGAGCCCTGCCTGCCTCCTAGCAGGCCCTGCTCTCCACCCACACTTGGTAGTTGGGGTTCTGCTGAAAGGAAGAGCCTCCTTCCACCCACTTGTTTACTTAGTCATTCATTTGTCTATATCAGCAATGAATCATAAATCCCTATCGAATTCCGTGGGTTTTCATCTGCTCCTCTCCTTATTTTAATGCCGCATCGCCCTGGGTTTGTGAGTTCCTTCAAGTCGGCTTCTGTGTTCTGACATGTCTTCCTCCTTTGAGCATCTGCTTACTTTCCGGCACAAGGCCGTGTCCTGGGCTCTTCGTGAGCTTTCCCTGCTCCAGGCCAGGAATCGGCGATTTCTTCAAAGAGAAACCAAGGTCAGGGTGCTCTCTATGGACAAAGCTAGGAAATACATGTGTGCGTATGAACTTACAAATAAACACATGGAGACACATGGATACCACTCCAGTATTTCTCTGCTGATATTTAAAACCATGAGTTTATAGTAGCACCTCTGTGTCCAGTGCAACACCTCAGGCTGCTTCCTAGCCTTCCCCCTCCACGCTTGCAAATGCCCTCTCTGGCAGTGGGAAACCAAGCTCCCGTCATCTGCCATGCAATGACTCCTTTGCTCAAGGGAACCAGCCTCCCACCCCCTCCAGCCCCACTCTCTGACCCCCATGCCCTCTCCCCTCTTCAGCACCTGCTCCGTGTGGTGGGGAAGCTGCAGGTGGCTCCCTCCCTCTGAGCACTTTGCTTCCTCAGGCACAAGGAAGGGAAGGAAAGGAAGGTTGGAAAGGAAGTGGCTGGACCCCCTCCCACTTTGAGAACAGTTAAAAAGGCCCGTGCACAAGTGTGTGGGTGAGCGTGCCTCTACCTGCCAGGTGTGTCAGCCTCTCTTCCCTGATGCTGTCCACAGGCTCATGATGCCTCCATGTCCCTCCATTTCTCATCCTGCTCTGAGGCTTTGGAGAGCGGGGACAATGTCACACACATGCCAATAAGTAAACACCTGAATGCAGGCCTTCGGGGTGGGTGGGTGGCAGTCTGTCCTCCCACCCACCCCGAGCCCGCTCCACAGCCCATTTTGCTGTTGGGCCCGAGGTGGTGGTGGGTGGGCAAGTGCTGACAAGGAAGTGGGAGGCCTGGGCCCTTAGCTCCCCTGAAGCTGCTGCATGAGGACTCTCTTCTCCGCAAGGCCCTCCTGGTGGAAGCACTGGTCTTAGTTCTCGGGGGAGCCCACTCTTGTCCCCTCCCACAGCACTGACTTTATTAGGACCAGCAAGAGGCTGTGCACCCCTGAGCCTTCCTGCCTGGCCAGAGTCCAGCCCCGAAAGCATCTGGCTGTGCTGGCAGCTGCCCAGCGTGTCTTGGGGCTGAATCCCCCACTGCAGTGGAAGCACCTGGCCAGGGCCTGGGGGTTGCCTCTGTTCCCATCAGTAGTCCTTTTCCCGGCGTCCCTGCCCCACAGACTACACTGCCACCCTGCCTGACATTTGGGGCCGATGCTCTCTGGGAAGGGCCTGTTTCATACGTCTGCCACCTGCTGGGCTGGAGTGCCCCTGAGGCACCAGGCATGTGGTCCCAGCAGGCAGGAGGAGCCAGGCAGTGGCCAGCCTGGAGCATTCCCAGAGGCAGGCAGACCAGGCGGGGCCTCTCCCTGGGACAGCCTGTGAGGAGTCCTGGGTCTCCCACTCCAGCTGACTCCCCTGGCACACCTGTTACAGAGCTAAGAGCAGGTGGCTCTGATTTATGGGGAGGGACGTGGTTAAAGTGTCCCACTTCACAGGAACAAGGTCACCTGGGCTGGAAGGCTGGGGCAGGATAGCACACGCCCACTGGATCCACCTGGCCCCTGAGGGTCCAGGAGCTTCTTCCTCAGGTGTGACCCCCATCTTTGTGGCCATGTATCCAGAGGCTCCAGGAGTGGGGGGCTGTGGTCCTCTCCCCTCAGGGGCAAGGCTCAGCCTCCAAGCCTTGGGGACCCTGAGCTTTCCACCTTCCTTGCTGGACCCAGGTCCTGTGGCCTTGGGTAGGTGTGCCTGTTCCTTACCCACAGACCACCGCAGCCCTCCAGGGGGGCCAGGGCCCTGAGAAGTAGCCCTGGCCCTTCTGGAGGTCCCAGTTGCAGTTGAATAGAAAGGCCTCCACACTTAGTTACAGAAGGCCCAAGCACTCTGGCCCGATTTTTCAAGCAGCCCTGGCTAGTGATCTTTTCCCCGCCTGCCTGACCAACACGGTCACTTCCAGTTAAAGGGGCCATTTTGTCTGCCATCAAGGGGGAGGAAGCAGGCAGACTCTACTCTGTACCCCTCGGTCCCAGGAATGCTCTGAGCAGCGGCTCCTTGCACCCCTTGGTGCACGACCTGTGGGTCTCTTGACCTGACGCCCCTGCACGGTCCCTTTAACCTGGAGGGTGATGACAAACCCCAACTGCCCAGCTGCAGGACCCAAACTGGGGGAACACCAAAGTCAAAGGTGCGTCCCTGCCCTGCCCTGGGTGGCACCTTGGGGCACCTGCACCTCCTGGCCCGGCCGGGCTGCATCTGCCCCTGGGTGAGTCTGCTCTCGGGACCAGGGAGGTCAGCCTTGGGGTCTTTCTGTTACAGTGATCCTTAGCAAACTGCTTTTCTGAGGGTATGCCCTGCTACCAAGAGGGGCAAACTGGAGAGTCGAGGGGCACTGGGGCAGCTGGAGGGCCGTTCTGGGCCTGGTCTGGGGCCTTCCCTCTAACCTGCTGCCTCATTTGGGTCTGGGGCAGACAGGCGGTTTCGGCCTCTTCTCCAGTCCCTGCTCCCATTCAGGGGCTCCCTGCCTCAGGACCAACCCCCTCACACATGTCACTTTCCAAGAGGCAGGCGGAGAGAGTCACTTACAAATCTCTCTTTTCTGATGATCAAAGCAGTGGCTGCTCTTTATTTGGAAAAAAAAAAGAAGACGTAGAGGCAGCAAAGAGAGGCCAGAACGCCGGGCGTGCGTTGACATCTCAGGCGCGCTGGCGTTTGGGCAGGTCTCTTGTCCCCTCCCTCTGACCGGGTCCCCCGTCCCAGGCCACGGAGGAGAAGGAGGAGATGGAGGAGCTGCAGGCCTACAACCGGCGGCTGCTGCACAACATCCTGCCCAAGGACGTGGCCGCCCACTTTCTGGCCCGTGAGCGGCGCAACGACGAGCTCTACTACCAGTCGTGCGAGTGCGTGGCCGTCATGTTCGCCTCCATCGCCAACTTCTCCGAGTTCTACGTGGAGCTGGAGGCCAACAACGAGGGCGTCGAGTGCCTTCGGCTTCTCAACGAGATCATCGCCGACTTCGACGAGGTGCGGTGTGGGCTGAGGGGCCCTTGGGTCCCTGAAGTGGGAGGGATGCAAAGAGACCCGATGCCCCCCGCAGGCGTCACCAGCTGTGGATGGAGACGTCAGCAGCCCTGCTCATGGTGTCCCGGGGCCTGTCGTAGGCACACTGGGCACATTTCCTCCCCCGTCCTCATGTTACAGATGAGGGAACTGAGGCCCACAGATGTGACACATCTTGCCTAAGGTCACTGCCAGTACGTGGCAGGGCTGGGGCTTCGGTCCACCCTGTTTGAATTTGCAGCCTGTGACCCCAAGCTGCCCGTTGATGCTCTGCCCGGCTGACGTGCCAACCACTCCCATCATCCACCATTCCTCTCATGCCGTCCAGGGCTGAACAGGGCCCCAGGCGGAGGGAAGAGGCAGGGCAAAGATGCAAAGCCCTGATCATCAGAGGCAGAAACAAGCCCGTTTCTTTATTTGTGTATCACCCTTGATGAGCAACTAGTGTTGCCAGGCACTGGGGTTACTGTGCCTGGCAGGGCAGCCTCGACCCTGGAAGCCCACTGCACAGTGAGCGTGAGGGACATTCCCAGTGGGAGCCTGGGCCTGGGGCACGGGGAGGACAGGGGGGATGGAGCTGAGACCCTGCAGTGATGGAAACAGCCCCGGACTCCTGGGGCAGTGGGGTAACTGGAGTCGGCTGCAGTGAGTCTGGGCAGGTTTCCGGTGGGTCCTGGAGACAGAAGCATGTCCCGCTGGACAAAGATGAGATTTCCCAGGAGGGATGGGGATGTGAGCCAGTGAAGGGGGAGGTGGTCACCAGCCCCTGATGGGAGCAAGAGACCCAGAGGCGACTGCTGCCCTGACCCCAGGGCTCCTGGTGGGGGTGGGCCGGTAGCATACAGCCCCTCTGCGGCAGGCCCCTCTGCTGGGGTAGGCCTGGCTCCGTCAGGGAGACTGGGGCTTTGCACAGAGTTGGTGATGGAGACAGGCCCACTGTGCAAACTGGGGAGACGCAAGGGGCCACGCTGCTGGAATCCCTGCAGACCCCAGTGCCCCAGATTTGAGGGTGACCGGGTCTGGCCTTCTTCAGATCATCAGCGAGGATCGGTTTAGGCAGTTGGAAAAGATCAAGACCATTGGCAGCACCTACATGGCCGCTTCCGGCCTTAATGATTCCACCTACGACAAGGCGGGCAAGACCCACATCAAAGCTCTGGCCGACTTTGCCATGAAGCTGATGGACCAAATGAAGTACATCAACGAGCACTCCTTCAACAACTTCCAGATGAAGATTGGTGAGCTCGCTTGGGAGGGCTGAGGGCTTGTAGCAGCTCCCCACCCCCCATTCTGCATTCGTGTCCTGGGGCCAAGCAGAGGCTGACACCATAGTGCGTCCCTGCCCAAGGGGGTGGGGTGGGCACTCATCACTGAAAGCGTACCTGTCCCGGGGCCTAGAGGTGCCTCCCCTGCACGTGGGTGTGCAGGTCCCTTGCACAGGACACTCTTTTCCTGAGTTCCCACTAATTGGGAACCCACTAATTGGGAAGGCCCGGCTGGACCCAGGCTGTGCCTGCCCAGCAGGCATCATCGGGGATGCGGTGTGCCTAGGTCACAGGGCCTTCCGGGGGCTGCCTCGTGGGCGTGGTAGTCCTGGTTATTTCAAGTAATGCTGACTTAGCGGCGGTACTTTTTCTAAAAGTATTCCAAATTCATTCCGTAAAAAGGAAAAGAGTAAAATGAAACACGTATCCATTTAAAATTTATTATTATTTTATTTTTTATTTTTTAGAAAGATGTGAAGGGAGGGAGAAGGAGAGGGAGAGAAACATCGATGTGAGAGAAACATCAATCAGTTGCCTCTCACAGGTGCTCCGACCGGGAGCCAAACCCGAACCTGAACCCTTTCCCTTTGCAGGACCACACCCAACCAACTGAGCCACACCAATCAGGGCGAAATACTTACCCATTTTAAATACAAAATGAATGAACATGGTACAAGTCATCCCATTTGCAAATTTATAAAACTGTTGCACGTAATTCTACAAAATCATTAGCAAAATAGAATGAATACAGTGAGATCTTTTAAAAAAAACTAAACATGAAAAGAATCATGTAAAATTGACAATGAAATGATTATGTTTCAACGTTTTGAAAGAGTAATCTTGAAAAGCAAAGTGGCTCAGCAGAAGTTTATTGCTGCGTTCCAAGTGGTTTCCGAGTGTGTGAGCGAGCGCAGTCTCTCAGGTGCGGCGCAAGCTTTGCTAACCTACACAAACGGGGAAGAAACGGTGCGGATGTGGAGACCAGTCAAGTCCACGCATCTTCCCTGGGCGCCCTTGTCAAATGCCTCAGCCTGCTGGACGGCGCGGAGGGGGCTTTGCCGATGCTGAGGGTGGTGTCCCAGGGTGAGGGCCGCTGCGGGAGGGAGGGGGCAGGGCCGGCTCTGTGTCACCGTCAGGGCCCCATTCTCCTTGCGCAGACAATCTCTGAACCCAAGCCCTAGATCACTTTTTCCTCTTTTCGTATTTAATTGTGTTGTTTCATTGCCCCAACCTTGTGTTCTGACAAGGTGCAGCTCTTCAGAAGAGCTGAAAGACCAGCGCAGGGAGAGCCCGTGCGCGACGACCGAGTCAGGCGTTCGCCCCGCCCCGCTGTAGCCGCAGGGTGATTTCAGGATGATGACTCTGAATGTGTTGCTCCGTGAAGTGCAAGGTGTTTCTGCAGTTCATTTTGTTCTTAGCGTGTATCTTGTCAAGGATGTCCAGGCCTGCGGTGTGAGTTATCTTGGCCGTAGAAACTTTGCTTTGTTGAGTGTTGGTGCCCTCCTCTATTTACTCATTTTCCAGTTCCAGTTGACTTTCAATGTTATTTTGTATCGGTTTCAGGTGTGCGGCACGGTGGTCAGAGAATCCCACACTTTACAGGGTGTTCCCCTCGATATGTGCGGTCCCCGCCTGCCACCCGACGTGCACAGCCATGACAATATTGCCGATGTTTTCTGCGCTGTAACTACCAACTGGCACTTCCCAACCCCTTCACCTTGCTCTCCCAGTCCCCGGCCCCCTGCCCTCTGCTGGCCTCCTCCTCTTGAGGATGGCAGAGGTAAAGCGTGCTTTCTGAAAGAGCGGGCCTTTCTTCCATTCAAAATGTCAATGCATTATCAACTCCCTGGGTATGTCTGTCTGAAGCCATACATGATTCAGATTTCAATTTTTTTGCAAAAGGAACAGTAATTCACCCACAAAAATACTAGGATTTCAATTCTCAAAATCAGCACATTAGATCAAAATATTGGATCACTAACCATCAATATTGTGACCATTGGCTGCTGCGTCAGTCTGGGGGCCCCACCTGTGGCCTCCGCCCACCTCTCGCCCTGTCTGGGCTGCGGCCTGCCCAGACCCCAGCCGGCTGGGGCTCTGCCTCACCTCACACGCAGCCCACATTTCTGTGTCAGCTTCACTCTTGGCTTTGTGAAATCGCCTTTCTTAATTTCCCTGCACCCCATCTTTTCCACCTACGATGATTTGTGTTTTTGTAAGCGGCCTCCAACTCCTTTGTCACACCGGGACCGGAGACTGAGTGGCAGGCAGATAAGCAGCCGAGCAGGCAGCGGGGAGCCTTGTGTAGCAAAGCCCTCCCTCCAGACTCCGACCATCTTCACTGAGGAGCGTGGCTTTTGGCCGGTGGGCTAGACAGTCCAGCCTGGAAATAGCAGGCAGGGTACAAAGCTACGTGTGGTCTGGCAGGACAAAAGAGAAAGAGCGTGGAGGGAAGAGTTTTGAGGAGTGATGCTATTTCTGAGTAAGTGAATGGCCTGAGGAGCTTATTTGGGAGCTTCTGCTGTGCTTGTGGTCTTACCTCTCACACGCAAGAATCGGTTAAGCAACGATGAGGTTCAGTGAGGCCCAGCATAAGATAGACAGTTAATGAAATAGGAGGGAGTGCCCTGGGGCATGGAGACATGGCAGGAAATGGGTAGAGAATGCCAGTTGGGCAGAAGTGTCAGGGAAGGACTGCGCCTGGAGAGGAGGAGGGAGGACACTCAGACGGAAAACAGGTACAGCGAGGGCCCAGAGGCCGTGTGGCCCCAGTGAGTCCGGGCAGAAGTGCTGGGAGCAGGACGGAGAGCTGCTGCCCGGTGGTGTCCTTGCCCGGCTCGGAGGCCCAGGGTAGGATTACTTGGAAAGGCCGGAGACGGTGGGGTAGGAGCTTGGTTCTAAGCACAACGAGAAGGTGGTGCCCCTGAAAAAAACAGAGCAGTGAGGAAGGAAAGGGCAAGTTCTGGTGTGTGGAGTCTGAACTCATGGCGAGAACTGACATGCCACTGAGAGGGGTGATTAAAGAAAGGCATCGGGTGACGCAGTGTGTGGAGCGGGGAATGCCAGCGAGGGCCAGCGTTGTTCTGAGTCCTGAGGGGCATGCTGACTTTTGTCCCCCCAGGGCTCAACATTGGCC